>CM045889.1:7260426-7442926 GCA_025169545.1 Anguilla japonica
TGTGTGATTGTAGGCAAAGCCAAGTGTTTTGTTATTGCCAAGTCTGGTGTTCCTTCTCTACAGCTCTTCTGCATTGCACAACTGCCTTTGTACATTTAGAGGAGATACTCTCTCACACACACTCACACAAACACACACGCACTCCCACACCCACAGACACAGACTCCCCCACACACACACACACGCAGACACAAACACACACACACACACAAAAACACACACAGACGCACCCAGACACACACAAAGACGCGCACACACATATGCATGCACCCACACTCTCCCGCCCCCACAGACACAAATACACACAGACATAGACAAACACACAGACAGAGAGGTGCGCGCTCACACACACACACACACAGATGCGCATGCACACGCACACACACTCTCTCTCACACACACCCACACACACACACACACACAGACGCTCATGCACAAACACACGAACACACACACACACACACCAGCCCACACACACAGGGGATCTGAGAGAGGGACAGACGAGATGCGCAGTGCATGCAGGCCAGAGGATATCTCCCGGCGCTGTGCACGGTGTGCAGCCTCTGAAGCAGCCCCTTATCTGGGAGAATCCAATATCGCCTCCACCTGATTGACTCTGCACCGCCCGAGGTCGCCATGGTGATGACCCGTCTCCAGACAGACTTCCGCACGGAATCCACTCCACTGTGTGGCAGCCCGTGCATCTTCAGTGTTGTGCCTCTGAAAAACCTCACACCGTTGCAAATTGGCAGGACGTGCAGCGATTCCTCTGGGGCTCATTTACATTTAAAATGTCTCGGATCCCGATTGGACATGCTCAGTGACTAAGTGCAAACAGTAATTGACAATTTCTCAAAGACCAAAGCTTGCCCCGGTTGAAAATTGTGAATTGATTTCTCAGCCCTTTATGTGGTCGTACCATCTTGTGTTAAAGAATGCACTCTGATTCTGGGACAATCACATTTAATTTTAAAAGAACACCACCGATGTGTTCTGACTATAAATTATTACAGTCCACAGTTACAATCCCTCCTTATTTTTTTTACCCTTAGGGACAGCTTCTTGAAGAAGTACTGACAGTCCTGTATTAACTGTCTCATAGGACAGACTACTGGGGGACAGACTGTCTCAGTTTGAATTGGCTTTTTGAAGGGGTGTTAAATAGGACAAACAAGACAAAACTGAACAAGCAAAACAAAACAAAAACTGGGGCAAACAAAAAGGACAAAGTAAGATCACAGGCTGAGCCTTATGAATGTGTGCGTGTGTGTGTGTGTGTGTTTGTGCGCACGTGTGTGTGTGTGCGTGTGTGTGCGTGTGGGTATTCGCATGTGAGGGATTGACATGTTTGCTCTGGTATCAGTAAGAAATATGAGCCAAGCATCTCTCTGGCTCCCTCACACCACTGACTAAATCTTCCATTCTCCAGGGACTCCTGAACCCCTGTCAGCTTTTTAATATCACTCTAGAGGCCTTTTCTGCCTTGGTCTCAGCTAAAGCTGCACCCCCCTTTCTCACAGCACACAATATTCAAACAGAAGCCCTGTTCTTACAATGGCTTCTTTTGTTTAAGGTGGGGGGACACTATCACAGAGACATCAAAGCCCTGAGACTCCGTAAGCTGGTCTGGGTTTCCCCCTCTCATTACGTGCGATCACACCTGCTGTATAAAATTATAAGACTTGCAGCATATGGAAAGGGCCAAACCCTCGGAGCACAGTTGCATGCTGGGTATTTCTGATCTGCTGGCACCAACCAGGCCCCTCTCCATTTCAGTGCTCCACTTTGTCCAATAAAGACCTCTGGGCCCATCTCAATATAGAAAGCCTGCCAGGAATTACAGTAAGTGGAGGGATTCCAGGACACATGGTCACTGTTTCTTTTTCAGTTTTTAATATTCTCTTGATTTATACGCTGACCGTAAGCCTGACCTCATGCTGGGTTTCAGGAAGCGCCCGCGAAAGAAACAAAACCGTGCAAGCCACAACATAAATCATGGCCATGAACAACAATGATGTTTGCACTGATTCAAATGTACAGCAGAATCATAGGGGTCCAGTGAAACTGGAGGGTCATCATCTGCAAACAAACCATTAGCCTTTAAGGGAAGCTTGGATTTGTTTATTTATTTTTTTAAACCTGGAATGCACTTCACACATCCAACCTTGTTCCATTTAGTTTAATTACAAAGTTATTATTACTAGTTCTTCAAAAAGCACCCATTTTATATGAACAATATTTAAAACGAAGATAAAAATCAAGTATTGCTGGTATTTTTTGTAGCTTAACTAAACTCACTCCTCAGCTGAACACTTTATCAGCGCGTATTGTATATCACTATGGAAACACCTCCTCAGGGCTAAACGCAAACAGTGCCGGACGTGACTATTATTTGCATGGGAAGCCTCCGGGGACAACTATACTTAGCGGGCCAGTGGGAGGGCAGTCTTTCATCTGAGGAAAGCGGTACACCCCAGAATGCCCCAGTGCAGCGAGCGGGACACCGTGCTATAGGAGAAGCCATCGTTCAAGTCAAACAAATGAAACCACAGCCTCGCTCCAAATGGGCACTCTTACCTACTATTGAGTGTACGAGTTGTACACAGCTAGTATGGAACTTGAATACTTAATAGTAGGCAAGTGCGCTGATTTGGACACGGCCCACGATTCCCCCCGATTTGATTCAATTCCATTTAACTCGGACGGTGGCAAGAAAAATAACTCCCCAACGGCAAGAAATCTCAGGGGGAACCCGGCTAGAGAGGGGCAGCCCATCTTCCGCTGATTCGCTGCGATTCCGCGTGCGTTTATCCTGACGAGTACGGAGTTCCCTGTAGCTCAGGCCAAATTCCAAACCTGGTTTCGTCACTCAGACCGTCTAATCATCCTCCTCTTAAATTATCTTAACGACCCCTTTCCCTCAACCCCAGCTCAGGAGCCTCTCTCTTCACAGCTTTGAGATCTCCGGATGATGGGCGCTATAAAAAATAAAAAGCAACCCGTTATTGTTTACGTCCTGATCTTTGTGCAGAGACCGTTTCTGTTTAAGCACCTCTTACGCATCAGATAGGGGTGAGAAGAGCAGTAATACCCGGTCGTCGTTAAGCCAGTTTCCATTCCTGCAGCCAAGCTCCAACGCGGACGCTAATGGAGCACTTCAGCTCAACTCTTCGGCCATTTTAATGCCTGAGCTCCAAAAGGAGTGCACAAGAATGACACCAGAGCCCTAAAGCCTTATTCCGCCGCTCAGCTACTTCACTTTTCTTTTTTTCTTCTCTTCTTTTTGGTACCGACTGACATTTAAGCGAGGCCTTGCCAAATAACAAAAAAAAAAGTAAATAAATAAATAAAAAAGTAAAATACAGCCGGTCTGTTTTTAATTCAGCAGTGTTACGCTCACTACGTAATGGGTTCTATTTTAACAGTGGAATGTGAATTTTTTTTGGAATTTGATCGTTGGGACGTGCTATTTTTAGGAGCCCGACTCACTCATATTTATTACCTTCTATTGTTTGGAGGCTGGGGATATTTAGTGGTCTGGAAAGTTCTGTATCTGTCTGCGGTAGAGAAAGGAAACACACGCACACACACACATGCACGCACAGAGCCAGGAATCTAGCAGAGACAAACAGAGCTGGGGTATTTTACCATTTAAAGAGAAAAGCACAGAGACGGGGAAAATTCCTCATAATGAAGACCTCCATTTAAAACAAGTGAGAACATACCTTTGCAGTGTGTTCATAATTTTAACGCATTCCTTTGTTTAAACTGAGGGGGATATGAGTTGAGATACAACTGCTTTATCATTCCATAAAGTAATGAGGTCCATTGGTCTAACACTGGGGTATTCAAAGGCTGTATGTGCACGTGTGCCCGTGATTGTAAGTGTGTGCATGTGTGTGTGTGTGTGTGGGTAACGCACCACAGACAAAACTAACTGTAGACAAAGGACAGCGGACAGTAACTTGAGCCCTCTTGAGTGTGGCAAGGGTGACCATGTTGAATAGCTGACACTGTATCCAGGTTAAGCTCCTGTGGCCACAGTTATAAATTAAGCATGCATCCCTGCTGTGTACCTCCGGGAGTTGAACAAGTTAAGCAAACTGGTGCAATGCACTCCAATAGTCCATCAGTGAGAACAGCACTGGGACACACGGTTCATTCGATTCGGTAATTGGTCAAGACATTGTCATTCATTTAAAAAAAAATTTTTTTTTTTTAAACAACCACAGATTTTATTCACAATTTTCTCTGGATATGACCGCTAAATCATATTTGAAGGCCCGGCTTGCTACTGTAACATCATTCTTTAACTAGTTCGTGCGCCGCTGGCTGAGCTGCGCAGGCATCGCGTCAGAAGAGTGGACTTCCGGCGCAGGTGGTGCAGACAGACGACCGAAACCTGATCAGTCAGAGAATTAGCCCCTGTGTGACGAGACGGAGGCATCCAGACCAACGGACACCGCCCCTTCCTGGGAAGCGATTCGCGTGGCGCTCTGCAGAACTGCCGTCCACAGTCGTATGAATATGCCCAGTTGTTTTAGGACGACGAGCAGTACAATGTTATGTAATGTAGCGGTTAACGTTTTTCAGAGGCTAAAGAAGTATTTGAAAGATCACGCGTAACACTGAAATAAAATAACAGCAGGGTGATATGAGTCAGTGAGGCCGGTGGAAAATAGAAAAAAATTCCAGCTGATAACTGGGACTGCATTAAATGCAAAGGGCACACCGGTTCACTTTTCACCTTTTCCCTCTCGCGCTCACCGCGAATCCGCTCTGACAGACGTCTTAGAGCAGCTAATAAGGGTGAGAAATGTGTCACTGTCAGAGGCAGCTATAAGCCCACGTTAAGAGCAGGTGTCGGAGAGACGTGGAGGGAGAGAAAAAAACACCGCTATCCGCGTGAATCAACATGCCCACGCCGATGCCGCGCATCGCATTAAAATCTAAAATCTCTCTCCCAAACGCCTGGAATATAACTCCGGTCTAATTTATCGCTTTGCTTCACGAAAATGTTTCACAGAGAGAGAACGGCTTTCTTTAATGCCTGAAAAACACCACCGAGAGAGAACCGTGAAAGACTGACAAAGAAAATAGATCTTTTCATCCAATACAGAATCGGCGACCAAGCGGAGAATCCCTTTGTAGCACAATGCAGGATCAATAAAGGACACAAATTTTGTACTTCCAGTGTTTCATTACATTTCATTCATTTATCGACTTGCTTAGCATTCACATTAATCCAGAGCAGCACTCATACCTAGCGAGGGTACACGCATAATGAGCGCAACCCTAATCCAAACGCTGCATGATGCATAGGCCTACATCAAGCATCTGTTTTGTATTCACTGTAGGTTAAAGTAAACTGTCACAGCTATTTTATTATTATTATTATTATTATTATTATTATTATTATTATTATTTATTTATTTTGCTGAGTTTTAGCATTGCGGACTAGTTGAAGTTGGAGGAGTCCCACCTGGGATTAAAGCTGAAGGTTCCGTGTTCATACCAGAGCTCCGCCCCCACCGGCTCCACGGTAACCTCCCCCGCCTGGCTTTCTCGTCAGGGCTCAATCAGAAGAGCGTTGTTAAAAACATCAATTTTCTGCGCCCGCCTCCCGGCAGTTTGCCCTCGCGCTGACAACAGTATCGGGGCGCACAGGTGCTGGGTAAAGCCCAAGCGTGCATGTGCTTACAGCTACACGCTGTTCTTCAGTCACGATTGATTACCACAGCTCTGCCCGTCTCAATGGGCTTGGAAAAGGCCCTGCTGGTCCGCGTGCTCCTATAAACACGCGAAAAGAAATACGAATCCAGCGCGTTCATTACAGCTTCGTCACTGGGGCAGAATATACAACTGCTTCATAACAAATACACTTGATATCCTCTTTTGGAAGATCTCCTCTGTTATACAAACACTGCTGCTTCATTACCCAAATACTGCAACTGCACATTCATAAGCAAAACAGAAGCACTGATAATTATTTGTCACAGAAATATAACTGCTGCTCACTTCCTACAGAAATATAACTAGTAAATATTATGACAATTCATAATACAAATATATAACTGCCACTCATTTACCGCACAAATGTAATGAAAAAAAGTACTGACCATTCATTTTAGACATAACTGCTGCTCATTTATCAAAAAAAAAAAAAAATATATAAATCAATTCAAGGAATACAAATTTGCCTCATATGTATGCCTACACCCCCTCCTCAACAGCGCAAACACAGCGAGGTTCAGGCGCATTAATCAGATGAGGGCTCTTTGCACAGCGTGCGTTCAGCGCACAGTGATGTGGACTGAGGAGTCTCCCTCAAGTGGTCTTAATCAAAACGAGCTGATAAATAAATAAGCTCTGTTTTACGGAGTCTGTCTGGGTTCACGTGAGGCGATTTTAAATGAGGGTTTGTAACTAGGCTCAGAACCGCAGATCAAACATACAATTAATTGACTGGGCTGAAACAGTACGTCGGGGCTACGCAGCTGAATACAGACCCCTGGACTGCGGTCAGTGTTGTTGCTGTGACCGGTAGTGCTATAGCAACAGGGCACAATCGAGCAGAGCCATATATTTAAAGGAAGACAACGTTGCATCTGTTAAAGTTGTAAAATTTTCAGTGGCATTTTTTTTGCGGTGAGATCAGACACAAGACAGCTCTGAAGCGCCACATCAGTGAGCTGGGGGCGGGGCTTAGCACCGGCCCTGTCAGCTGACTGACTGAACACCGAGGGTTCCGCTGGGAAACGCCAGGTGACCGTGCAGAGTCGGGCGGGGCCTGTGCGAGTCGGGCGGGGCCTGTCGGCGGGCGCGACGGAGCGGCTCTGCGGACCTGCGCTGCCGGATGGGGGAGACAGATGGGCCGTCTCCGGGGAAACCGTCGCCGCTCCTGCAGCCGAGGAGCTTTCAGCACCTGCAGCAGATGCACCGCGCCGCAGGATTTCCCCCAGAACCCAAACCCAGCTCACAAAGGGTGAAACTGTACTGGGGACATGCGTGAGATCTGTGTGTGCATGTGCGTGCATGCATGCGTGTGCATGTGCGTGTGTCAAGTGCTGCGTGTGCACCTTTGTTGATGTTGATGGCTGAATTTATGTGTTCTTTTTTCCTCTGTGAATGCATTGGTGTACATATGCATAGGTGTGTATGCATATGTATGCATACATGCATGCATGTGTGTGTGTGTGTGATGTGTGCATGTGTGGTGTGTGGTGCGTGTGTGTATGTGTGATGTGTGTGTGTGTGTGTCTGTGTTCAATGGCTGAATTTCTGTATATTTCTACTCTACGCATGCATTGTTGTTTGCATGCATGAGCTGGTGTGCACGCATTTCCATGCCTCAGTCTACAGTCCCCGCACCTATGCGTGGTGCCACACAAAGCAGGGCCTCTTCCCCTAGCCTGTGGCGTTATCCCACGATGCACAGCAGTCTCGCTCGCACGGCGATCTTGCTCACATGCTGAAAGCAGCCCCTCGCCATTGTGATCCAATCCCACACCGCTGTGCCGCAATCAAAGGCTCCCGCGCGGGCTTCGGCTGGGAAATTTCCTACAGTAAATCCCTCAAAGGCTGTTCCAATAGGTGGTATCAGGTCACGGTGCATCTGATATCCAACGCAGCTAAAATCTGCTTTTACGACTCCTGTCTGAGCCCTCTGCTGACTACGCGGGGAGCTCGGATATCGATTACTGGATTGATGGGTTTTATTTTAAAAAAAGCAGCCATCAGACAACATCCATGAATTCTGTTCTCAACGTGCTGTTTTAGCTTTATCTGCAATGTAAGGAGAACATTGGGTAACCACCCTCTAAGTCCCGGGTCCACTTTGAAAACCATTTTAGGGCTCATGATGTGAAAGGGCCCTGCGATAGATGGGAAGCCTATCCAGGGTGTATTTCTGCCTCTCGCCCAATGCATGCTGGGATAGGCTCCAGCACCTCCCGGGACCCTGCCCAGGATAAGCGGGTATAGATAATGCATGGATGGATGATGTGAAGGTAGCGGTCAATCCAGTATATCTAGTTGTAGGAGGAATGCAGGGGCAGCCTTACCCACGTATCCTGGCGTTCCACACGCCGTAGACATGACGTCACCAGTGCCCTCCATTTTGGACAGGCCAAAATCACTGATCATGATCTTCGACTCATCCTGGGGGTTGAAGTACAGCAAGTTCTCTGGCTGAAAAAAAAGGCAACAGAACGTCACAGCATTAGGAAAATGTATGCATGCACAAACACATGTACACACGCACACATACACACCACAAACATGCGCATGCACACACATTCACACACACACAGACAAACACACACACACACACACACACACAGTAGCTAATGGGGGAGGCACAGAATGGGGAATGACGAGAAGGAGTGAATGCAACGGAACTCTATCGCTGGAAAATACTATGGTAATCAGAGACGCAATCAACACCTTCCACGTTCCTGAATATTTCTCTCACTGAACTTGCGAGGCTCGCAAGGCAATTACTTCTCGGTCTTGTGTCGACAAGAAAGCGCGCCGCCTTAGAGAGAGAGCGAGAGAGTCAGAGAGCAGAGAGAGAGAGAGCGAGAGAGCGTGTCGCGGGTGGAAGAGTCCACAGGGTTCTGCGTGCTCCCCCAGAGCGCTACGCTCGAAGCGCTAACGGGCTGCAGGTGTCGCCCTGTTTCCACTGTAGGGCGCAGCTATGTGTGGTAGCGTGCTAGCGTGCTAACGGGCTGCGGTGCTGCAGGTGTCGCCCTGTTTCCACTGCAGGGCGCAGCTATGTGCGCTAGCGCCGCGGTAGCGCCGCCATAAATCAAACAGAGCGGTAAACAAAAGCGATAACTCGCCTGCACCGGAGGTTAATAGTTCCGTGAATAATGCGTATAAATCAAGTCTTCGGGGGGGGGGGGGGGGGGGGGGGGACGGCAGACAGTGCAATTAAAGCTGGGAGGACGCAGTGCTGACTGTGGCCTGCAGCCCTGCGGGGAGATGGGCCGCTGGGCTGGAGCTTCACCCAGGGACAGGAGAGCTCCAGTCAGCCGGGACGACCGGGTCTCATCGCTCACCAGCGACCCCCGCTGGCCGGATCTGTGCCTGCAAGTCCCCCTGCATGCGAGCGTCTTCCTCTGACTAATGTCTGCGCAAGCCCGGCTAGCGAACAGCGGTGTGACAGGAAGTGACATCACGCGCGTCAGAGGAGAGCGCGTGCTTATCTGCGCCGTCTCGAATCGATAGCCGAGGTTGCCGCAGCGAGTGTGGATCAATAAAACGGGCGATTCCAATTTGGGGAGAAAAAGGCTGTATTTAAAAGCGTTTAAAATAAAGGCCTTTACTAAGGGCTGTTTTGACATGATTATGAAGCAAATGTCCTGCCTCCCCCTCCCCATTGTGATGGACCACTTTAATAAGGTTGCAGAATAGAGAAACTGGCTTATTTATGGTGTATACTGAGGAAATCTGTGTGGGAGTGCTCGTCCTGATAAGCACTGTGGGAGGGAGTGTGAACTGTGGAGAAGCAGGATGGAGAAGAGAAGGTGAGCGGATTAGCACCTGCACACAATCCTGCAGGAGACACGGTACTGCAGCACCTGCGGTGCCTGATGTGAGAGCTAGCAAGATCAGGTTCTGTGTGTGTGTCTGTGTGTGTGTGTGTGTGTGTGTGTGTGTGTGAGGTGTGTGTGTGCGTGTACATGTGCGTGTGCATGGGTGGGTATGTGTGCATGTGAGCGTGTGGTTTGAGTGTGTGGGGGGGGGGTGGTATGTGTGTGTGCATGTGCGTGCATGTGAGTGTGTGGGGTGTGTGTGTGGGTGGTGGTTGTGTTTGTGTGTGTGCAGGGTACGTGTGTGTGTGCATGTGAGCGTGTGGTGTGTGTGTGTGTGTGTGCATGTGCGTGCATGTGAGTGCGTGGTGTGTGTGTGTGTGTGTGCATGTGTGTGCATGTGAGTGTGTGGTGTGTGTGTGTGTGGTGGTTGGTTTGGTTGTGTTTGTGTGTGTACAGGGTACGTGTGTGTGTGCATGTGACCGTGTGGTGCTGTTAGCGTACATTCGCAAGCGCGTCCGTGTGGGCGGTGCAGTACCTTGAGGTCTCTGTGGACGATGCCCATCTTGTGGAGGTAGTTGACTGCGTCCAGCACCTGTCTGATGAGCGTGCTGGCGTCCTTCTCCGTGTAGAAGCCCTTCTCCACGATGCGGTCAAACAGCTCGCCTCCCGACACCCTGGAGAGAGAACGCAGGGAGGAGGAACCCACAAAAAACGCCCATCAACCAGGGTGCTCTGTGAATCGTGAACCGAAGCAGGATCTCATTCACACTGCGAGAACCAAACAGAAACCACTGCAGACTTCTCCCAGTCAGTACAGCGCAGCTAGCACACTCCAGCCCCAGACGGGTGAGACACAGCCAGTGACCCGCCGCCAGATTCAATCAAACACGCTTAACCAAATCTCAGGGCACATGCAATTCAATCAAACCACATTTAGGCTTTTTCAGATTCGATCATGCAAAATTTAATGGTGGTAAAAGACGGAAAAATCCAATAAACGGGAAAAGGGGTGGACTGAAAATTTGTGGTGCCTGGGCTGGGTTTGTTTTTTTTGTTTTTTTGTTGTTTTTTAAATCACAAGTGAGCTTGCTCTTTGCAAACAATCTGTTTTTCTGTCTCCAGCTTTAAAATTCACACTGTTTTCATTCAGTTAATGAATTAGAACAATCAGTGAATTGAAGAACACCATAACACACAATTTATTCAGAATTTTAGCAATGAAGTACTTGTTTCCCCACTTGTCTTTATATGTATGTAGAAAGTTATTGTTTTGCACTAATGAATAGAAAGAAAACAAACACTGATTAGTCACAGAAGAATAAAAGATATTTCAACTGCTAAGCATACTATTTACTTTTAAAATACTGTTGAATTACAGTATTCTTCACAATGGATTAACAGTTGAGGCATTTGCTGGTATATTCTGATGTTGAGAATGATTAATGAGTTTCAGCAGATGTCATATATACATGTATTGTAGCTTGTACCTGGCCATAATGGCTTAACCATCACAGTACCGAAGAAGAAGACCACACAGACTGTAACAGGTTGCCTGTGCAGAAGCCCGTGAGGTGTTTGGTCTGACACGAAAACATGCTCCGGTTCAAGCCTTCCTTCGTCTCTTCTGAAGCCGTGCGATTGTAACCTTTCCGTTTTTCACAGAAAAGTTCCTCGCCTCATTATTAGAGATCATTAAAATAAAGCTGGCTGTAAAAAAGTCCCACTGACCTTCGCCCAGCAATTAGCAGGATGTTCAGAAGTTTTTTCTGCCGAGACAACTTTACAGAGCGAAAACAGAAACTTCTCCGTACAGAAACATCTAATTAAAGATTAAAAGTAGTCTCTAAAAAATGATGGCAGCCATTTCAGTTAGAAAAGATTTACGCAGCAAACAATCAATACAGTGTTCTGGTGTCTGTTTGTCACTCTATAATACCGCACCCAAAATCTGCCTTACACATGGTTCCTTACTGGCCTTTCAGTGAAAAAAAACAAAACAATCAGGAGTAAATGAAAACACTGTAGCAATTAAACCCAAAAACAAACCAAGATGTCTGAACGCCATGGTAAATTTAAAATTAGGTGACATTTGTAAGGAACAAAGTAGAGTTTACCCTTTCCTGGCGATCATTCATCAACTCCTTTTTAATCGAAATTAACTTTTAATTACGTTACCAGAATGGTAGAAAGTTGTTTTCAAGTAGCACCAATCTATTTTCCCAAAGATTGATGTCTTCTTCCTTAAAGCTGTGCTATGGAGTTCACAGAGCTGGGCCTAGAGCGTGCCAGAAATGTGAGACCCAACCAGACACACTTCGGCACGCAACCGCAGGTCTGACTAACGCTGCCTGGCCAACCACAAGCAGCCCATGGGACCCTATCGTCGTGACAACGCAGGCCCGAACGCAGACGCGCCGGGGCGTGAGTGGAACCGCTAGTTCCGCCTCCGCCAAACAAAATATTTGTCGCCCGCGCCGAGCTCGGCAGTTCTGCAGTCTGAGGTAAAGCCGCTCACGTCAACGCGGGTTGAATGCTGCAATGGGGGGGGCGTGCCAAAAGAAACACTCACAGTGCCGTGCAGGTTCGGTGGTCAATAATGCATTTGTGTTTTAAAACCAACCCAGACCAGGTTTAAACGCAAACGCTGCTACATTGTGCTATTCGGGTGCTGATACGAACGTGGCACACATACGAATGCATGAACACATGACACAGATACAGGAAATATTTCATTTATTTTAATTTGACCGTTTGATACGTAAGCAGTGTTCAGCTATGCAGTTCAATATCAGCTATTTAGGCCCTGCACCTGTATGGAGTTAAATGAATGTAAGCCACTCGAATGAGAGACAGAAGTAACGCGGGAGACCGGCTCTACTCTAGTCAAATAGTGTAAGACAGGTATTTCTTAAATGTGTGTAGGTGCAATGGTTCTTGTTATGTTCATTTTTAAACAGTCAATGCAGTGAAATGGAGTACATAACAATGGGACGTTGTATGAGGTGGAGCTACAGAGAGCGCATTTACAGGTGAGGAAATGGGCCGATCTGATTGGCCGTAATGAAAACAAACCCCCCCTATCACACCCAAAGTTAATGTGTTCCCATCGAACCGGTCTCTTTTACAACCGTTGCCATAGCTGCGCTAAAGCCTGGCTGCGCTAAATTATTGGACACACCATAATTAGCCAGCACCTTGAGTTACCCCTGGCATTTGACAACAGCAGTTTGGCTGTTAAAATAGGGCCTCCAGTGTCCATAACCCACGGATAACAAAGCTTCAGTGGAAAGAACTCTTTGATATACGGGCGTGTAAAATCTATATTGAGGTTTTGGGTCAGACTAACCCAGGTACTTTAAGGCTTGTTTTGGTTTGACTGAATTGTATATTCCCACAGAATCCCAATAACAGTCCGTGCAGGAGTACAGCCTGTTAGACTGCCAGAACAGACAGGAGGAGTACAGCCTGTTATACTGCCAGAACAGACAGGAGGAGTACAGCCTGTTATACTGCCAGAACAGACAGGGGGAGTACAGCCTGTTATACTGTCAGAACAGACAGGGGGAGTACAGCCTGTTAGACTGCCAGAACAGACAGGAGGAGTACAGCCTGTTAGACTGCCAGAACAGACAGGGGGAGTACAGCCTGTTAGACTGTCAGAACAGACAGGAGGAGTACAGCCTGTTAGACTGCCAGAACAGACAGGAGGAGTACAGCCTGGTCAGAACAGACAGGAGGAGTACAGCCTGTTAGACTGTCAGAACAGACAGGAGGAGTACAGCCTGTTAGACTGCCAGAACAGACAGGGGGAGTACAGCCTGTTAGACTGCCAGAACAGACAGGAGGAGTACAGCCTGTTATACTGTCAGAACAGACAGGAGGAGTACAGCCTGTTATACTGCCAGAACAGACAGGAGGAGTACAGCCTGTTAGACTGTCAGAACAGACAGGAGGAGTACAGCCTGTTATACTGCCAGAACAGACAGGAGGAGTACAGCCTGTTAGACTGCCAGAACAGACAGGAGGAGTACAGCCTGTTAGACTGTCAGAACAGACAGGAGGAGTACAGCCTGTTAGACTGCCAGAACAGACAGGAGGAGTACAGCCTGTTAGACTGCCAGAACAGACAGGAGGAGCACAGCCTGTTATACAGCCAGAACAGACAGGAGGAGTGCAGCCTGTTATACAGCCAGAACAGACAGGGGGAGTGCAGCCTGTTGACATGTTTAATACATACAGGGGTGCTATGGGAGACTAGCCGCAGAGAAAGATGGCCGACCCTTAATATGCGCTCTTTTCTTTCTTATTTTTCACCTCTTGATCAGCGAAGGGTCCCTGAGCACTGATACCCCTCAAATCCTCAGAACGCAACCTTCCCAGGGTTTCATAATCCAGCCCCCTGGTCTGGCCTTTTTCCACAAAAAAGACAGAGCGCGCCCGTCGCGGGAGTTTAAACACCTGACAGCGGCGACATCGGCGGGGAGCCGTTACAGCTAGCGAGGAGCGCTAACGAGTTCACCTGCGAGAATCGACTGTGTGGTCGAGCGAGCACCGGGAAGCAGCTGAGGAGAGAGAGAGAGAGAGAGAGAGGCTCACCAAAGACATCTGAGAAACGTGCGGGCCACACAAACAGCACACACAAACCGTGCCGTGTACAGCCCCGCCCCCACTGTCCGTCTGTCTGTCTGTGCTCCTCTCATGAAAAAACACATGGCAGGGACAGACTGACAAGAGCCCAGGAGTTAGAACCGCCTCCTCTTATATACCAATATGGCATCAAAACATAAATGTACCATGTGTCACAGACTACACAAGAGAAGGTACGAACTCAATTTTCTCTAGTATCAACGTGGCATCGATTCCAGACGGTACACTTGCAGTGTTAGTTTGGAAAAAAAAAACAGGCCATCACATGTGACTAAGTGCACTCTTCTAACTCGGCTAACTTGGTAGAGGCTAACTGTGGAGGGAAAAGCAGCAGCAGATGCAGTCTGCAGGAGATGCACCTCGTCCACACTCCCAAAATTCACAGAGGACGCTGCAGTGATGACACAGGCCTATGATTGGGCAGAAAGGGAAAGAAACTCCACCCTTTAAAAGAAAATTTTAAAAAAAAAACAACAACATTAAAAAAACAGGTTTGCTCTTTTGGAGCCCCCAGATTAGGGGCTATTAAAACTCTTCCAAGCCACAGGCGAAATGCAGAGAATTCCTAAGTAAATGCAGCCGCGGTGAAGTCACGTCAGACTCATGTTTACTGGCCGCTGGAGAGGCACACTCACCCATTTAATAGACCCGCGGACGGACTGCGCGGTGGAGAAGGGAATTGTGGGTAATGAATTGAGGGGGCGGTTAATCTGGTTCTCAGGCCGATGCCGACATTGAGTAGCCTAGCAGCACAGCTCACGCACACACTCGACCGGCGGTCATGCTGACCTGAAGTAAATATACGAGACAATCTCGATGTAGAGGACACCCACGCAACGGCGAAGGGACCCCTCTGTGTCTCGTTCATTTCCCCCATCCCATCGTCGCTCGGAAACCCGCAGGCCCCCGGTCGACGGCACGTCACACGGGTCTCCAAACGAGCCTGTCGCACCGGAGCGGAGCGATGAATCATCGCTGCGTTATGGAAGCCCAGTGGGAGCCTGGCGTGTAAGCTGCCGCCGCCGCTGCTGTTTTTTTTCATTTTTATGTTTTTTATTTCCTGCCACCAGTCAAACAGGAGGCCAGCTTCCGAAGTGCAAACCTATCATTTGCAGCACTTAGCGGGCGACATTAACACCGCGCCCGCTCCACGGCGGCTGGCCGACGGAGACCGCGCTCGTGACCCGCGAGGCGCGGGGGTAGGCGGGGCCGCCGCCGCCGCAGTGAGGTTCCGTCGCGCCGCGTTCCGTCGGTAATGCGCAGGAAACGCGGGAGACCTGACGTGCGTTCCCTCGTACGCGACGTAACGCACCGCAGCTGCAGCGGGAGCGGGGTTTAGGATCCCCGGCATGCCTGCCTGCCTGCCTGCCTGCCTGCCCGGTATCAACAGTCATTAAGGGTGTGTGTGTGTGTGTGTGTGTGTGTGAGAGAGCGTATGTTTGTACGCACTCATGTGTGTGTGTACATGCGCATGCACATGCATGAGTGCGTGTGTGTGTGTGTGTGTGCGCATCTGTTTGTGCGTGTGTGCGTGCATTTGTGCTTGTGTGCGTGTGTCTCTGTCTGTCTGGATGTGCGTGTGCATTCATAATTCACCACTAGAGGGTGCTCATCTCATCCAGTTTCAGCATTAGCTAAAAACAGACACGTTCGGTCTCAGGCCGACTAATGAGATATGCGTGCTGCTGTTGTGCTGTGTGAAATCATCACTAAAACTAACGGGAGCAGCAAGGTTATTTGCCTCACTTTATCAGATAAATAGTTCACGGCACGCTTACATAGGATCAAAATATCTTTTTTCCAAGGAAGGAAGAGTCTCCTTGGAGCATGACTTTCAGAAAATGATAATCTGTTACGAAAAACAACTAATACACAGCACAATGAATACAGAGAATAAGAATGTTCACAGTTCAGTGGCTTCACAGCTTCCTCTTCTGGTACAGGGACTTCTAAAAACAAGAACGATTCCATCAGTTTCATAATTATATGCATGAATTTCACACCAGGAGGCACATAAAGCTATCGCTCGAGAGGACAATAAACATGTCAAAAAAGAGAAATAAGCACTACACATGAGTTATGCAGAGTTCTTCTTATATAGAGCATTTCATTGTCAGCATTTCTCTTTTTTAACATCGTGCATTAACACAGAAACTGCCGCTTACACTGAGAAAACACTTCTGCTGATTCAGACACCCTGACATTTTACATTATTACTGACCTTCGCTTTTCACTATTCATAACCCTGGACTGGACACTAAGATGTAAAACCCAAACGCCCTCACGTTTGGAGTAAAGACCGGTTTACAGTTAGGCGACGTGTGATTGGACAATGGATACTGCTGGACTGCCACACACATTCCGTTATTGCTCGACTTTGATACTGAACACTGTTGCTCATTAAACGTCCAAACACGCGCCCAATAAGAACGCATTGCCGAAAGGGAATCATTAACGCCATCTCTGTGGTCTGCCCGGTCGGTCAGCATACAGGCACGGAAACCATTGTAATTGTGCTTCTCAAACTCAAACGACAAATATGTGGTCTTCCATTTTATTTATTTTAAGGCCAGGCTAGTTGATCACTTTACACTTCGCCAAAGATAATTACAGAAGATGAGAACGTTCTATAATAATATTGTCATGACAACTGAGCCGGCGATGGGGTCAAAGTTCAGTACAGTTTAAGTTTCAGCGATGGGCACAACGAGGATAGCGACGGTGACAAATCCTCTGTCACTCTAGTATAAACTAACCGACCATCAAATGTGATAATCGCCAGTGGCAACCGTAAATGGTCTTAAGGGTTAAGTAAAAGGGGCCAGTCCAAAACTAAACTGCACACTGCTGTTTCTTAGAACAAGTCTAATTAAATCTCCTTTCTAAAACCACCCAGCTATATGAGTAGCTAATACAGAAATCCACATCAAGTGATCTGAGCAAGGAAATCCATAGAAATAAAGATGGCAGTCTTATCTTTAGCCCAAGAGCAAGAATGGAAGGATTCCCCACTGGAAGGTGACAGTGGCGCAGTGCATTGAGCAGCACCCAGTCAGGATAACGGCCACAGCTCTAAGCTGAACTGCAAGCTGAGCTTGAGCAGGAACAGAAACAGTACAGGAGCCATTTTGGGCTGGGTTGCAGGTTTACATCCTGAGTGGAGCTCCCAGCAGTCTGCGCTCAGCGAAAGCCCAAATGGCTCCGCTACGCTTTGAGAGCTCCAGTTCTATCCCATAACCACATGCGAAATAAAGAAGGTGACTGTGTTCTGCGTGCTAAGGCCATGATCAATGTAATGCAATGACCTACGGCACAGCTCCCCCAGTCCTGAAACAGGGGGGTCATGTGATGCTATGCATGTTATCTGCGTCAGTGCTTTGATCATGTTGCATATATACCGGGCGGTCGAGTAATTTAACTAGATAGGTCCACCACTGTCGCTCAGGTGAATGCACTTACGTCCTCTTGCATTCTAACTCGCTCTGGATAAGGGCACCGGCTAAATGAATGCAATGTAATATAATTAAGCAATACGGCACGAGAAGCCGTGCTGTATCCTGAATACAGTAACTCCACTACGCATCGTGCCTAACAACTCCCCTGTGGCCATGAATGTATGCACGATACAGCACATCCTCGAGTGCCGTATTACTTTCATAAAATGGTTACGGCGTACATAGACAATTAATTGATGAAATAACATTATTTATTTGGCAATTTTATTTCCTAAGTAACGATTTGTGCTCGCGGCGATACTGTCACTGGTTTACAATCACTGTAAGATGCGGTCTCAGCCAATCAGCATCCAGGATTGAAACAACCCGTCTTATAATGAAAAGAAATCAGGAGGCCATAGGGTCCGTGTGCCACATTGCTCTCCATGGAAGCCTTTTTTCGTTGGGTCCGCCAGGGCCTCAGGCCTACAACCCCCCCCCCCCCACCTTCCCGGCCACGGGGGAGCCAAGGACACAAGACCTGCCATGAGGAACAGAAGGTGGTTCGCCGAGACCGGCCAGCGCTGGGTTAGCAAATAATCAGGTCGTCCTGCAGGCGACAGATCCCGGCACCACCCCCATTCCCCCCTCCCCAAACTCCCCCCACACTGCCACGGGGGCCCCCGGCTCTCGGCAGACAGATGGTGGCCGAGGGGCCGGAGGGGTTGTTCCACTCTACTGCCGCCCTGCGGGTACGGGCGTGCCAGTCAGGGTAATTAATCACGAGCCGCGGTCACATCCTGGGCCCGTTCATCCTCCCGACCTCCTCACCGCAGGCCTCTGCATTCGAGGCCACCGCGTACGCCGTCCAATCAGAGGCCTGCATTCCACCGACATCCGTCCTCAACGATATCCGTCCTCGACTTTGGCGAGTGTCAAGTGCGAGAGTTCGTTCCGTGCTCCGCAAATATCACACGGCGAAGCTTTTTCAGTTCAGAATTAAGTAAAGTGCATCTGCATTGAAAAATAAAGACTGAAATAAACTGAAATGACCGGTTTTATAGGTTATATGCGTAACCATGCTCCTAGGCAGGGCTTGGAAGTTGGCATTAACAGCCGCCGCCCGCCGGATGCAGGTAGAATTCGGCAGTGGCCGTGTGACTTCGTCGCTCTTACCAGCCACTTTGGCGGATGACCTTCAGGTAGCATTTTCTACGAATGTCTACTACCTCTCTCTCTCACACACACACACACACACACACATGCATACACACACACGCACGCACATGCACACGCATGCACGTGCAAGCCGCTTATTCCTGGTCATGGTTGAGGGGGGGGGGGGGGGGGGAGAGTTATGAATATACCCTGGACAGGTCACCAATCCATCACAGGGCCCACACACCATTCCCTGGGAATAAACCAGAGTAGGCCTTAGGTCAGGATTCAAACTTGTTACGTTCTTGCTGTGAGACGACAGTGCTATTCACTGTACCACTGTGCCACCCAGTTTTATCAACCATAAAGTGCCATTGTCTAGTGTATTTAACTCATCTGGCGCGCTGAAATCCAAACAATTGGTTTGACTCACTTCTACTCTGCTCTCTCATGCGTTCATTACCCAAGGACACAGAGGGGGAAGATAACATATGACATCTGATCACTCATCATAATCTGTTTTATTAAACGCTAACAGGACAGAGCGATAGACCTTAAATATTCATCTTCGATGTGAGCATACACTGTGCTCATTAACAGCGAGGGTTTGCACGTAGCCTGAGTGCCCCTGGTTACAGACACGGAGACAGATCCAATTAGGGCTCCGGCAAATTAATATTCAACAAAGTTTCCGCAGAAAACGGGGACAGAAAAAAATTAATTGAGATCTGCCACTCGATGTGAAGCTGATGCAACACCCTTTAGCCTCCAGGAGAACGAAGCTGGCAGCATGTGTGAATCGCATGATCGGAAATGACATGATAATAAATTATGGGTTTTCGAACATTATTCGTTTAAGCTCACGCGGCAATCAGGGAAACCCGAGCAGGCTACTATCAATTTAACGATGTAACTAGATAGATTTTACAACGGCCGGATATCATGACATTCTCTCAATGTTCACCTAATGCAGCCTACAGCCGCTGCTATCGCGCTACAGTGCTGTCACCGGCACCGTTATGACTGCGTTTCAACCTGACTGAGAACGAGAGGCTTAATTAAATTCGGTGCCTTGTAACCATGGAGCAATCAACGGACACAGACGCTGAAATAACAAAACTGCTTTAATAACGGGGGGAAAAAAATCTGTTGTTCCTCATCAGCGTTGCATAACGACTTGCATAAGATGAGCATAATTAGCTGATCGCCAGTCACCGTGCGTCTCCTGAGCCGATCCACTCTGCAAGTCTGATCACTCCTTGAGTTTCAAGCGGTAAACATGTAGCCCACGATTTTGCTTACGAAAATTAAATATGAACCGCCACTAGGTTATGATATCAGATCATCATCACGGTCTCCGCGACATCTGTGTTTTTTGCTCTCTCTCAATACCGTGATCGGGAAACACACAATTACCGAAACTTAGCCAAAAACCTTGCAGAACATTTAGCCAAGCAAGAATCCTGGTATGAACGGGAAACATTTTTATTGTAATACTAACGAATGGCATTTACATTGCGCTTTTTACAGATCCCCAAATTCTTCACAATGAATGGGGAAACTCATCTTAGCCACCACGTGTATCACCCACCTGGGTGATGTACAGCAGCCATTTTACAACAGAGCTCTCACCACACATTAGCTGAGATGGAGAAGAGAAGCAAGTCTTAGAGCCAATTAAACTGGGGATGATTAATTGGCCGGGTTGAAAAAAAAATACATATAGGGAATTTTGCTAGGACACCAGGGAACTCCCAACTCCTAGCAGTAAGTAACATGGGATTTTTAAAGACAACAGCGAGTCAGGACCTGGGTTAAATGTCCCGTCGGAAAGACTGCATCTCCTACAGCACCACGCCCTCATCGGCACACCGGGGCACTGAGATTTGTTTGGTTTTGAGGGACGATCACCCCCCCCCCCACCGTCCCACCACCCCACCAACACCACTTCCAGCAGCAGCTTAGTTTTCTCAGGAGGTTTCCTATCCAGGCATGAGATGAGCCCACACCTGCTTGGCTTCAGCCATTTGGCAGGACCGGGGGTATACGGTGGTACGGCTGCTGGCTGTCTTCAATGGATCACTTCTCAGCTCAAGTATACATTTATGCTAACCTCTTCCATTTGGGCTTTAAGTTTGCAACCCTAACCCCAACCCTACTGCACTGCAACTGGATAATACAGAACTGGTTAGCATTTCACAGAAACAAGTCATAAAGGACACTAAAAACGAGCAGCTGTTAACGGTCTCGGTGGCGAGATTTGAAACAGCCTGCTAAATAGGCCTGGGGGGGGGGGAAGAATGCTAGTCCAGCACCGCGGTTATGATCTGTATCACAAAAGAACAGGAGACAAACCATTTCAAATTCCACTCTAACCGTATCTCAGTATGAAGTCATTTCCTAATTCCCCCCCCCCCCCCCCCCCGAGCCCATTGCGGCCTACCCCAACCCCAACCCCCACCCCCACCCCCCTCCTTCACTAACCCCACCCTCGTCTCTCCACTGCAGGGAAATCATTCGGTTTGGCCGCCGTGCCGAGCGCATTTATCCCCGGGCCCGGTGGAAAACCCTACAGAGAGCACTTCACCCTGATTCATGCCGCAATATCTCAGCGACCGCGCGAGCGGGCGGAGAACGAGCCGCCCCTATTCTATCAGGGGAAAAGTCCTGAGAGAGCAAAAAAAAAAAAAAAAAAAAAAAAAAGGGGAATGACTCTCGGTTACTTACATCCCCTGCTTTTGATAGCCCCCCCCCCCCCCCCCCCCGTCATTCCATCATAGACTTGGCGCGGCGCTAAGGCTAGGCATAATGGTCTGCATTCACTCTGCACGCACTTTGGCCCCCCCCCAACCCCAAAGCCAGGCCGGAGCCAAAATGGCGGCAATGCACAATTTTTTGCATTTGTTCCCATCAAGGTGGTAGATACCCGTCATTTTACATCACGTTGCCGTCTTTCAGCATAAGAGCTCTTATCCAGGGTGATTTCAAATGCAAGAGAACATCTACCTGACAGGAGCTACCAGATCAATGGCTGCTTATGCAACATCAGCAAAGCACTAAATGCAAGTCAAATATGCTTACTTAGGAGCATGCTGAAAATCATGAATACACTCAGATAAAAATCCATAACAAGAAGCCATAATTGAGTGTGATTAACCCATTCCAAACATCCAAATGGGAGTTGAGCTCACGCTTCAGAAACCTAATTCACCCCATCTCTGTGAACGCAGCGCGGATGTTTATCGACAGCTTGGCGCTGCATTAAATGTCTGGCGCACCAGAAGCATGTAAATAACCGAAACGGTGAAAAAAAAAAATACATTTTTTAAATCTTTATCGCAACCCGATCTGTTACTTCCCTTCCCACATTCAAACGCTCTCTCTCGTTAGCCTGAACCACAGCAGCGTGACTCACAGCGGCAACGGCTAAAAGAACAGCCTCCAAATGGCGGCGTTCGCGCATGTCAATACCTTCCCCCGCAGAATTCACTTACCCCCCTCCCTTCGTCGCGCGTTCGCCAGACGCGACGGTTCTGTGCGAACTGTTCGCCGCGGCCTCCCCCCCCCCCCCCCGGACCTGGCTGAGCCCAGCCAGCCGTGCCGAATACGGCCCCCGTCTGACACGTACGCTTGCTCACACAGCGCTGCATCGACGTGCGGCGCTATGTTCCTCACTGCCCCACTGTACATCGCAAGGCCAACCCAGCACGGCTACCAGAGGATTAGTTTTCTTCTTCTTCTTCTTCTTCTTCTTCTTCTTCTTTTCGCTTTTAAAGAAGTGCGATCGCGTTCTCATACCCGTCGTTCTTTATTCTCGGAGCTTAAAACCGCTCGGGGCACCGGAAACCCGATTTTAACATCGGCCCTGGCCGCGCCCGTATTTAACAGACGCAGTCCCTCGATGGCGCGCCGCTGAGCGTACATTAGCTCGCCAGCTGCTGGGCTCCAAAGTCCCGCCATTTTGAGTAGCCATTTGTACAAATGAAAGAAACATTTTCCACAGGTTCTCCCGGGCCTGAGAAGTGTGAGTAAGTGCCGTAAGGGTGGGGTGGGGTGGGGGGTGGGGTGGGGGGGGTGCTTATTGGGAGTGTTTGCTCTCACAGAACCCTGCCTTTGCAGTAACAGCTCCGTGTGTTCCTGCTCACACCTGTCTTCACAACACATTCAATTAATGATGAGCGGCTTCTTCTACCCTCTTTTCTCACTCTTCCTTCTTCCAGTTGTCTCTCTTTTACGGGATTTAACCCTGCTGCCAAGGTGAGGAATAACAGCGAGGAGTTCTCGCGGTAAGCAAGCGAGCGGGAAACGAAACCCATCTCCCCTAAATCCCAAACTCGAAATCCCTCCCCCCAGCCCATCTCTTGCTTAATTAAGGTTGTTGGACACATGCCCTTAAATCCTTTCATAATTTTCCCTTATCCTTACAAACAGAATGGAGGCTGGCTCATTATCTCTGCTTTGTCTTTGATTTTCTTCATTTTCTTCCAAAATGGTTAGTTTTAGAGGCCAGGTGTCTACACTTTCACCAATTAGGAGCCTATTGATTCACCTCAGATTTACCTCTTTTTCTGTGACATTTTGCAATACATCCCAACGAGCACAACTTTTATTCTTCATGGTATGCGTAACTATTTCTGACCTAATGTGGCTCAAGAGGGTAAAGTGGGTCCCTCCGAACATAAAAGGCGTAATTAAGAAAAAAATTACTGCTTGTTAAAATTCTGGAATTGCAATTGTGGCTGGAACAAAAACCATCGAACAAAGGGGTCCCCCAGGACCGAGTTTGAGACCCATTGCTTTAAATAATGCGGTACTGCTATGGGCCTGTACACATACACACAAGTGCAATTTCCCCTTTTCAGCGATGTGAACAAATTGATAATAAGCTTTCTTTTCAGAACTCCTCCCTTATTGTATGTATCTCTCCTCTGACGATGCGCTGACTCGATAAGGCTTTTGGGCCCGGTAGAGGGAAGACTCAGTATTCATGTCTGATACATCCGCACTACGGCCTTGGAGAAACGCTCCTGCAATGCTAAGAGGCAGCCACGCGTACGGCTGGGGGTGCCTCTCGCTCGCTCGCTCGAATCGGCCATCTTAATTTGACCGGGCCCGCATTTAAGGAGAAACGAAGATGTCTTTACCGTTATCTGACAGGGGTTTCATTTCTGAAGACGCGGACCAGGCCCGCAGACACCAGTCCATATGCGATTTCTCATCGCCGAGCGACGGTCTAATCGCATTAGCCCAGGACAATTAGGCTGCCAGAGGAAATCCATCTTTTTTTCTAATTCAATTCTAATCTAATCCCATATTTTCACATTTAGATTTTCTCCGTTTCTGTTGGTGTGAAATGATTGCATGAGGCACACTGAGCACTAATACAATGATATATGCTGTCATATACAGTAAGCATTGGACGCTCTTGCTCATCATATCAGTAAGAAGCCAGTATGACGGAGACCTGAATCATAAACAGTTACCGCTAATAAAACCGGCAGGATGAGGTTTGAATTCTCCTCAACTGACAGTATGTGGCCAGAGATCTCTTATCGGGGGAAAGAGAGAAAAAGAAGAGAGATTTCCTGATTTCCTCCACTCCTCTGCGCAGTGACCTCTCGTGTTCTCAGTATACGATCGCACTGATCAGAGAGAAATCCTTCAGGGATAATAGCTGAGGATTTTATCCTTCCGCGTATTCAGAGAGAACAGCAGGCATATGCTTTTGCGTGTGTATGTTGGGGGGCGGGGGGGTGGGAGGGGTATGCCTATTGTGATGAGAAGATAACCTGCATGTTTTTGAGCTAAACCCTGTGAGTGGAGGGATGGTATTACTGCAACACTGCAATTCACGGAATCGACTCTGCGCACCTGTGACAGGTGTGAGTCATCCCAGAGAAGATTCCATCAAGCCAAGAGAGTTCCTGGATGGGATTCTATTAAAGATATTCCACACGCAGTCAGAAGGAGCTGAAAACCCATCAATTGGCTGAAGCCTAGAGTACTGCATGACACAGTTGGAATACTGTAAAATAAACTGTGTTGGGTTAAAATTAAGTGGTTGACGTGTAATGGTTCGATGCCTCATGTGTCAATCAATCTGACTGAACACAGCCCAGAAGACCTACTGGTGTAGTCAGGTTCGTCCTGCCCCATATCACTCATCCTGCATTAAAAGGAGCGTTTCACGTTCAAAACTGTCGCCTTTACAACAGACAGTGGTGGATACACTGATCTTAAGGGTGAGGGGGGGGTACAAGAAAACTGTCACACTACGCCCCCTGGAGGTCAGTGGGATCGGTTAAACTTAATTCTCCAGACCTGCCAGTTCCCACGCGGCAGATTTTAAAACCCCCTGGCTTAACGTTCGAGCAACGCGGCAGCGGCGTTAATCGGAAGCTAACGCTGCTGCGGGGTCACATCGGCGTTCATTAGCTAGCCGCGAAGGCCCTGCTCTTATCACGTTTCCGAGCTTGAGGTGGGCCACGCCGTGTCACATTTCCATTCCTCCCGGTCCTTCATCTCCGAGCTGAACCAATTAGCTTGATCGACTGGACGACGACGGTGGCATTGCGTCGGGGGGGGGGGGGGGGGGGGGGTTTAAACAGACTTTTAAACAGTCTATTCCGGGACCTATTCACGACTCGGTTTTTGCAGAAATATAAGGTGACGCGTGTGTGTGTGTGTGTGTGTGTGTGTGTGCGCGCATACGTGGAGGTTTATACTTGCGGAAGGTGAAGTGAAGACACAGCTGGGCTTATGGAAAACAGTCTGACACATATACAGTGGCACGTGACAGGTGAGTACTTACAGTTGCATAATCAGGTATAGATGATTGGAGCTTTCGTAGATGTCCTCCAGTGCAACGATGTTCTCATGCTTAATTCTAAGGGAAAGAAAAAGAGAATTCAGGTTACTGTGGTCTGTGGAATATTAGATCATTACTGCAGTTGTGAACTTAATGTACAGTACTTACAGTTTTTTATGTGCAAAGAAGGATATTATAGATATTTAGATAAGTTTCTGAGGACTGGCCAGCTTCACAATGGCTACTATTATCAGGGCTTGTGGTGGGTTTGTGGTCTAAAGTAAGAAAATGTATTTCTGGTAACAGAGAAAAGCAGGTTGTGCAGTATTGTTAGGTTTCTAAAAAAAAAAAAACCCAGTGATCCATCACTTTAAATGGAACTTACAAAGAGTTAAAACTAATGCCTCAACCTGATTGGTCCAAATGAAGCGAGTTTATTTATAGAGTTTATCCTAAAATGCCCTATAGATAGTCCCATCACTGCACGCCACGGGCTGGTGTTCAGTGTTCTGTATATCACCGCTTCCCAGTCCTCTCCTTGGGGACCCCTCAGCCGGATCCAGGCATTTGATGTGTTCCATCTGAAGCGCACCAGATCCAACCAATCGAGCGCTTCATTTGTTGTATCGGGTGTGCCTGAGATGGAACACATCAAATACCTGGAACCGGCTGACGTGTCCCAGAGGAGCGGACTGGAAACCACACATCAGTCAGCGAGCAAAAAACGGGAAATGCCACTGACCCAAACACAGACGAAGACGATTCTTCAGGATACACAAAAAGCCCAACAAACCAGTCTCCACAACAAATCAACATCTGATGCTAGCCTGGTGACACGAGCATAAGAATACTAATTCCTAGGCCAATACAAAGCACTAGTCACAGCACTGCGGTTCTGTTGTCGCAACGGCTCGACAACATGAACAAATAAGAACCTTGCGCGTTTAGCGGGTGGTCCAAAATTGCACAAAAATGCACTGCAACCGACCAAGGCAAGAATGATATTAAAAGCAAATGTAGCGTCCCCATCCTGGCAGTTTGACAGGCAGCAGTTTGAGAGCAGCCTAATTTCAGGTTCTGGAGCGTGTGGCAGTCCAGGTGTGCTGGCATTAGAGGTGGCACACTGAAGAGGTCTCTGACACACACACACACACACACACACACACCAGGTATTACTTCCTGTGACTGCATGGCAGCCGTAGGTGTGAACCTGCCGTGTCCCATGATGAGAGGTTTCGATGGCAACTTAATGACAGACGAGGAATCAACAGCGCTTAGGTAATGTTTTCTTTGTGATGTTTTTTTAGATAATAAATGAATGTCTTAGCTTGGGTTTCCCTCATTCTGAAGAACATTAAACCAACCATTACTGCAACTGCACCTGGCGGAGTGTTTTTAATGGTTTTAAAATCCTGCAGTATGAGGCGAGCTGCGTACCCCACAAAACAATAAGCGTGACTCAGATACCATCGCATGGATCGTGTCTCCAGTAAGTGGAATAAATTAAGATAAAAATCTAATCCGGAGAACATTAGTTTGTAAAGGGCCGTTCCTGGAGCTTCAAGCCACCAGTGACGGCACTAAACCGGAATTGGGTTTGCTAAAGGTCAGCCGAATCACACAAACACATTGTCCATTTGATGCTGAACAGATCAGGCTCACAGCATGGAGAATCAACCCTGAGTCAGTTCCCCTGTGTCACAGCCAGATCCGTAGAGCGCAATGACACAATTTTCAATGTGTAATACACACAATTCCAAGAAAATATTATATTCTCCATTACCGCAGTTGAGAAACATTTGTCTGAAGGGGCCGGCGACGGTCGAGCCTCCTCCCGTGACAAAAGACCACAAAATGACTTTCTGTCACGGATTCACATCCCGCAATGTCCACCAGCCTCACTTTAAAGCCATTACGCGTCTCGCCGTTTTTGACATCGCCCCTCTCAGAGATTAAATAGATTGTCACTTAATGGACAAAAACATCAGACGGTCTCAAATGAATGTCTCGTCTTGCGCACAGAGAGCTACAGCTGCTGGATTTTTTTAGAACATTCGTTGCCGAGAAACGACCCGACACGAGAAAAACAGGCACACGCCCCCACGGCCTCTCCCTCAAAAGTTAAAATGCAGTTTGAATGAAACGCTTTTAAAAAAAGTAACACTTGGGAGACTTGCGGTTTACGAGGTTCCTCTGAGGCTTGTGTTTTTAGGCAGTGCTGAACGGTTCGCTCGCTGTCCTAAGGGGGGGGGGGGGGGGGGGGGGGGGGGGGAGGAGATCTCATACCCGACTGGAGGCATTAGGACTGCATGCAGTTATTAATATTTGAGCATTTCAACCCAAGTGGATTATCATACAAATCCACTCAATTAGTCATTTGTTTGGTTTGAAGTCCCGCAGATAGGAGCCCATCTCTCCATAGGCTTCCCAATTCATCCCATGGTGCAGCACCATTACATTACATTACAGGCATTTAGCAGACGCTCTTATCCAGACTTATCCAGACTTACACAACTTTTACACAGCATTTTTACATTGTATCCATTTATACAGCTGGATATATACTGAAGCAATTTCGGTTAAGTACCTTGCTCAAGGGTACAACGGCAGTGTCCTACCCGGGAATCGAACCTGCAACCTTTCGGTTACAAGCCCAGTTCCTTACCACTGTGCTACACTCCGACCAGTGGGGCGGGATGTGGCCAATGCAGCACTTTTGCATCATACAACGGGGGAAGGGGGGGGGGGGATAATCCTATCCAAAAAGGGCTAGTGAGGGTGCAGGCTTTTGTTTAAGCCCAACACTAAGGCACCTGATTCTACTGATTGGGGTCTTGATTGAAGACCACGATTATTTCATCAGTTGAATCAGCTGTCGAACTGCTGGGTCAAAGCAAAAACTTGCACCCACACTGGCCCTTTTTTTCGATAAGACTGGACACCCCTGCAGTAGAGTGCAGAACGTGTCTGTCACCAAGGGCATGTGCGACAGTGTGCGTGACTGTGCATGCGCACGCATGTCCGCGTGTCTATAATTCAAACAGCGCATGCCTAAAATAGTCCCTGCACAGATAATGCCGGGCATTGCTGCGATTAGTGTTTAAAAGGAATAGCTTTCCGGAAAGATCTGCAGCAGTGCAGTGCAAAAAAAAAAAAAACGAGGATGAAAAACCAGTGGTTCTGCCTCGCTCCATCTTTTCCTCCCTCGCAGTTGACACTGTTGACTCCCCGATCATGCTTCACCATGGCAACAGCTTCATGGTAAATGTGCATGCATACACACACATCATCTATTTGCACAGAATGAGAGGTGCTTTCCTGACCAGTGGGGTCTGAGAAACTCGCAACAGCACGCCAAAATTAAGTGGAGAGCGAACTTACAGCCCTCGACAGGTAAAGCGCTCAGATTCACTGCCCTCTCACGCCTCAGAAGCGTAATTAAAAACCCTTCCTGGACCAGGATCCTCAGAGAACGGTTTTATTTCTTCAGGGCTGTTTTCAGACCACCGTGGGCAGATGCTCGTATTTACCTTTTGAAGGCTCGGCAGAGCGGCATGAATTAAACGAATTGTACAGCAGCACAAGTTTTTTTTCTTTTTTCTTCTTCTATTGCTGAACTCTACAAAACCTGTTTTCTCAAGAGTGTGACCCAAAGGCCAACGACTCCCCCCCCCGTGCCCGGTCGAGCTGACAGGGGAAGCCAGAGAGAGAGAGAGAGAAAAAAAAAAGAACAAGGAACCGAAAGCACACACAAAAAAAAAGCCGGCGGTGAAAAGACGTTGGTCAGCCGCGGCGGGGACGCGACGCACGGGCAGCGCGTTTGAGGAACGCGGGGCTGCGGTTGGTCGCGTGGCGAAGGGTCCTCGGCGCGTCGAGCCGGCGAGCACGTGTCGGTTTCTTCGCCCTGGCGCGTGGGCGGTCGCCCCGGAGAGGGCGTGGGCAGCCGCTCCGGCACGATGCAGCCCTCCCTTTTGTTCTCCGCCACCTCTCATAATTAACACGATGCAAGGAAAAAGAGAGAAAGAGAGAGAAAGAGAGAGAAAGGGGGATGTACAGGTACAGAGCGGAGCTAAGATGAGTGCTGTGCATACATTAGGATGGTGGCCATGGCGACGAAGCTGCGCCTTCAACGTTCCGACTTCAGAAACACAAATCCCCAAACTTCGGGTACTTTTTTCCTTCTTATTAATTATCAGTACCTTCCCCTCCCCTTAATTTCCCTACCCCAAGCATTACCGTTATTCACTCTCCCAATGGGCCAATATCCATTTTAACCAAAACCAACACAACCAATGAACACGGAGTTCATTGTTCATAATAGCCAAGTGCGGCACAGAGGTGAAATAACTGGTATTATTTTCTTACATAAGGCTACGCAAACGCATCTGCCAGTAGGAAAACAGAAAACTGATAGGGGAAGAAAGCACCGCAAACCAACGCAGGCAATAATAAAAATTACCCATGAGCCTTTTCACCATCACCAAAAATGGGGGAGGAGATGCCCTCGCGCCACTCCACAGATGATGACAGTCCACTCACCGAAACATTTTATCCATGGTAATAAGACATGACCACTTTACAGCCGAACCTCTGTGCCTAGACATGCAATATCCACCCACTTAGAGGCAAAATTAAAAGGAAAAAAAAAAGGAATAATTGTCAAAGATGATGAACAGCCCTTGACAGACAGTGAAATGAGCTCTTGAGCCAGAACATGAAGGAACACGATGTCCACGGTCTCTCCAGCCTCCACACTCCAACCTCCACAAAGCCGTACTTCAGCCGCCCGGCTCGAGAAAGGGGGCGTCCGCAAAAACCCAGAACCCCATCGTTCGGCCTCATCCCGCCCCTCCGCCCCTCCACGCTGCACCCCCCCCCCCCAACACCCGCACGCAGGTAATCCTCCCATCAATCAAAGCTGACCCCACCCCCCCAGGTCGGAGGGCCAGTGCCCGCGCTCCAGGACCTCCGCTGGACCGCCGGAGCTTGCGCCGGATTGCGGGGGCCTCCCTGATCCTTCCCGGCGTGCGGCAGAGGCCTGTCAATCACGCCTGTTGCTAAGGCGATAATAAGAGAAAACAGGGCCGGGATCCCTCTCCGTAGCCACGGGATACGGGAGCACATCAGAGCACGTCAGGCTCCGGTCCCCCCGGGTGTAATTGTTGAGGTTGAGGCGGAACACACGACACCATCTGACAGATAAGTGCTCCGACGCAACGGCCAGACTGAAGGCCTGCTCACACAAAAGAAGGCTGTGTTTCTGTATCGACAGGCAACCACCATAACAATAAATCATCTGTATTCCCCCCCACACACATGCCGAGCAAAGCAAGAGTACTCCGGGCATGCTGATTCCGTATAACGCCATGGGATTATTGAATACATAAAATCTCGCATATGATCTTCTATGGCAACAATAAAAAAAGAGAAGGAGCAGAAAGACATCCATTTACAATGATGCACCCCCTCACATTATTACTGCAACTCAGCCAGACCTTCACAAAGGCTTCTTAATTACATCAATGCCTTTGCTGTATTCTGTATGCTGTACTTGCTGTGACTAAAGAGAATTAAAGCAATCATTTTGAAGTTTAAAATCACTGGCACTCGCAGAGCTTGTTTCTGAGATGTGGATGATGGGAAAAAAAAAAAGAGTTGATATAGACTGCAAAACTGAAGCAGGGGGCCGTTCTGTTCTGGAACAATGAAAAGGCCAAATCCCCAAACTGACAGAGGAGAGCTGGCACAAAGTGAGAACATGGCAGCCCCAGACAGATAAAATAGAACAGGATCTTCTAAAACAAACGATATAATATAAATGTTATATTAACCTAATATCCTGGCGGTTAGTTTCTACTTTATGCTTCTCCATATTGTCAACCTCCCAGCATCAGCCAACCAAGGACAAACAGAAGCCAATGAGGGAACTGCAGCACCAATTTGGCCGCATTGATGAGCAAAGCAGTTAAGTCACAATGAAAATCAGCCCTGTTCCGTTCCATTACAATAATCCCCGGGTCTGAAGTGTGTCTGCGGAGTTGATTAGACCGGTTCCCCCGGCGCTTCCTGCTGACCCTTCCCCCGATATTTCATCTCTCGGCCTCTCGTGATTAAAATCAGCCAGCGCCGGGGCGACTCATCGGTGCCGTTCGTTCTGGCGAACGCTCGTTTGTCCATTTGTCCTGGCTCGAGGTCGCAGTGCCCCCTGCTGTAAGGCCCAATTGGTAAATACAAAATGGAGTCCGAAAAAAAAACTTCCACACGTGAGGGTTTACTGTGATACCGTCTTTATAATGAATAGACAACAGCCTAGGTAAGAACACCAATATGTATGTAAAGTATGCAATGTGTATGTATGTATGTATGAAAAATATATTTTCCTGAAGCTTAATGAAGTCATTTATCCTGACCATTAACTTATTTGTGGCACAATGAAGAAGTTAGATTATAGCCAATAATACTAGAAATACGCTTAACGCGATTGTGTGCATCATTTTCCTACAGCCGAAACTCCTGGAAAATAATTTCATTCATTTGGTGCTCAAATGAATTTCATTCATTTAATGCTCAAAAGCACAAACGCTGCTTTCAAATCAGTCAAATAATCCACATGAATGTATTTCAAAACAAATAAAATAATCAAGTTCTTATATTTGTTAACGCTTTTTTCAAAATACTTCAAACAAAAAGTCTAAAAAGGCCATGAAATGGCATTTTAAATGCATATTTGACCCAGGTCTGGTACCAACATGTTTTCCACTCACCATTCACCAATTTCCATGTATGAGTCACTTTATTCAAACGAAGCCACCGAGAGAAAAACAAATTCTAAACAACGTCCAATTTATTCACATGAGACGAACGCGCCTCGCATTTCCATAACTAAACAAGGCGAAACTGAATCACTCGCGCCTGCGGCGACACGGTCGCTTCAGCCAGGAGCCGTCTGAGAAGAGGACCTTGCACAAGGCAACTGACAAGCCGGGGGGGGGGGGGGGGGGGGGGGGGGGGGGGGGGGGGGGGGGGGGGGCATCGTCACGGTGAGGAGGCCATGACTCTCGCTCAGCCCACCGGGGAAATATCATACAGATATCACACAAATAGAGGGAGAAAGGCTACGTCTCCATCCGCCTGGTCTTGGGGCCAATGGGTCGGGAGAGTGGGGCATTCTGGGAATAGCAGTCTCATAAGGCCCCAGTACTGTCAGGCTCCACACACGTAACTGGAGAGCTGCGTTGCTTTTAGTGCAGACAAAAAAACGACTGCGCCTTAGACACAATGTAAGCGATTTTGGGCCCTGAAAGTAAACTCTTGGTCAAGGTGACTACAGAAGGACTATCCGCTTGCTGACAATAACTTTAAGCCAATTCTGTAGAATGCGGAAAATTCTGTAACTTGACGGAAAGATTATGACAATTGGAGATGACCAAAACAACAGAAACCGACTATCGAGTGGGAATCACTGGTTCACAACATACAGTGTGAAAAGCAATGTACAGTTACTTGCAAAAATGTGATGCGAATTACAATGTACAGTCGCACCCCACTGGCCTACAGCTCACAGAAACAGCCAAACCGAGGCCTAGATTCACAGACATGGAGTGCATACCTGGAAAGTGGATATAACTGCAATGGGGTTTTTACTAAATTGCAGCCTAGTTTATTTCCAAATCCCACACACTCAGCATGAAAGCATTCAGCACGTTGTGTAATAACCATTACATTCAGCCTCGGAATTCTAATTTCACTAATATCGCTCACCTTTTTTAAATTCGCCTCAGCTTGAAAGTACGGACGATAACAGTTCAATCTGAAAGCGAAATGGCTCGATGTGCTGCATCAGGCGGCTGCAGTTCGGGGCTGCTGGGTGGCGCCTCCATTAAGGCATCGTTCTTGTTCTAATGCATGTACGAGCCCCACAGTCAAGGATCTGCATTTCAGCGCTGACTAGCGACCCCTGCCGGTCAAACGGGCCCCTGCAGGTCTGTCTGGTAAGCTTCACATGAATGTCTTCCCCTGACTCTTCTTCATGCACACTAACAAAAAATGTTTTCATTCGACTAACTGGAAATTGTTACTTCAATGTTTTGACACCTGTATTTTTCTGTAGGTTTTCTCAATGAAACTTTTTTTCAGCTCATTTTAATGAAGCGAAACATTTTTAATTGAGGAGACCTAAAAAAAAAAAAAACAATTTTTAAGTGGAAGTGTAGCTTGCGGCCTGTGGCTTGACGAGAAGTGGTGCTCGACATCGCGTGGTTTGGAGGAGCACGCGCTTGACTGCACTCTCCTGTATGGATAGCCGAGGACATACGATCGGGCGTTCCAAATTTGGAGAAAAGGAGGGACAGCAAACAAATACAAAAAACGTAAAAAAATCTACAGCGACGCTGACCAACTGCGTGCAGACAAAAACATCAGGGGAAAGCTTTGCTGATGAAATGCTCGATGAAAGCATCCTGTGGGCCAAAAAAAAGAGAAAGAGAAAGAAAGAGAAAGAGAAAGAAAACAAAATGGAGCTGGTGCAGCTGCATTATCGAACAGCAGCGCAGGATAACAGACTCATCTGGCTCTGCCTGCTATATTGCGGGATTAGTACCAGGGTGTGCTAGGTGGCTTAGTGAAAGCCAGCGATGATGGAGGTGAGCTGCACGACCCCAAACTCTCCTGGGTTCCTTAGATGACGGCTATATATAGACAGCAGTATGGAGCAGATTAGGAAATTATCATGTGCTTCATTACAAACCTGTTCTTGACATTATACGATGAAACATAGTGTGTAGATTAGAAACCACATCCTGAGTATCGGCTGTACTCTTTAGACAGACACTTTTCCCCAAATGACTGACAGAAAACACAGCAGCATAAATGGATAAATCTGACTAATAAGCACATTACATTCCTAGTCACTGTAAATCACGAAGCAAAGCAGCACTGGGACCTGCAGTAACTGCCCACTAAGCAGACATCTTCATACTCCCTTAATGTCTCTGGGCAGTAGGAAAAAATGTTCCGTTTCAAAATTTTAGTTAATACCTGATAAAAACATCAGAAAATACAGCACTGCCACCAAAGACATTTTCGTATCGTTTCCAATGCCAATCAGTCACTAGACGATTGTGCTTTGAATTAAATTTGGCAAATCTAACTCCAGGTAAATCCCCCCCCCCATCTCTAAAGGTAGAGAGTGCCCTTTGGGTGAGCAGAAGGGGATTATGGGAGGAAGTTTAAAGCGTAATTTCACCACGCTGATGAGAGAAGCGGGACTCCGCCCCACCTCACCGTTGCCATGGCGCGCGCGGGGCCGGTGGCACACTTACTTTCGGAGCACGGCGATCTCGTTCTCTATGCTGCTCTCCTTGCCCTTCAGGGCCTTCTTGGGGATGCACTTTACGGCAAACATCTTCCCCGTGGCCTTCTCCTGCGCCAGCACCACCTCGGAGAACGCCCCGCTGCAAGAGAGAGAGAGAGAGAGAGGGTGAGGGGGAGGGTGGAGAGAGAGGGTGAGGGGGGGAGAGAGAGAGAGAGAGAGTAGGGAGGGAGGAGAGAGAGAGAGAGAGAGTGTGAGGGAGAGAAGAGAGGAGAAAAAATCGTCTTAATCTCAGAAAGAGAGAATGAAATAAACAGTCTTCCTCAAAAACAAAGACAGATTAGTTAGAGAAAAAAATCTTCATCTCAGCAAGAAAGTGTGGGATAAATGAAGTCTTCCTTGCATTTGGCGGTATAGAGAAAAAGATAGAGGGAGTGGTAGTAGAACAGAGAGAAGGACGAAGTAAGAGACCAGGGGTAAAACAAAAGGCAAAAAAAAAAACTATGAAAAAACAACACTTAACATTTAGCATTCTGTGACATTGAGAAAATGGCCACTGTGTGGGGAAAACAGGAGAACACGTCACCAGTCCCCCCTCATTCAAGCCCACCGAGCTGCGGCCCTCGTTTTATGAATGGACTTATTTCCTCTTACCGAGGGAACAGAATGAGGGGGAGGCTGTTTCCCTGTGATTACAATCATCCAGGGTAGAACGAGAGGTCTGGGTAGAATAACCCCCCCCCCCCCCCCGCCTCCGCCCACTCCCCCCTCTCCCCCCCTCTCCCCCCCTCCCCGCCCCTGGAGCTGGGTCAATCAGCAGCTGCTACTCAGAGCCCCCCCCAGCTGGAAGGGAAATTGCCTAAATGTCAGCGCTGTTTCCAGCGAGTCTCACTGTGATCGCTCCCCGCTCGTATCAACAGGCTCCTCTCCGCAGGCCTGCCTGTTCGTCCGGGATCCCGTCCCTGATTTCTCTCAATGGGGCACTCTGTGCGCGTCCTCTGCGTCGAAACGCTTCACAAACCCCCAAACAGGGGAACACGGCATTCAGCCCCAAGGGCCTTCAGAATCACATTTCCGAATATTAATGAGGCGCTGAGCCGATGCGTCGAGCGAAGGCACAACAGCGCTGCTCCGTGTGCTACTGCTTTATTCACAAATACAACAACGGCACCTGAACAGTGCTGACTCAGAGCACGGGATGCGTTTGTCACTTGGCTTTCCGCATTTAAACTGAAGCTAGTATGATGCAGACATTTTAACGTATTATATGCCATTAAAACCTATGAATTTGCTTATTAACAATAAAAAAAATAATGAATACTAGAAGAATATTGAGGAAACAATAGGGCCAGCCCCACACTTCACATTAAGAGAACTCCTGGACACCTTTCTCCGCCCCCCACCCCAGCCCCCCCCCCCCCCCCCCCGCCCCCCGCCCCCCATCTCAATTCTCTGCCCACCTCTCCTGTAGAAGACATCAGAATCTGTTTGTGCTTCTCGTGGTCATCGGTGTACTCAGTACTCCTTGCCATAGATTCACGTGGGCATTCAGCTCAGGCAAAGGCTCTCCAGTAATTTATAAAATCCCAGCAATCCCCAGGGCTTTTGCTGAACTCATTTCTTGTTTCATCGGGAAAGCGATTACATTTCGATATTTCTCAAGAGGCCCCCGGGCAAAATGTCTCCTAGTTGACAAACACGGTGCGTTTACTCAAAGTGAGCGCGTTATTTGCCGAAAACATCTGACAAGAGACATGGAAATTTACCCATGACTCATAAACAATATATTAAATAATACTGACACAGCTCAATCCTCAACAGGGATTCTTTACACAGACAGACCTATAATTTTATAAATTTTAAGGAAATGCTAAGAGGAAGGAAGAGGTGCGGACTGAAGAGGTGAGTCTCCTTCAGTCTGTGCTGGGAGATGGGCAGGGTTTCTGCCGTGCAGAGAAGCTCATTCCCCCACTGTTCCACCACACCAGACAGGAGGAGCGAACGGACGGAGTGTAGCACAGTGGGTAAGGAACTGGGCTTGTAACCGAAAGGTCGCAGGTTCGATTCCCGGGTAGGACACTGCCGTTGTACCCTTGAGCAAGGTACTTAACCGAAATTGCTTCAGTATATATCCAGCTGTATAAATGAACACAATGTAAAATGCTATGGAAAAGTTGTGTAAGTCGCTCTGGATATGAGCGTCTGCTAAATGCCTGTAATGTAATGTAATGTAACTACAGCAGTGCAGGTACACAGAGGGATGCACCAGATGCTCAGAGGCAGTAGAACAGAGAGGACTGGCCAGTATGTAGGGCGTGGAGGTCTTTTGAAAGTATAACAGAGCATTCCCCTTTAGCCGCCCGATAACCTAGCACCACCCACAAAGTTACAGCACGCCAAGTTGATGGGGTATGCCCCATACCTGTACAGCACTGAGATCCAGCTCCTTTTCCTCCAAGTATGGGGTGTTCCCGCATATAAATTATAACACTTGCCAAAGACTTGATAAATTTTGAATACATTCACTTTTGTTACCAGAACAGAAAATGGTCTGTGGTTCACTGCTTGCTTTGGACAGCGCGAGCATTAGCTTTTCATCGTTTGCTCACAGGCTCTGTGGTGGGAGAGGTGCTCGTGCATTGCGCGCCATGCCTCGTCCAGCGTGATCACAAACAGACAGTATTCCCGTCCGTCACGCTCAGCCCCCCCCTCCGTTTCTGTATCGTTGTTTTCAGGAAATATCACAATTATCCTTTACAGGCTTGATGACAAGCGGAATTTAAAAAGGCAGAATACACACGCGGCGTGTGAAGAAACGTTTTTACGCCTGCACCAGAAGCCGGAGCCGGAGCCGGAGTCTGTACGGCTGAGAGGCTGATCCACGGTACGGCTACGTGACTACAATACCCATAACACCCCGGCGCTGAGGCTCGGCTCGCTCTCCCCATGAATCATTCTGATAGCCCGGCCACGGTTCGAGCCGCAAGCCATCTTTATTTGGGCGGCAGTACAAAAGCCTGACATTTTTTCCTTTACAATGAGGGTTTTTTTTTCTTCATACGACGTGTTAAGAGTGTATATTTCATTCTCCTTCTTGCATAAACGACTTTCTTAAAAAAAAAAAAAAAAGAGAAAAACGTGTCATTTTCCTCACTTCAAACAAGCGAGTCGAGAATAGCAATTTATTTCTGAAGTTCTGCCATTTAAATTTCGCCCGGTGAAAAATTGCGATGCCTGTACTGTACCGAGCTGAATCATTTTTTAACGGCGCAGATTTATGGGAGTCCTGTTTTAGAAAAGCCCTGCCGTGGTGACTCCTCCAGCACAGTAAGTGTGCGACTCGGTAGATTACAGAGAGAGAAAAAAAAAAGCCGGCTGGCCATTGTGGCATTGTGTTCCCTCTCAAAAGGATGAAGGACATTTCCGGTGATGGATTGGGTCTCCACTCATTCTAAATTAGTGGTGGGGGGGGGGGGGGGGGGGGGGGGGGGGGGGGGTCCTCTGAATGAAAAGTTGTACCTGTATCATAAATCCATAAAGGGCCATTCACACGGTTGACCTGTGACGATAAACGGAAAGATTAAGATAAAAAGAAATTCAAAATGGCTCTAATCTGTTTGAATCGCAGCGTTCTGACGGCGACGAGATAAGGCCGCCGACCGGAATGCGTCGGATGCAAAGCACCGCGCCCCCCGCGATGCACCTCACCTCGCGATAAGGACGTTTTTTTTATAAGCGTCTCTGTCGAGCGCTGCGGGGCAAATCGAAACGAAGGCGAGCCGTTATCGATCCGAACCCGGGCCCCCCCTCTCTCTCCCCGAGGCAAACACGACGCAGCGGCGCTGGAGTTCCGGAAGGTTCCGCCGATCGGCATCTCCATAAAGCGCGAGACCCCGGAACATACTGACACACACGGGGGGGGGGGGGGGGGGGGGGCTGTGAATATTTACCAGAGGGAGCCCGCAGCGTCCGCAAATATTGACTCGGTACTGCGGACAGGGGAACGCACGCACAGGAGAGGGGGGAGAGACAGAGGCTGTTAGCCGCTCCCCACACACCTGTTATATTCAGATCGTATGGAAAAACAAGTTTGTTTTTTTTCCCCCCTTGAAACTGGAGATGGTTTTGGGTTACGAAACAGACCAGCTGTCAAAGCAGCGAACAACACAGCAATTCAACGACCACAAAAACAGGAAAGAAATTAATAATAATTTTGCCAAATACTATTGCCAAATACACACATTTTAGAAATGAAATTTTCCCAGGAAAAACAAATCCATTTATGTAATGAATGCGTACAAATGAAGTACATTTACTCAAGGGTTTCAACCACAGAAAAAAAAAGTGTTTATATACTGAACGCATACGAATTAAAGCAGCTTTTACTCAAGGTTTTCAACCACAGGAAAAAAAGGCGTTTATGTACTGAACGCATACAAATTAAAGCACCTTTACCTCAAGGTTTTCAACCACAGGAAAAAGGCGTTTATGTACTGAACACATACAGATTAAAGCACCTTTAACTCAAGGGTTTGAACCGCACTTGTCAGCCTGAACACGGATCATCTCCCCAGCGCTCGCCAGAGGGCCCGTCAGTTGGACCCGCGCAGTTCAGAAGGACACCCCGGCCCCCGGGGGCCCGTCGCTGCGTGTTAACCCCTCCAGCTCCGAGAGATCACACAAACGCACTGGACGATTCCTCCTCCCGTCACCTGACAGCATGCAAAAATCTGTGCATACCATGCGCCTTTGTGGTCTACCTCACCTGACAAATCTGTGCTTACCATGGGCCTTTGTGGTCTACCTCACCTGACAAATCTGTGCTTACCATGGGCCTTTGCGGTCTACCTCACCTGACAAATCTGTGCTTACCATGGGCCTTTGTGGTCTACCTCACCTGACAAATCTGTGCTTACCATGGGCCTTTGCGGTCTACCTCACCTGACAAATCTGTGCTTACCATGGGCCTTTGCGGTCTACCTCACCTGACAAATGGGTCTACTTCACCTGACAAATCTGTGCTTACCATGGGCCTTTGTGGTCTACCTCACCTGACAAATCTACGCTTACCATGGGCCTTTGTGGTCTACCTTAGTTTGTGCAACCTGTTCTTCTATTGCCACTTGCCCAGGAGCCAGTGACTCTACTTTCCCCTCCTCCTGTGAGCTCAGAGAGCTGTAGTTCCAGTGTGGGTTTGAACCTTCACCTGAGGTAAATAGGAGGCATCACATAACGTACAGGAGGGATGAGGTTCTACTGAGCGAGTGTCAGGAATCTCACAGTGCGCAGCACAGCACTTGTGATGTCACTCAAAAGGAAAAGCAGATCCACAGTTAGGTCTACTGCTGATAAAAACTAATGCTGGTGCAGTATGTATCAGAAGTGCAAAAAAAAAAAGTTCTTAAAAAAAAAAAAAAAACACTGAGCTACATTTCACTGAGCTGAAATTGGTTTGGGGAAGCCATTTTGAATCTTCACATCACTGCAGAGTTTCAACTGACAAAAAAAGAACCATTTATGTTCATTGAAAAAAAAAAAAGAATGGCATAACAATCAATCGAATGAAGATTTCATAACGACCCTAAAGAGCTCTACTGAAACCGATTGTAGCTGCTATGAAACACACAACACTTTGTTGACTTGTTGGCACCGGAGTGTTCTGAAAAGGACCTTTTCACATCAGCACAGGAGAGTGTGTTGTTGATAGCCGTGCCGTCCTTCTCTAAGCGATAAAGGTACAGGAACACCCGGCACCTGAGCCATCTGCTACCACTCTTAAAAGCTAAAAAAAATAATAATAAAAAAAAAACAAACTGAAAAATTAAAAGGAATATTTGCCAGCACAAGCACGATCAGAGCCTGTTGCTACGCTACGGTTTTCTCCTCCCTAATGAACGAGCCTCGATTCGCCACACCTGCTGTGAGGGGCTCTCCATTTCTCCGTTTTTCTCTCTCCCTATCCTGCGTTCGCAGACACCCTGCGCACCGCCGGCGATCTTATCGAGGGTAAAATGTTGACTTGGGGTGTGGGGTGGGGGGGGTGGGGGGGGGGGGGGGGTGGGGGGGCTCGTCCCTGCTTTCAATGGCCCCCGCGAAGGACAGAAGCGTCAGGGTCGAAATGACACCACCGCCGCCACCACCGTCGTAAATAACGTTTTCCGCAATGTCGCCGGGCCTTCGAAGAGGGGGAGGGGGGGAGGTGGGGAGGGGGAGCTGGCAGGCGGGCGTGATATCAGAGCTGGGGCCGGTTTTGAAAAGTATGAACCGCATGCAAATGCCAGCCCTTCATTACCTGTCATCACACCCGCATACGAAGCCAGACTACGCCAGGAGCCTCTCTACCCTGCGCACGGTGTGCGTGCATGACTCCCGCTCTCTGTGAAAGAGCCCTCTCCTCTGTGTGAGGTATTCTCTCTCTCTCTCTTCTCTCTCTCTCTCTCTCTCTCGCCCTTTCTCTCTCTCCCTCTCTCTCTCTCAATCTCTCTCTCTCTCCATCCTTCTCTCTTAGTCTCTCTATCTCTCTTTGTCTCTCTCTCTTGCTCTCGGTCTCTCTTTCTCTCCTTCTCTCCCAGATCCTGCTGTCTGTGCGTGTGAAACCTGATCTGTGTGTGACCTCTGACCCTTGTACGCAAGACCCCTGATATCTGTGAGGATCTGCGCGATTTCCGCTCTCTCCGCATGCGATCCTGCTCCCCCCCCCCCCCCCCCCCCCCCCCCCCCGCCGCATGCGGCCCCCGGTCACGCTGACCTCGTGTCCGATCCCAATCCCCGCTATGGACCTCAGTCTGGGGACAGCACCATTCCTAACAAGGCCACAGGTTCAAATCTGTCAGGCCGCTGCCCCAAAACAAAGCGTTCCTCTAAAATAAACGTGTCCCTCCTCCCCCCCCCCCCCCCCCATCGCGTATCCCCATCCGTATAAATATATCTCTCCCCCAGCACCTACCCCTATCCAGGGCCAAAATCACATTTCTCCTTAAATCCTTAAATCCTTCTCCAATCCCACTCCGCCGCTGCTTTGCGGACCTATTTTTAGAGTCGGGTTCCGTTCCAGGTGTGCGTTTAATAAAAAAGCCTCCGGGTCTGAGCAGACGTACGAACGCGTTTTAATAAAAGGCTTCGTTTCCTCACAGAGCGGCTGCCGTCTCGACGAGCTTCTGAAGCCATCGTGGAAACGCTTTCCTGTCCGGGCGCTCTCCGCTCTTGGCTTTAGCGCTTCCGCAGAGCTCGGCCTTTCGGTGTCATACGGTGACTAAGGCAGGACTTGGGCCCTCTTCGATAGAGGAGTCTATGAGCAACGATTTCCGCCCCCCCATCCCCCCCCCCCCCCCCCCCCCCCCGTTTGGTTTTATGAGTGACTCACTAGGAAACGACACAGTAGATCACACAGCAGAATACATCAGGGCAGCAATTGAGAATCTATTGTGGCCTCAGTGCAACCTCCACACACAGGCACACAGACGGACGGACTCTGCCTGAATGGGCACTAATTGAGAGGGACATTTCCCCAATGCCTTCAAAAATCTCTTTCACAAACTTTTTTTATTCATGGAGCACATTAAAGCACGTGGCTGGTGGTGTTACTCAGATTTGCTCCGGTAGTCGCTCAGGCAATATACAGCTTTATTCACGACAGAAAATTTCTAAAACAAAATGCCTGTTCAAAATTCTGTCGCCCTCAAAGCCCGTCTGCCAATTTGCCTGTGTAATAAAATTCCCATGAAGCACCACGCCACCATCGCACAGACATCGCAGACAGCCATTTGAAAAGAACTGCGGCAGCTCAAGGCAAAGGAAACACTGAAATGGCCGCTGGTGCCGTTTCGTGTATGCGGTGTTTAAAAAGGAACACCGTAAGGACACGCCGTCGAGTCTGACTGACACCGGCAAGCGCCAGCACGGTGCGAAGATAACGACAAAGTCACCAAGACTGTGAATACTAATGTACGAGACAGGCCTACTTTCCCTATTGAACAGGAGCCAAGCTCTTCCCAGGGACATGATTGGGGGTGATTTGCTTTTTAGGAGAGCTATCTAATAAAACAAGGTATTACACGTGTCATCCTCCGGGGGGTGTTTGCATCATCATATTTAGATGAAAATAAAACTGTCTTTTCTGTTGTGGGTGAAGTTTTCCTTCAAACTCCCTCACTGTCCTCTCTCTGGTACTGGGACACAATAGTTAAATGTACATAAATACATTGCTCCACACAGCAGGGCAGTGCCAGAACGGAGGGGTACAGGCCACACCTGTACCCCCCCCCCCCCCCCTCCCCGCACACATGTCCCTGCCACTCAAGCCAAAGGACACGGGTAGCACGATTAGGCAGCTTTGTGTTTACTATCTCCCTGGTGACACCTAGGCACACCCTAACCCCCCCCCGCCCACCCCCCCCCCCCCCCCCCCAAAAATCCCCTCACACCTGTTCTCAGTCCCACACGTCAGCCTCTAGAGTTAAACCTCAGAAGCTGAGAGGGAATACCATCAGACCAGGGTGTAAGCAGCACTGACTGTAATGTAATGGTCCAGGACATTCAGCAGAACAATAAATGGAGGCACATGCAGAGTTTCAGTACTCAGTGTTCCAGTAATGTGGCACATGCGGTTTTTCAGTACTACAGCACATGCAGGGTTTCAGTACTCAGTGTTTCCGTACTGTGACGCACATATGCAGTGTTTCAGTACTGCAGCGCATGCAGTATTTCAGTACTGTGGCGCATGCAGTGCTTTCAGTACTGCGGGCTGAACTGCCTTGCCCATTCAAGCCCATCTGCAATTTCACACGTCTCGGAGCAGGGCAAACAGGGTCACAGAATAGAGCCAGCCCAGCCCAGCCCAGACGAGCCGAGCCCAGGCGATGCGATTCACCTCGCGTGCTCCATCATGACGGCTGCTGTCAAACCGCTGTCAGGTCCCGTGAGCTCATTTCGACGGGCATGTCTGCGCTCAACGCAGCTGTACGGGAGCGAGGGGTTACGGGGGACGCGGAGTCAGCTCAGAGTGAAGGATGATGGGGGATATGGGCTCTGTCAAACGTTGAGGGAAATGAGAAGACAGATACAATATAAAGGAAGTCGGTAGAGAAGGGTGTTTGAAGGCTGTGGTCAAACTGTCGACTGTCGGGTAATTTAGTGGATACAAACACAAAGAATTCTTAGCCAATATTCGAGTAGCATACAGGGACTAAGCAAAACGATTGTTTTAGCGTTAGCATGAAATATAGCTAGCTAGCAGGTCTATTAGTCAACATTGTGGGAAAATTTGGCAGCATTAACAAATTAACTGAGCTCTTCCATCAGGCAAGGTCAAAACGTCAAATCCACTTATAAATATTGAGGAAGCACCTTGGTGGTACAGCATTAGTGTCATATAAAACTATTTCTTACTTGCAGTGCTGCCAGTTCCTCTCTGGGTCAGTACTAAGTGAGCGATGATGGCAGTTTAGGGTCAGTACTGTATGTGGCATGATGAGAGTTTAGGGTCAGTACTAAGTGAGGGGTGATGGGAGTTTAGGGTCAGTACTATATGTGAGATGATGGTAGTATAGGGTCAGTACTAAGCAAGGGATGATGGTAGTATAGGGTCAGTACTAAGCGAGGGATGATGGGAGTTTCGGGCCAGTACCGTGTGTGGGATGATGGGAGTTCAGGATCAGTACTAAGTGAGGGAAGGCTAAGCACACTGTCCTCTGCAAACAAGCGCACCACTACTCACAAACACATTAGGAAAGGTTAAAAACTAATTACTCCAGGCAAGGACGTCCGAGACCGCAGCCGGAGTTAATCTGCTCAAACAGTGAGCTCATGGCATGGGATGCCACATAACCCTTTCTAGCGCTGATCCTGGAACACGTTACACATTCTAAACAAGGACTTTGGCCAAATGAGTCATTCAGAACTCCATCAGAGCTAGCCGGTGTCGCCTTCCAATTCAACAGGTGGCTCTTTTGTTAATACCACTGGCTTCTTCTTCAGTTATTTGCATCCTTGTTACTCATGTACATATGCATTTTTTTTTAATTTAAAACAACGCCCCCAGGATTTAAACTACAGTAACCACAAGCCCTTTCTGTTCTGCTGCTTGATGGGATTGTAACACACAGTAAATGAGGGCTTTATGATATACAACGTCTCCGCGCTGGTCTCCGACAGCACTCAGCCTCAAAATGGGAAAAAAAGGACAGAGTCGGGGCAGCTGCAGGCATTCCAACAAATTTTCTCTGGCGAGAGAAATTTCATCATTTTGTCAGCAAGGCCCAAACGCTCCCCTGATTACATCGTATTACCAGGAAAGTACATTGCGGCCCTTTGAGGGAATGAGACTCCTTGGACAGAGGGCTTAAACATGATTGGCAGAGACAGGTATGGTTCATGAAGACGTAAGCGCGATGGAATAAGAGCGCCATTTCTCCCAGCGTGGCAGAGAAATGGAGCGGGGAAGGCTCCGGATTCCCGGTGACAAGCGTGCAATGCTCATAACCAGATCATTCCGGAAAAAAAAACCATCCGGATTTTAAAGACTTTTATGAAAACTAGCATGGGGGCTCTGTCTGTGACATCGAATAAGTCACAACCAAATAAAATATGCTATATTTTACTGAAAAAGGGGTTTTCACTTGCCTTGGGGAGAACCAAGAAATACTGGTCAAGGTTGACCAATTACCATCAAAATAAAAGGAACAGAAGGCAAGAGGCACAAGGCAAAGAGGAGACGTATCTTTACCACCTGTCATTGGTCAGAGCAGGACCAGATAATGATGTTATGCCAGCAGCCGAAGAGCACTAAACAGAAATAACATGAACGTTCGCACGACGCAGAAATGATGCTCCTGAACTGCGGGATGGGGAATCATTAACGCAACCTCATTCGTTCGGGGCAGGATATGCTGGTGACTCATCCGGTAATCAGTCTGAACGGTTGTAATCCTCGTTCCTCTCGGCGCCGTTATTCAAGAACCGTATGACGAAATCCCCGTAATAAAAACAAAGTTTCAAAAAAATAAAGTTCATAAAATGCCCGTCTCGGTTGTTCCCGACCACGCTTCCGCCTGGGATAATGCCCCTGAGGCTCTCTCCCGCATCAGCCTGAGGAAATAAACCCAAAAAATCACGTTTTTATTTCTTTAACGTGATGCGCACCCTCTTCAAAATGGCCGCTTCATGGTGGGAGGGGCCACGACTGAGCTAAAGGATGAGTGTGTGTGTGTGTGTGTGTGTGTGGGGCGGGGGGGGGGGGGGGGGGGTGCAGCCGTCCGTCATCCCGACTGACGGGTCAGAGCAGAAGAAGCAGATTGGATTTTGCCCCAGATAGTCAATAAATACAGATGAACGCCCTGCCGCTGCACAGTGCAGTGCCTCCTGGGAATTTCCCACAAGCATCGGCGTCATGCGGTCGGGTAATAAGAACCGCACTGCAAAGGTTCCACACCCTCACCCTCACCCCACGCTGCCGAATCTCTCGTTCTTGCGGCCCGGTGAAAGATGGAGGGAAAGGATGACAGAATGAAAGGTGAGGCAAGTGGTCGGCGGCTCCTGGCTGGAGGCTGAAATGCCCCCCCCCCCCCCCCACTGCCCTCTGCAGCCAAGACATCCCAATCAACTCTATGATACATATACTCGACAGATATTTATTTAATTGCTGTAATTGATGTGTGAGTGCGTGTACATGCATGTGAGAAAAAGAGCAAAAATGGAGAGGGAGAGAGCGAGAATGAGAGACAGGGAAAGGGGGAAAGAGAGAGAGAGAGAGAGAGAGAGAGAGAGAGAGAGAGAGAGAGATGTGATAAGAGCAGTGAATCAGTCTCTGTCTGTCTTGTCATGATTGTCCCTGTTCTACATGCATCTGGCTGTCACTCCGAGTCGATCACGTCCTGACAGGCTCGTCCACTGAGTGCTGCTGCTGCTGCTGGGTAACCACTGCGGCTTTAGGCTTTACATCCCAATAAGGCACATTCAACAACCAATCAGAGTCCTTCCAATGCTGTTATACAAGAACAATTTAACAAACAACCCATGACAAAAATAATTTTCAGAATTATGAAAATATGACCCTTGCCAATAATATGGTAATCTCACGCACTCTCATGTGCACACGCACGCAGGCATGCGCACACACACACACACACACACACACACACAAACACACCTACACACACACTCACACACACACATTCCCACCCACAAGATGCAGCTTGAGGAGGAGGGTTTTCATTCTGAATCCCAGATTGCAAAGGCCCTGTGCATTGATTAGCGTACGGTGTTGATTATTGAGTGTGGTGAAAACGTCCATGTGACAGAAGGGCAGGGGGTCAATCAGCCAATTGCATCAGACGTCAGACAGAGAAGCTGCTGCTCAGCTGGGGCTGAGATTATTTTTGCTGCACACTGCGAAGGCAAGTGGCCCCGCACTCACAGAAAAGAACAAGAGGAGGCCTGGCAGGTAGGGCCACAGGCTGGATGCCCTACAGGTCAGGCTGGGGGGGGGGGCTGTGAGCAGTGCCCTGTGGGGCGGGGGTGTCCAAGGTGTCCAATCTTACCCGAAAAGGGCCGGTGTGGGTACAGGTTTTTGTTTTAGCCCAGCACTACAACACCTGATTTAACTATGTAACTAATGATGGTCTTCAAGCAAGACCTTGATAAGTAGAATCTGGTGTCGTAGTGCTGGGCTAAAACAAAAAACTGCACCCACACCGGCCCTTTCCTTGGATAAGACTGGACACTGCTGCTGTAGGCGAACCCTGTTCGGGACATGACCCTGTAAGTTTTTTAATCGGCGTATCGGTTAAAAGTTCCTCTTTAATCCAGTCCCCAGGAACGCACTGTCCTCTAAACTCAGAACTGGAGCTCTGACACTAGACCTCGGCCCCAATCGGAATCTCGCTAAAACTGCGTCGGTCAATTTAAAAATATCTCCATTTAAAAGTGAAATCCCTGAAAGATTATGAGAGCCTCTGGAATGACATTAATCCCAAATCCCAAATCACCACACTGTCCGCTGCAGAATTAAGGCTGAGATCAGGCAGTCATGCGGCTGTCACCAACACAGCACTCGCTGCAGTGTTTACTAACAGCACGTCCAGCTCAGCACACACACACACACACACACACACACACACACACACACAACACACACATGCACACACACACACACACACACACACACACACACACACACACACACACACACACACACACACACACACACCACATGCACACACACACACACACACACACACTCACACTCACACTCACACCACATGCATACACACACACACACACACACACACACACACACACACACACACACACACACACACACACACACACACACACACACACACACACACACACACACACACACACACACACACCACATGCATACACACACACACACACACACACACACACACCACACACACATACGCACACACCACTCACACACCACCCACACACACAGCCTGCCAGGCCTGGTCCCTCAGCTGAGGGGGAGGCCCTTCAGCAGTCCGCACGCCCGCGGCCATCACACGTCGGATGGAAGCTGCATCAGAAAGGCGGTGAGAGCGAGCGTATGGGCGAGCCGCCACAGCCACAGCGAGCGCTTGCCCTGCCAGCTCACCAGAGTCACCGGGCGCCGGGCAGCGGGCAGGAAACCCACCAGACCGCACGCCCACAGCGCTCAAACAGCATGGAAACGTCACAAAATCGGCATGGAAACGTCACGGAAACGGCATGGAAACGCCACAGAAACGGCACGGAAATGTCACGGAATCGGCGCGGAAACGGCACGAAACAGCACAGAAACAGAACCGGACCGACACAAAACTATTCTTCTTTCATACATCCATTCAGGCCATTTTACAAATCCAGCCATTCACATCTTAGTTCCAACTGTCCCTACAATGAACCAATGAAGGGCCATTGCTCTCCACGTTAGATTCAAAGGGAAAAGGTTTCAGTCTGGAAACGAGTCAATTACACGCATCCCTTTCCCTTGTTTCACACGTATGCTACGGTTTCACATGTAACTATTACACCTGGGAGATGAACACCTTTGTTTTCCCCGATTCATTCGAACAGTGTGCAGTGACAGTAAATAAAACTGCACGGCGGCACGAAGGCTGGTGTCACGCACGGTGACAACGTGCGTAATCGCCGCGCGTTCATCACTGGTTTAAATAGCACAGTTGCCAGGGCAGCAATTAACTGTCAACTGTATTTTGTATTCTCGACGCAGCAGCCGAAACAGCGCTAACGTATCTGACAGGGAGAGCAATCCAATATCCCGTCTTAAGAGGAACGACGCGGAGGCCTTACTGGTGAAATGTCTTCCTCTGGCATACGTGTGAACTGGCGGCTGACCCTCATCCGTCACCCGCGAGCAGCCATGTGATCAGTCATCGTGACCGCTGATCTCCCCAGAGGTATCGACGCAACCCTCGCTAATCAAGAGCATTGATCGGCTGTCTGTGGTGTATAAGTGAACCCAGCTAGTGGCGTGCACACGTGTGTGTGTGTGTGTGTGTGTGTGTGTGTGTGTGTGTGTTTGCGCATGGATGGAAGCAGGCGATCAATACTATATTTCCTGGTCAATTTCTTATGTTTGTATATAATACAGCATGCTGTCAGTTTAGACGCAGAGACGCAGAGACATAACAAATTAGTATTTGATAAAGGACAAAACACAATTCCTCTCATTGCAAGACATTCAGAGGTCAGAATATTTGACACAACACCCTCATATATCTATCCTACTGCCCCCCCCCCCACTCCCAGGCACGGGGGGAGGCAGGGTTAGACATATCGAAAATTATTGTTCCCCCTACACACAGTCATAGCGAACAACTTCATCTCTCCCTCAGCTATTCATTTCCCCCCCCACCCCCCCGAATCCCGGCCCCCGCGGACTAACGGACTCGCATCTGTTTTCCACGGGCGGGGGGGCGCCGGAGAAGGGGGGGGCGGGTTCCCGGCACGGCCTCCCTCGCCGCGGCGGTAAACACCGCACCCGCCAGATGAAGCACGAGGGAGAAAATGAGCAAGGGGGGGCCGGGGGGGGGGGGGGGGGGGGGGGGGGGGCCTCGGGAGGCCCTTATCACTCACAGCAGCCGCCTGTGAAAGAGCTGGCAGGGCCACCTGTGAAAGAGATGGTGGGTCCACCTGTGAAAGAGCTGGTGGGTCTGCCTGTGAAAGAGCTGGTGGGTCCGCCTGTGAAAGAGCTGGAGGGTCCGGGTCCGCCTGTGAAAGCCGCTCTGCCTGAACCAGCCCTTGAAAGAGATGGTGGGTCCACCTGTGAAAGCCGCTCCGGAACCAGCCTATCACCTGCATTACCATAATGGCGACTGCTCTCGATACCCCCTGTTCCCCATGCAACAGGAACGCCCCGGTAACCTTTGCTCTAAAAATGCACTTTTTTTTTTGGGATCAGTGGAGGAAGTTTTTTTTTTTTCAGAGGAAGTCCAAACGAAACCGTTTTGAATCACTGTTTCTGTGCCGTCTCATCCGCGGTACAAAACACCATTCTACAGAACAAAAACATCAATGCATCCCAGCATCATTTTGTTTTGGCCTAAGGTCTCCAAAAGCATCTGTGTTACAAATGGGAGAAGAAACAACAAGTGTCGCTCCATTTCGGGTTCCTGGGAGGGCCAGAGTCTCATCCCAGGGGATTCGAGGCCGAGACGCGCTGTGGGAAGGAGGGTCGCCAAAAAAACCATTCCCGCCACACCTCAGCTCCGACTGCGCGGTGACGCTGCAGTTCCGTTTCCCCGGTTACGGGTGCCTGACAGCGCGTGAGCCCGCGGTGCATTCTGGGGCTCTCGGCCTCGCAGTGTGGGCCCCGGTGAAGGGTAATCTCTGAATATGGCGCAGGTGAGCTGAAAGGCTCGTCAGGCGGAGCGGGAGCTGCACTCTGAATTCCCCTCTCTTTACAACGCATGACAGGGTGGCGGTAATGAGACCAGCTCACCATGGAAACCGGTGATGGCGGTAAGCTAACCTGCTGATGGCAGGGTCAGTGTAGTTGCATTACAGGCATTTAGCGGACACTCTTATCCAGAGCGACTTACACAACTTTCACATAGTATTTACACTGAATCCATTTATAAGGCTGGATATACTGTATATACTAAAGCAATGCGGGTTAAGTACCTTGCCCAAGGGTACAACGGCAGTTTCCTACCTGGTAATCAAACCAGTGACCCTTAGGTTACAAGACCAGCTCCTTACCCATTACACTACACTGCTGCCCAAGTAGTCAGACCTCAAACCGCAGCTCAGTATGCATGCCACATGTGGTCCGGTGCCTATACTGTCACCTCCATCCGTCCGAAATCAGCAGCTAGTATGCGGGGGCTTGATTTGGTGGGCTGAACACGGATTGACAAAATCAGTAGAGATTGTCAATCAGCGACCTTCCCGCTAACACCCCCTCCTGTAAAAGGGTAAGTGTTTTGCACTGAGTCCTGGTTAAGGCACTGGCCAGGGGTACACTCATCCAACACTAATCAAAACAAATTCAGGCAACACGCAGCATTGTAAGCAACGCTCAAAGCTCCATGCGGAACGGAAGGACGACGCTGTGCTGGATAGAGTCACCCTCATTCCTGAGTCACACGCCAACGGTGCCGTCCCTCGCTCAAAAGGCACCCCTTTGCCCAAAATGAGCACAGCTGTGATTGGACCACAGGACCCTCCTGCTGAGTGGCTCATTCGTCGTAAGACACCAAGCTGTGGCTGAGCATGGATGAGCATCGCAGCCTTGGATATAATCTGGACTGCGTCAGCGCCAACTGTAGCCGGTAGCCTGACAGGGCTAAAACGCAGTTGGCAGTTGCACCCCTCAGGGTACGGGGGGGGGGGGGGGGGGGGGTCAGTCGGTTTGGGGGGGGGGGGGGGGGGGGCGTCTGCGTTTCATCTCTATCTAGCGGCGTTCTCCGGTGGACCGGGCGCCTGCGGATCGCACACCGCGCCGAGCCTGCATGTGAGGCGACCGTCCTCTCGCTCGGCGCGAGCCTTGGCTGCGGCCTGCGGTGTGAAAAGAAGCAGTCTGCTTCGGAGGAGAGCCGCGGATGTCTGCTCTCCCTCCTGAACTGGCAAGCCGGGTTCACGCCAGAACACTGCCGACAACTCAATGTTCCAAATTAGCGGTGGGAAGGGAATTGGATACAACATAGTTGGGTGCAAAAAAATGGTTTGTTTTTTTTTTTTGAACTAAAATTTTATTTTCTTTTGTCCGGCAGTACAACAGGTAATATGCGCCACGTTAGCAACAAGCTAAGCTCACTGCATGATCTGTGCTCGTCTGCAGGAAGAAGTAGCAGCAGAGCACAGAGGAGCCAGAACACGGTGTCCAGCGACCTCCCCACCCTTTTAAAAAGTTCAGCGCAGCAGGAAGCAGGATTTATCGCTCCACCACATCTAACCGGCCTTCTATCCTTCTCTTCTTTCTTTATCCTTTCATCCCGTCTCTTGTACTTCCCCCTTCCCTCTGTTGTGTCGTGCATTCATGCGGCGTAACTGCTGCACTGTGGGTCTTTTTTTGTGTGTAAAAGTAGGAAAAGATTCAATAAAGGCCAGCACTGAAAACATATTATTGTGGCGAATGGCTGTGGGCTGTGGGCTGTGTGCGTTTTGTCTCTGACAATAAAAGTTATCTGTATATGTGCGAGAGTGTGGTCTTTTCAGTTCACAAACGGTCAGCCGTATGTGTGTGCGAGTGAGCCTCCATTATCGTCCATCTGTACACGTGTGTGTGTATCCTCAAATGTCCATCTGTGCGTGTGTGCATACAGAAATGTTAATCAGCGTGTGTGTGTGTGTGTGTGTGTACATGTGGGTCTGCGTGTGATAACTTCATTTACACATTAGGAGCAATAATAGCTTTGATCATAATGTATAGTTGGTCACTAGCAACAGAAATTACATTTGTTATGTCGATGTGCTAATGGATTCCGCAGACAAAAATGCAGAAAAAAAGGTTTTTTTTTCTCGCAGAAATACATCTGCGAGACCCGGCACGCTTCCCAGAAGCAAACCAGTGCGCAAACACACACGCAGCGAGCGTGCGATGCCCTACGCTAGAGCAGCCAAGCCCAGCCAAAAACGCGACACGGGGGGGGGCGGTGCCTCCGCCCCGTTGCCCCGGTGGGACAGGCCGCGCGCCGCTCTCGACGTCTCAATCGACGAACGCGTCGCGGCGTCGAGGTTCGAAAGCTCCAGCTGCTCGGAGCAGCGAAGCCGAGCGCTGTGTACTTCAGTAACGCTGAAGCGGAGAGGGATTCCTCAGAGAACGCGAGAAACAGCGCTTTTGAATTGTTCCTGGAAAAAGCCTCGCGGTACAGCAAGCCCAGTCGATACATTCCAACTCTCTTAGTGGTTAGAAATTCATGAAATGCAGAGAGAACAAGCTTTTGTTTATTTTTTTTTATTTTCACTGTCTTCCACTTGGCTTGGGCTCGTCCTGCTAAAATGTGACCTCTGAGGGATTCCAGTGCTTCCTGAAAGGTTACTGCTGGAGGAATGCCTGAATTTAGAGAGACACACCTGAATTCAGCTCTGCGAGAAAGGACTGTTAGACAGAGGCCTGAATTCAGCTCTGTGTAAAATGACAGTTAGAGAGAGATGCCTGAATTCAGCTCTGTGTAAAACGACAGTTAGAGAGAGATGCCTGAATTCAGCTCTGTGTAAAACGACAGGTAGAGAGAGACACCTGAATTCAGCTCCATGTAAAACGACAGTTAGAGAGAGACACCTGAATTCAGCTCCATGTAAAACGACAGTTAGAGACACCTGAATTCAGCTCTGTCTGAATGATCACTTATAAAGAACCACTTGAATTCACTACTGCCAGAAACATAAGTGCTGAAAAAACACCTGAATTCAGGACTATAAGAAGCTCTTTAGCATTCGCAGCACACAATATTACAAGAAGAAAAGACAACACAGACAAGCATTACAGCTGCATAGCAAATGCTCTGAAAATCTAACTCAAAACGCAGTAAAAACTTTCATTATGAAATTGCAAAATCTATGAGAAAAAAAAACCTGAAACTGAGCCTGAGACATCCGTAAAGCCTGATATAATTGAATGTGAGAGGGTATGAATATCTGTCTGAAACGCCATAGAAATTCTCCTTCGCTTCGCACTGAAAGGAACGAAACATCGCTCCTGAGCCGGCCTTATTTCCAGGGGAAGTGAGGCATTATGGGCATTCTGTGAATCAGAGAAAGGGACTCTGCTAAACCCCCTGTTCCTCCTGAAAGGCTAATACGGCTCAGAGCGCCGGCTGATCGTACAGGAGGAAGAGCCCGGTGAGCAAACGGCTCTCACTTGAAGCTCATCTTTCTCGACTGCACTGCTGTCCGGCCAACTGGGGTTGCCAGATTTAGACTCTTTGTCAAAACCGGACAACGCGCGCAGCTGGCAACTTGGACCAGGACATTAAATTGTTCGGCTGGGACCGCAAATCGGACATGCACAAAATATTAAACAATCAGACATTCTGGGCAAAAAACAGACCTCTGGCAACCCTATGGCCAGCACACATTCTAGCCTGGTCTACATGACTGGCTATTTGCTGAACTTCAGTTTTCTTGAGTTTGCTGTATGGCCATGGCAAAAATACATGGATGTTACCATAGCATAGAAGTAACCAGGAAATAGAGGACACAGCCCTTTGTGAAAGGTCTCCCTCAGTCCCTCAGACTTGCATTTCTCTCTCTCACTCTCTCTCTCTCATTCCCCTCTCTCTTTCATTTCTGTCTCTGTCTCAGTTCCTACTTTCCCTCTCAATGGTCTCTCAGTGTCTCTGTCTCTGCTGTCTCTCTCTCTCTCTTTCTCTCTGAACAATGAAATCAGTGAGAAATGCACTCATAACCAGTGAGCTCCGGCTGCACAGCTGAACGCCTGATCCACGCCCCCTCTCTACTGACAACCCACAGAGAGAGGGGGGGGGGCAGGCGTGGCCCCGCGCCAAAACATCTGGTGAAGTCAGCGGCGAGGAACGCACGCCGCTGCTGCACGAGGAGAGGCACACAAAAAGGGGGGGGGGGGGGGGGGGGGGGGGGGGAGGGAGGGGGCGTTATCGGACCTCGCGGAGAAGCACGCACACCGGCCCACTCCGCAATTAAAACCCTAATCTCCCGCTCGCCTCTCACGCTCAATTTGGCAAACAGTCAGGACGGGACGGACGGACGCGGTGGCGACTCGGAGCCCGAGTCCTTTAGCGCTTCGCGTCCCGCTAATTCGGAAACACACTCGCGCCGTCAGGGCCATCAGAGCGGGAGGACGGAGGAGCTACAGCAGGAGCGTACTTAAGCCGCGTCCCTCGGCCAGAAGCCTATCGCCTCAACCACAACATCACACGCCTCCCCAGTCAGGATTAGAGCAAATCTGCGGCAGGCCGTTCCTTGGGTATTTTACAGCTGGAAATGACAAGCCTGATTTAAAAAGACAGAACCAGGCCGGAGCAATGGAAGTAAAGGGCTTTGCCGAAGGTCACAGTGGGGAGTTCTCAACCCGTGAACCTGACAGGATGACATCTGGGTGCAGGTTTTACAGAACCTCGAGCACCAAAGCGCGCTCACCGCTCCCCTTTTCAGGTGTTAGCACGCGATGAGCTTCCTGTCAGTATGCGGTTATCAAAATGCCCTGCTACTGTGCACCTGCAGAAAACGCTTCGATTACTGTTGGGGGGGGGGGGGGGTTTCGGCCAGCACCGACCGTGCTGTCCGGCTGCCCGCTTGCAGGAACGGAAGTAAGAGTCAGAATAGGAAGATGTGGAGATGGGCTATGGCCGTCCTGTACAGTGGGTACTGGGTAGTACACTCCCCCCCCCCCCACCCTCCCCCCCCCCCCCGTTTCCAGGGCGGGGGGCTCTGCAACCCACCTCTTCAGCACAAAGGCCGTGCAACGAGGGCCGTGCAACCTTCAGCTTTCAGTTTCACTGGTGAAACAATTGCAGAAATAAAAAAAATTAAAAAACCCCAAAGAAACCACAGGAAGCGCGCTTTGTCTCTCTCTCTCTCTCTCTCTCTCTGTCTGTCTCTGTCTCTCTGAGGGGCTGCACGATGCGTCAGCTCCCCCCCCCCCCACTAACAGCGAAACGGAATGCGCCCACACGCTCGTCCCATCCCCGGCACCCACGCCCTCGGTGGGCTGCAGTGCCGCATGATGGGCATGGAGCTGGGCTTCCGACCCACACAGTAGGTGGTGGGGTCAGTTCCCAGGAAGGGCACTGCTGTTCAGCAGGGTGCCTCACCTTGGGGGGGTGCATCAGTAAATACCCAGCTGCATGAACGGACAGTGTGTACACATGTAAGCGGTCTGCTAAATGCCAGAATGCAATGTAACACAGCAATATACCGGCAACTTCTGCCCCAAAGAGAGGATGTCTCTGCAACAGACCCATGTGGAAAAACCTCTCTCTCTCCTAGCTCCCCCCCCCACCCCAACGCCGTGTCAGAGGAGCCCCATGCCCTGGGACAAAGGGACCGGTAGGCACCGAGTGTGGGGTGGGGGCATCCCACAGCCGGGCGGCTCTTGGGGCCTGAGGTTGCACAAATCCCCGCCTCCCCCCACCCCAGGATGCCACTTCAGCGCGCACGCTGTTCTTTTCAGTTCGTTACGCATTTATTCGGTCATGTTAAAACCTTGATAATCAGTTGGTCAGGTGAACAGACGTGTGTACGCACAAAGGAGGAAAGTGTGCAAACACACATCCAGCAAACACACAATCGCAAGTAGTCTACGAGAGTGACTTCTGACTTCTACACAGACCCAGCACTGCTGTGGCTGAGTGTGACTCACACACACACACACACACACACACACACACACATGATTTTAGGAGCTGCTGCTGGCCGTGTTCTCTCTCTCCACATCCCCATGGGATTTGGCCATAAGCAATTGTGCTAATGTGCACCCACCCTAACTGATGAAGGACGCTGCAGTTCTGGGATTAGTCAACATGATTGGGCTTTCCACAGTGGGGGGAAGAGAGGGGGAAAAAATGAAAAACAGAAGGTCAAAGACCACAGAGCACATTAGGTGATGCTGCATCTAGATTAATTTATCAACCACGGACACACTCGCATACACACACACACACACAGTATGTATGCGCATGCACATGCACAGTCATACACGCACGACCGCTCCACAACCCAGAGTCATGCTGGATGCAAACCTCAGCCCAACCTTGCCCTGTCAGTGGCACACTGGGCACATCATGGTTCTGCATTAAAGCGCCACGCTCGCTCTATCTGCAGCTAGATTAGGCCTCAGGCCCCTGTTATCAGCACAGACGCCTTTGTGTCAGTCATGGGATGACACCGCGCCCCGCGCCCCGCGCCACACGAGCGCACTTCAGCTTCCGAAATAACCGCAGAGAGACTCGACACGCAGGCCTGTCGCCCAGCCCCCCCCCCCCCCCCCCCCACCAAAAAAAAAAAAAAACTTTGTCCTCCTACGAACAGGGTAGCATACAGAACGCTCACACAGTATGCAGAGAGAAACATTATTAAACTGCACGATTCGTCGTCATTCGCCGATGGTGACTAAAACAATGACTGACACGTAATAGGAAAAAACATCCGCAAAAAAGGCAATTGAGGAAGGAGCCAGTGATGGATCAAGGGACATAGCCGGCCCTACAGAGTCTCAGCATTACAGAAACTCAGCATTATCAACAAACCTGCCAATATAACCAGGGCGCACAGAACACAAGCCTTATTATCAGAAATGTCTGTTTAAAATGTTAAGTGATACAGACTACGCAGACACTTGAAATGCAATAGCAAATAAGCTACATTTTTAGAAGATGAAGACATTTTACCAAATAGCATTCCTATCTAATTATAATTCAGTATTAGTAATGAATTAATAATGACAGACCACAGCCAGCGCAAATATCGCTTTTGTGTAATACGAGAAAAAAACTGTGATATTCAGCGTTGGAACAACATGTTTATTCATGCATCACTATGCCATTCAGGACAATGAAAATAATTTATTTGAATTGTGATACTCTGAACAGTAATAATAACCAAAGGAGAGGAATTATGAAAGAAAAGAAAAGGCTTATTACACAGGGCTTGGAGTAACCCAACCAAAATTCTCAAGTACTTCAGCCGACAGGACAGCCCAAAACATTTTAAATTATATACTGGCAAACCTGTCGATCACTCAGGACAGGAGCTGCAAAATGTTCTTTTTATTTTTATTATTTGTATCAGTTTTCCTGAATAAATTTGTATTCCACAGCCTCGGATTCTCAGGAGGGAGTGAAACACACAGAGAAGAGAAAATGAACGTGTGGGAAGATCTTCGCTTTAATTACAGACATGCCGCTACGTAGGCGGAGCTTCAAACAGAGGGCCGTTTATCTCAAACCACATTGATATAATCAGCACAAGCCGAAAGAAAATAAGGATACAATATCATGACACGCACACACGCACGGGCATGCGCTGCTTAACCACGATAATATGCAAATGCGGCTAACGGTCGGCTAGCCATTGTACACAGCTACACATTGCACGGTTGGAATTACAGAGACGTTTCAAGCGAGAAGAGTGTACGGCAAATGATACTGAATAATCTCGCAAACAAGGACACAAACACAGACAAGAAATGTGGAGTGACTAAGCACTGCTGTTGTAGCCTTTAATAAAGGAAGCTTCCACCTCTCTGAACTAGCTGGGTAAAAGAATATGTGCTAAGGGAAAGGTTACGGCATATCAACAATGTCTGCCTGTTGGCACCCTAACGGAAATAGAACGAAGTGAATTTTGCACTCGTGGACCTTTCTGAAAATATAATTGACATATATTTCACAGTAGTATACCAATATCTAAAAAGGCAATCATTGCAACACTTCACATAGCCTATACTGTATTTATGAAGTGTAATTGAACATTACCATTTTGATACAATTGAGTATATTTTGATAACAGTGTATTTTAAGTGTATTTATTTAAGCACTGTACACTGCATGAGGGGAATAGGCAGCATTGTGTTAAAATAGCCCATCGTCAGGCAGCACTTCATAAACATGTCCAGGGGTGGTCAGCATTGCCAGAAAAAAGGGAAAGCAAATATCATTGCGTGAGTTCAGCTAGCGGTGGGCAACATGGCATTATAAAATAATAAATTAAATGCCCAGCGGTGGGCAGCCCCGTCGTAGGCCACGGCAAACAGCTGGTTCCACTCGCCAGATACGCATCTCTCCAGTAAATAAGTTAAAATTTCATGAAGAGTGTTCTTTTTTTAGAGGGCTTTTCTCAGGGCTTTAGTTCCCCCCCAGGGCTTCCGGCCGTGTCAGTGTAAGCCCCCAACCCCATCCCCCCCCCCCCCCAGCGCGCTGTTGCGTAATGGGATTGTGCGCTGCCCCTGGCTGCAGGCTGTCTGATGTTACAGGGACACATTACCCAGACTCAGAAGGTAGCTGCTAGGCGCTGGTGCTGAGTTACAGAGGCTGTGCAGAAGGGGGGGGGGGGGCAGGCCTCAGTACACCGGAGCCTCTCTCTCCTCTCCTCTTCTCTCTCTCCTCTCCTCTCTCTCCGCTGGAACACGGGTGGAACGGAGCAGGAAGCGCGCCGCGCTGCAGCTGAGTCTCACGCGGGGAACGCTTAGCTGCGGATTCGCTGAGGAACTCAACGTACAAAACATTTCAGGGGAAGATCTGTCAAATCTAATAGTCGCATTCACATCGCAGCGAATGGCATCGTACCGTATCTTTCATTAATCGTTATTAATCACATCATATTGTTATGAATTAGGATAAAACGCACCGTATCGTTCTTCAGAGTTTCTCGGTCGTATTGTATCGCGATCAAGTTGCGTCGTTACACCTCTAGGCATATACGGAAGACTTGCTCACTGCAGCATGGTAATGTTATCAGTTCAGTTACAAAAAGACAATATTCTGACTGATATTTCTGAAATGGGCACAGCACAGCTGGTCTGGTCAGTTCCACGGGCTGACAGCCAACATCAGAGGTGCCCGTGGCCTGAATCAAGCTTGCCTCACGGGGGTATGGCTGTTGCTCAGTCCAGTCCTCCGTTTAGCCCATTAAATACTACAGCTTAATCATTTGTCATTTCCATTTCTACTGTGTGTAACCAGGACACTTCATTTACGCCTTTATCTAAACAACTTCCTTGTGTGTGTGTGTGTGACTACAGTCCAGTGTACAGAATGACAGAGACACCCCCAAAGCCTGATCACTATGATACTCATATAGCTTGGTACCATTGTCATCAAGCTATATTTACTATGAATCCATGCCTTCATGACCCAGCAACTTACTAAACCAGGAATGTGAGACTTTGTCGCCGCTGGCTTTCATTGGACTAGACGAACAGTAATGATGATGACAGCGATGACACACAGATCCCGTGTGCTACTGTGACCGTTTCCTGAAGCCAAAGACGGCTATGATATGTGGAAATCTAACACTGTCACCTACAGGGGTTAGCTGTACCAAGCTATGTACAATAGCAATGTACCTTGCATTGTACAGAGCATTTATTTGTTAAGTAGCAAAAAAACCCTCGTTGCAAAAGAGACCTAACCGATGGGCGTAAAGTGTGCTGCTTTTCTGTCTGCTGACAGATGGCTGTAGTATAAACAGAATAAACAGGGTGATTACGACGGGTTTAGACTCTGAAATTCGACACCAAAAGCAGTCTTACTAAATTTTGCCTGACTAAACAGTTAAAAATCCAGCACGAACGCTGGGCTCGATGCCTCCGCGGTGCCCCTGATTCTGAAAAAAACTGTTCATCTGTACTGTAAAATGTGAAATCCCCCCGGGGGCAATTTGGTTAAATATCGGACGGCTGGACATCTTCCAGCGCAGTGGCAGCTTAATGGAACTATGTGAGCGAGTTCGGGGAAGAGAGATCTAGTGCACATCTTCGCCTTCCGGACTATTAAACGGGGCGGTCTGTGACTCCCTCCTTCGTTAAACGGGGTAGCCCCCGACTTGCTCTGTTAAAATGTGGTAGCCTCCGACTTGCTCTGTTAAATGTGGTAGCCTCCGACTTTCTTCTTTAAATGTAATAGCCTCAGACTGGCTCTATTAAATGTGGTAGCCTCCGACTTGCTCTGTTAAATGTGGTAGCCTCCGACTTGCTCTGTTAAATGTGGTAGCCTCCGACATGCTCTGTTAAATGTGGTAGCCTCCGACTTTCTTCGTTAAATGTGGTAGCCTCCGACTTGCTCTGTTAAATGTGGTAGCCTCCGACTTGCTCTGTTAAATGTGGTAGCCTCCGACTTGCTCTGTTAAATGTGGTAGCCTCCGACTTGCTCTGTTAAATGTGGTAGCCTCAGACTCGCTCTGTTAAATGTGGTAGCCTCCGACTTGCTCTGTTAAATGTGGTAGCCTCCGACTTGCTCTGTTAAATGTGGTAGCCTCCGACTTGCTCTGTTAAATGTGGTAGCCTCCGACTTGCTCTGTTAAATGTGGTAGCCTCAGACTCGCTCTGTTAAATGTGGTAGCCTCCGACTTTCTTCGTTAAATGTAATAGCCTCAGACTGGCTCTATTAAATGTGGTAGTCCCCGACTTGCTCTGTCAAATGGGGAGAGCTGTGACTCAATCCTTCATTAAACATGGTAGCCTCAGACTTTCTCCGTTAAACGTAATAGCCTCAGCCTCGCTCTGTGAAACGGGGAGGGCAGTGACTCATCCCTCTCTCTGGCGGCAGTGTGGGGACGGACCGTTTTCCAGGCCTCTCCTCCCGTTTGGCAGAAGCGCGCCGGCGGCTTTGACCACAGCGTGGCGGCGGAGCTGAGTGGGCCATCATCACGGAGAACAGAGACAGCACCTCTCCTCTCTCCCTCTCCCTCTCCCTGTCCCAGTCCCTGTCCACCGTGCTGCAGCGTGGGCCTGGACAGAGCCTGGGGAGACCTAGCGACAGAGTGAGGGCCGTACGTGCGTGCGTGTATGCGTGCGTGTGTGCGTGTGTGCGTGTGCGTGTGCGTACGTGCACTCGCACGAGTCTGTCCTCGTCGTCTCCGGGGGAGTGCCGAACTGCAGGCACCCCCCCCCCCACCCCCCCCCCCCCCCCACCACCCCCAACCCCCCACCCCCCCCCTCGATGCTCAAGGACACAGCGCCCCACAACTGGGCCAGACGCTATCCGGGGAGCCTACTCCGCTGTCCCACCAGAGGAAACAACCCGAAATGGATCCCTGGCAAAGTAGGTCTCGCACAAAGCGCACACAGAAGAGCTGAGAGAGCTGCCTCCCAGACTCAGCGTTTCTGCAGCGCGCCGCTCTCCCTCCCTGTGAACAGACCAGCCGGGATAATGGTCCGGCCGAGTCTTACCCAGAATGCAAGTGGCCACGCACGCTTCTGATAAAGTGATAAAATGCTCTTGCCAAAAAAAGGGCCTTCAGGATAAGCAAATTACTGCACGATCAGGCCGGCTTACAGTAAATTTAGCCCCATAAAACCTTTTTGTAATAGGATTACAGAGCATCTGCACCAAAAAGGTTTAAGAACTTCTACCGAGGCCTCGGGTTTCTACTGGTTGCCGGGCGATGCATGAAATCCATTAATCAAAACTTTACGGAGAACACAGAACGTAACCATCCGGAACTGAAGTAAAACCATTTCAAGGTCATTTAACCTCCATGTTTGTTCATTTGCAGGCTGCATTACGCATTAATATTTAACTAAAACCTGTCATAAACCATTACCTGTAAAGGCGACTTGTTTGAAAATGGCTTGCCTTGGAGTGAAATCTAGCTGTTTGGACAAATGAACCATTTTTCACAACAGTATGCCGTCTCAGAAACACAATAACACGCACGCCATGGGCCTCTCCCTCACACAACTGTTCTCTCTGCAAACAATGCAAGTTAATAAAAATGGCTTAATTTGAATTACATAATTATACTTCACAATTTAGACACAAAATTAATTGTCTCACCCACTCGCCAACCGAACACACCCCGCCCCCTCGCCAAACGCGCTCTCTCTCTCCAGTACCAGCCTGTGTGCTTTCAATTAGCCTCTAATACATTACAGGCCTGCTGGATTCGGTTAGGCTCACCCCAATGGAAGGCCTCCAGATCGCTCATCAAATGGCCCAGCTCTGCCCCGATCCCAGCTGGTGTGAGCTCCGAGAGCGCGTAACAAAGCCGCGGCGTGGTGGCAGCGACGCCGCCAGGACCCCGCTTCACCGAATCCCACCATATCCCCTGCCTAGCTCCCCCGCCCCCCCCCCCCCCCCCCTGTGAGCAGACGTCCCGACCCCTGGGCCAGGAGCGCGGATCAAACGCGTGGAAACGTGCCAGGCGGCGACGGCGGTGACCCCGCACGGCGCCCGCGAGCTAGCGGATTAACGGAAACGCCCCCGCCCCGCCCTCAAAGAAAAAAAGAAAAAAAAAAAAAGGCGCTTCCCGCTGCAGCCGCGTTTAAAACAGACGGTAAAAGCGAGCCCGGACCCCGGCGTGGCACGCAGGAGCCGGAGAGCAGGAGCCGTGGGCGGGCACAGCAGGAGAGCTCGTGAGGTGGGGGGGGTGGGGGGTGGGGGTGGGGGGGCGAGACATGTAAGCTTCACTGGTCGCCCTGGATACAAGCATCTGCAGAGTGTGCAAATACAAATAATAGCTGCAATAGCGGCGGGTGCATCACAGCCCGGTTGGCATAAACACAACCTCTGGATCCCAGTCAGAGGGGTACAGGTAGGCAATGATGAGGATGATGAGGATGAGGATGGCGATGGCTGTGATGTGCCAGGGAAACGACAGCAGAGTCCCGTCTTTAAAATGGCAGACCACATGAATCGATTAAAAACTAAGCTAGGCTTTAAAAAGTGTGTGTGGCGTGCCTGTTCATTTTCAGTTCCGTCAGTCCATTTATCAGCCTTGATGTTGTATCCAGTATCCTGTTTAATTGTGTTTTTTGTTACTTTCACTGACGTCTTTGTACGCACCTTGCTTATTAATAACAATAACAACAACAATAACAATAATAACACATAATTATTATTAAACACATCACCCACGTGAGACCGCAGGACCGTGTGGAAGGGGAATGAAATGAATGGCGAGAGAGGAGGGATGGGAAGAAAGGGAGAGGAAGAAGAGGGAGATCCACATGCTGGTATCGACACGCTGCACTCCGTAGCTAAAGTGAGTGACAATTCCGGGGACGTGTTCTGACAACACGATGGCAGCTAAAAACACAGGAGGACGGCCGGAGGACCGAGAGACAGGGGAACAGCACAGTCTTCTGGCTCTGAAGTCAAACCCCAGGAAAACGGGCGGTCGATGAAGAAGGACCCTCGACAGCGGAGTCCAGGGCGCCCATCCACCCGATTACCCCGGGCCATGCCGGGGAGTTGGGCGTGGCCCGGGGGGGGGGGGGGGGGGGAACGTCCGCCAAAAACAAAACACGGAAATAAAATTCCACAACGTGCCTTGGGGCTCAAGGGCCAAACAAGCCATCTGAAAACGATTCTGGAAAAACACACCCAAATGTTATCGTCGCTCCCTCCCTCATTACATCTCTCTATTTATCCATCTGCCCATCTGTCTACACGCACACATAATGTATCTCCATCTCTTTTTCTCTCCGTTTATGTATTCCTGCTTCTATCCTGTTTCAGTCCCTCTGTGTGTGTGTGTGTGTGTGTGTGTCTGCCTCTCTGCCTGTCTGCTTCTCCCTAGCTTTGCTTCCTATTTATGTCTGCCTCCACCTCACGTCTGTGCCAGCGGTCTTTCTCTTTCGCTCGAAAACAACAAAAAAAAAAAAAAAAAACTCCGCTTTCATAAAGAGGATGTTTCTGCAAGGACACAATCTCGGGCTCTCGGTGGACACCCGACTGACAGTACAGAGGGAGAGTGTCGGAGGTTCTGCTCTCTTTTCTTTTCTCTCTTTCTTCTCTTAGCCGCACTGCCGGGAGACATCAGAGAGCGGTGTGCCCACGAGCCGACCGTCGACCGTAAAGACAGCCTAACTACGCCGCCGCTCGCTCACTTGCTCTCCGGTCCCTAACGTTCTCTGGGGAGCGATTCCTCTCTGGCAAAATTCTATAACAAAATACACGTCCAGCAAACTGCGTTGTTCTATAATTAATGAATACACAGCGGCCCTTGCATCTGATCTGGAGATTATCGGGGGAAAACCGTTGGAAACGGGGAGAGAGTGGACGCGGTTTCCGGTGGATTTACCGGCGCCTCAGCTTGCCGAGCGAGCGCGAGCGCGCATGCGCACGCTGGGCTGGCCGTTACGCAACGGCGGAGGATTAAACCGTGTGGCCGAGCTCGGGCTTAAAGGGGAGACCGACCTAAAACGAATCAGGATGACCTCACGCGGTGGGCCTGAGCTACTGGTGACAGGGTCATAGGAAAAAAAAAAAAACCCTGTGACATTGAGCTGATCAGCTGACAGGGGAGTGACCCCCCTCACGCTAAAAGGACAGGGTGCACATGAACCCCACCCCACCCCATTCCCCTATGCACCAAAAGCATCTTCTGGTTCGAAGCCCGGAAATACCTGAGATTGGCGACCGCTATACTACGCAGATCATTTGAAGCGCTCCCAAATGGCAATGGCATGATTTCAATGAGCATCTCAATGTCCATCATCCAGTTCACCTCAGGTCTCCATTAAATGCAGGCGTTGGTATTCAGTACACAAGCAGTTTGGGAAAATTAGGACTTTTTTAAAAAAAAAAAAACTGTTTGTGTGGACCGTTTCACACTTTCTTTGCCTGAAGGTAGCATTGTGTCATCACGAGGACCCTCACAAAAGTGCGGGAGAAGGGTTTGGCAAGAGGTCCCCGGGGAACGGGTGAAGGTCCTCCAGCCCAGGTGAAGGTCTTGTCTGGAAGTGGAACGGCGTGTTCGCGTGACCTCGCCCAACCGGAGACGTGCTGACTGGGCGTGTTTCTGGTATGTTCCGCATGTCCAGAGCTAAATTAGCTCAGCGCTGCTAGCGACCTTGGCCTGGAACCTGTAAGTGCTAAACGCAGAGGTAAAAAAAGGAACCTGCACCATTTAATGTGTCCTTTTATCTTGGAGCCCAAATAATAAGCTACTGTGAAATCAATATTGCAAGCAATTGCAGCTTCACTGCCCCCACGGTGCACTGGGATCCAATTTGTCTCAGCAGAACTGCTCAGAAAAATATCGGAAAACAATGGAGGACAGTTTATAATTGGGACGGTGGTGGATACGGAGGGGGCCGGTGGCATCACCGAGACAAGGAAAGCTATCCATGGACATGAGCCAGAAGTAGGACATGGGAGACAGCGTTTGGGGTAAGTACAAACAACTGTGCTTATTCTGATAAGCATGAGTAGCTATGGAAGCTGTATACTCCTAGATAAACTACCAGTCAGCCCCACCCCCCCATCTTCCACACACACACACACACACACGTACCCGATTGCATTGGATATCATACAATATCCATGTGGGCACTGCTTGCAAATCCCTGAATTTTGTTTTGAAAGACTTCCAGATCTTTAAAGGAGGCGGTTTTTGTGCACTATGAAGGACACATTAGTTTCAGATGCTTCTCATGGTAGAGGTCATTCAGGGGTCAGAGGTCAAAAGCAAGAAAACACACTTCAAGTAACTCCAGAGTACACCTGGTACACCTGGCTTGTCATCAGAATCTAAAATATCCTTCATTGCCCATAAAAACAGTCTGGGTCATTAACATATAATAAAACAGAAATAATATGGAAAAACCCCAGAAAGTGTACTCTCTCTTTAATAATTATGCCTCTACTGTAATGTAACACCAAAAATACACTTCATAATTCTGCATCCTGAAGACTGGACTTATGGTCACGGAGCTGTAAATTCACATCTCCTTTCATTTTTTATTTTTTGAATTTGAATTATGGGAAAATTCAAATGACTGCCAGATAATGAGAAAGAGAGCAATGGGATGGCTGAAAAAAAAAAATCTACAGCGATGTCCAAAACGTACAAGGCCAGTGAACAAAAAGCAGTTGTGTGGAATAAATGTGAAATTAATGCACAGTAGAGTAGGAAAACCGAGCCGGGCAGCGGCACACGCAGAGAATATAAAAAGGACCGAGGCCTGGGCGACGGCCCGCGGCTCTCCCTGCATTTGCATCGCCTGCATATCTTCAGAACGACGGCCCCTCGCAATTTATGATGTGACTGACATTAGCCGATGCCTTCTCCATTCTCCCCGCGCTGGTTATGCGCTTCTATGAATAGCGAGATAAGCCGATAATGGACCGGTGCTTACTGTAATATTATTATTAATAGTCAGCAACTTGCATCTCCATACGTCACGGGAACTTTAATCACCTCTGGGGTAGAGATGTTTCGGCCCAGGAATGCAAGCCTCTTATTGGCTGCCTAAAACTGAACATCCACCATTTAATGGGAGTGTGGGGGTGCTGGCTAGAAAGCAAGCGGCAACTCCATGTTCCTGGTCAGAACGACAATCTCTGCTACCATATCATTACATACTTACAGAACACCACAGCATGGCCACTTAATGGCATTCTATGACAAACTCTAAGGGGTTATTCACTGTGAATAGGGGCTTGTAAATCTTTTTACACATCCGATGTAAATGACAAGCGAACAACTGTAAATTTTGCTTAAAAAATGCAGAGCAGCCTCAGAAAGAGCCAGGGGTAAAGGAGAGGAGGGATTTTGTTTTAGTTTCTTTTAGTTATCGCTACACCGATTCTACAAGAGTCATTTCATTACACGCAAACCTCGCGACGCAGTTGGAAATGCAATTTTGCCCCCGTTCGTATTCCAGGAAAGCGGAGCGTCTGCCAGGCGCCCGAGCACCTTGTCTGTCGGCACCCTGCTGGGTTTAAAAAAAAAAAAAAAAAATCAGTTGTTATTTCAGGTTTGAAGGCATTATCTTTTGTCATTCCAATATAGTTTCTGAAATTTTAAATGTCACTAGAGGGAGAATGAGGCAAAGGGGGAGCTGGGAGAGAGAAGAAAGGAAAGACGGAATGAGAGAGACAGAGAGAGGGAGGTGGAGGAACGAGGGGAAGCAGGGGAAGAGAGGGAGAGAGAGAGGCAGAGGACACGCACACGGACGGGTACTCGTGTGGACTGGGAAGCCAGCGTGGGGGATAATCTGCGTCTCTTTCCTCTAATGAGTGCAGCGCTTCGGCCCAGATCAGTCCGATTACAGGCTGCTTTTAATCCTGTGGAGCAGCCACGGAGCAGAGCGGGGGGGCTGGGGGGAAGCCAGTGCTGCTCACCTCCCCCCCCCCCCCCCCCCCCAACCCCCCCCCCTCCAAACAGCCACCATATCCAAGCCCACCGTGCACTTACAGTTATTATTCAAAGGAAAAGCTGCTCATTTGCTTATTGTCCCCATCTCTCTCTCTCTCTCTCTCTCTCTCTCTCTCTCTCTGCTCTCTCTCTCTCCTCTCTATCTCTGTCTCTTGCTCACTCTCTCTCGCTCTCTCTCCTCTCTCTCAGTCTCTCTCTCTCTGTATCTCTCCTCAGTCTCCCTCTCTCTGTGCTCTCTCTCTCCTCTCTCTCTCTCTCTCTCTCTCTCTCCCTGTGCCTCTCTCTCTCTCTCTCTCTCTGTTTCATTACCACTGTGGGGTTTACCCGTGCAGGCGATGCCCTTCACCGTGGCGACGTGTCTGGGTGCAGTGCGCTTAAAGGTCACGGCTGATCGGAGGGTAAATGGCTGCCGTCTGAGCGGAGCGGAGGTGCTACTCCTCTTAATCACACACAGGTGAGTCGGGGTAAACTGCAGCTCCCAGAATGCCCGGCTTTAGCCCAGGCGAGCAGAGAAGCACACAGGTGAGCCCGGGTAAACTGCAGCTCCCAGAATGCCCGGCTTTAGCCCAGGCGAGCAGAGACGCACACAGGTGAGCCGGGGTAAACTGCAGTTCCCAGAATGCCCGGCTTTAGCCCAGGCGAGCAGAGACGCACACAGGTGAGCCGGGGTAAACTGCAGCTCCCAGAATGCCCGGCTTTAGCCCAGGCGAGCAGAGACGCACACAGGTGAGCCGGGGTAAACTGCAGCTCCCAGAATGCCCGGCTTTAGCCCAGGCGAGCAGAGACGCACACAGGTGAGCCGGGGTAAACTGCAGCTCCCAGAATGCTCGGCTTTAGCCCAGGTGAGCAGAGACGCACACAGGTGAGCCCGGGTAAACTGCAGCTCCCAGAATGCCCGGCTTTACCCCAGGCGAGCAGAGATGCACACAGGTGAGCCCAGGTAAACTGCAGCTCCCAGAATGCCCGGCTTTAGCCCAGGCGAGCAGAGACGCACACAGGTGAGCCCGGGTAAACTGCAGATCCCAGAATGCCCGGCCTTAGCCCAGGTGAGCAGAGCATTCTGGGACCCAGGCAGCCCGCACAACCTCAGAGCCATTGTGCCACCAAAAGGTACGAGACGTCCCAGAGCCTTTTTACACAGCGTATCGGACCTTCCCCTTTCGCATGAGGGTCCTGTTCCAAACAATCTGCACAAAAATGCATATATCAACAGTCTAGATAGAAATCTGTATGAGCGCTTTCTGTTTGGAAAATAATACCACACCAAAGCAGCACCCAGGAAGGCACTTGGCAACAAGCTAGAATATGCCACCAAACTCCTCATTTCATTCAAAGATGGAGGACACTATCATGTAGATTCAGCAGGTCTGCTCTGTTTCCAGCCAGTTTACAGGTTACTCCTGCTGACAGGTAATTCTTTATGTACCCAACGTGCTTTGAATACCGAATCAATATCGCTACAAAACTACAGCCGAAATCCCAGAGCACATCACACAATTTCTAAAAACTGAACCCGACGAACGATTGTTAGCACAGCATTTATCAGCCTACACAACATGGCTGCGATCTGTTTCTTGCCCGAGCAGAGAGTTGTGACACACACACAATTCTTGAAATCGGGACAAGACAGTACGTACCGCCCTTCATTATCCACATGAGATTACTTCCCGAGATGATCTGAATTTTGTCCCTTTGGGGCACCCATTGCAAACCATCACGCAGCAGCAATTATTTGTACGGTGCATGAAAAGGGTGGAACAAGAACCTACGGCTGACGTTCACGGCCGAGCCACGCCACAGACTCTCGATCGGGGAATCTGCGTAAATAGCACTCGGTTTTAATCGGGTCGCAATCCCTGACCCCAACACCAACTTCGACCGTAAACAGAGAGCTTTTGGGACCTTCACGTAACCTTGCTTTTGTTTGAACACAATGATAACATTTGAGCAAACCGGCACAAACACCAGCTTGCGCTACAAGGTTACATGTGGCGTGAGTTCAGGCTCCAGACAGGCAGCAGATAGTGTCTGAGTGGAAACGGACAAAAAAAAAAAAAAAAAAAAGAGAATTTCAAAAAAAACAACCAAGAATGAGGATGTGAACAAGTTTCCAAACAGACGTGATATGCTGTGTCTCAACAGGGGGAAAAAACCTGACTGCAGTACGGACGGAGGATCTCATTAACAACCCGATCACACGGCACATATTGCCAAAGGTCTTTATTAGCGAAGGAACAGAGCACAGAGTACCAATCATTGCATTTTCCCCCTCCCCTGCTTTCCTGAGAATGACAACAAAGACCTAGAGGTCAGGAGAGGTCAGGCAAAACACCTGCAGCCAACCCCTTCAACGTATTCAATGTAAGTCTGTCTCTACTAAAGCTGACATTTCCCATAAAATCAATGCTATGTTTTAGAATTATTTGAATTAGCTTACATAACATCGCCTGATTTCCCATTCAATGCATTAGGAGAGGCTGGTTGCCCCGCCTAACAGAGTTGCTACCCTGCCTAAAAATATAAAGAACATAATATGCCTTCTTTATCTGAAAACGAATTTACTAAGTTCAAAAAATAAATAGAACATTTTGTGCTCCATTTTATTATCCGTCTTCAGAAACTATCAACGATTCAAAAGGCTACATAAGTGGGGTGTGTGGACTCCCCTCAGTTAGCGACCAACTCCAAGTATGAAATTTCTGTGTTTCGATTGGTGGTCATCTCACTACAATTGGCTGCTCGACAAATTGATTTATTTATGAGATTTACCTCAAGAGAGCGAATAAGTAGCCTAGCAAAATTATAACGTCACCTTCAGCTGATAAGAGCAATTTTCAAACAAGAAAGGGTCAGGTCAAGGTCTCGTCTTGTTGACGAGATCAGGGGGAACGGGGACAGGGGCAGTTCAGCTGTAAGTGAAAGCACTAATAGTGCAGAAGCCATCACAAACCATGCAGGTGCAGCCCAGCTGTCAACACACCGTCAGCCTGTGTGGAACCTGGCCTGGCTTTGAGAACCCTCACCTCAAACCATGAGGGTGCGGTCAAGCTGTCAACACACCGGCAGCCTGTGTGGAACCCGGCCTGGCTTTGAGAACCCTCACCTCAAACCACGGCTTTCTAAAAGCAAGCCAAGGAGAGCAACCAATTCGCGACAAAAAATTTGCAGGTCTTCGTTGGATTAGTTACCGCAACTCCTGAATATGCCAATAGCAGAACAGCGGTTAAACAACGCTAATTTTCGCCAGCTTGTTTTGACGCAACGTTAAACATTAAACTGATGTGTCGTCCTCTCTTCTCGCCTCCTTATTCATTATTTTCCAGCCTCTTATTTGCTTTAATGTCTTTGATATTTTGAAGCACAGGTAGCGATGAAGCCAAATGACATTTATAATGCCATTTACAAATTTACATAATACAGTTCTGTACCACTGGTGTAGGCAACACAAACAGTCAGTGAAGAGCGGCAAGGCAGAAAGGAGTTTTACTGAGGTGCCCACAAAATAAATTTTAAATATATATACACACAGTATAAAATAGGGAAAATGGGTGTCCTCACCAGCCCTCCAACAAAGCAATCCTGGGGGAGACACTGCATCCTACGCCATCCAGAGTTTTTCATAAGGGTGAAGGACGCCAAACAGTGTCCGGTCAAACGAACGTTGCTTTTTGCACGGGCGACTCCCCGCGATATGAAGCGCAAAGTAAAATCACCCTTCCAGATCACGTTAATGTGTTCCTTGTTCCGTCAAAATTCCATTGTCTTAGAAACAAAGCAAAAATCTGGATACCTAAAATGTAATTAAGATGATGTTTTAGTCATGAGAAGACGTGCGCCAATAATTTCAACAGAGGATGACTTGCAGAAAAAGACGGTCTTTCTTTTACAGCAGCACAACAAGGTTGAAATCTTGTTCATCTCCCCCTGCAGCAGAGATGTATTGGATTGATAAGCAAAGCATTCAGCAATGCCCCCTCCAAGGTAAGAAAATAATTTAGCTTTGATTTGTTGCTATTTTATGATACTTATAGTTACTAGGGGTTTAACGATATATCAATCCGGACCAATTTAACGGTTCGAAGGGCAACAATCCGATCCAACCCAACGTGCATAGCATAATAGTTCATTAAATGTCTATAATCTTACAGTGGTTTTCTCTCTAGCAACACTGCCAACATCACTGTTTACATTTCCCACTCAACCTCATCATCACTCGCACTAGTGTCGTATACTGCATCATTTTGGATCGAATCACAGAAAAATTTCTGATGTTGCCAAGTATCAAGCCATTGCCTCAAGAAGCGAAATAGTACCCTATCATGGTGAAGCCTGAGGCTTACACCCTTAATAGTTACCCATTATATTATCTACTACTGAATAGAATAGTCTCATGGAATTTAAATTCACTACATTCACAACATTTTAGTTTGACTACTGACAACTAACTGTATTGTTGACATGTTAATTAAATATGTACATCAGATTAAGCAGAGATGGTTTGTTGTTGATTATCCTGGTTTAATCCAACATAAACACAATTGTGTAGATTTTAATGTTCAAATCCAATTTGGAAATTATTATTTACTCAAGATCAGCTGCCGAAAAATAATTAACCGATATTCCTTGTTGTCACAGAGGCAAGAGATTGATTAATGGTGGACAATTAGACTGATTGCACACCTGAGAACCAAGATGGAAGCCTTGCTCTGACGAAGGGAACTGACGAGCCAAAAAACACGTCAGCACGGCTGTTTGGAAATAACAATTCCCTAAACGCTTAATGATACGAGACAAGGTTGGCGGCCTGTCAGCATGCGTTTTTTCTGAAAAAGAGACAAAATATCGTAATAACCCACTTCTTCTATTTATGTTTCTTCATGGTTTAAGAGAGGCCACACCTACGCTGTAAAAAAGGTAACCATAGATACAGATCTCCATAGATTCAATATCAATGGTGTGACCAGGTCTAAGTTAAGGCTGCTCACACGGCAAACGGTCTAGACCACTGAGCGAGGCTCATGGGCTTGAACCCGTGGTATGAGCCTTAACGGTCAGGCCGCCAAAGACTTGACCACTCTATCATCCGTGTGTTCACAGAGAGCAGGGCCAGCCCACTCACCCAGTTCTGCTCCAGACCCTCCCCATTGTTAAACCCGGCCAACGTTCTCACAGATGGTCCCTTGTACTGTTTAGAGCTATCGGACTCCGTGGTGATTCAGAGGAACAGACGGCTGGCATGGCTTTGTAGATACAATGGGTCGGGGGGGCATTTTTCGGCAGGAAGTACTCCGTCATGCCGAAATCGACAGCGATCTGACCAAGAGACACGTCAAATCGCACAAGTGTAAATTACGAAAAGAGCAGTTTTATGTCTTTGTGGTTCTGCTGTAAAATTAGAACTGCCACCTGGTTTGTGTCCTTAGAAACAACAGAAATCAATTGCAAGCGCGATCGATGGTAAGAAAATTCAATTCAAGGAACGGTTCCTTTTTTTGTGTGCTGTCACTGCTACTCTCCCAGTTCCTAGATTTCAGCCAAGTGGTTTTGTTGCCAGTGCTGGGACTAAAATGGTTAGAGTTACTCATAAACACTGCAGAACAAGTGATGCCACGAACCAAACAGGGGAACACCAGGTAATGTCCATGAGGTTCAGACAGCGGTTGCATAACGGTCTTAAAGAGGGAGTACCACGCTGTTACACGGTTACCTTAAGTGGTCTTAAAGACGGAGTACCACGCTGTTACACGGTTACCTTAAGTGGTCTTAAAGACGGAGTACCACGCTGTTACACGGTAACCTTAAGTGGCCGCGTCACAATCGGACGCCGGAGAGGAATTAAGTTCGCAGGTGAGCCGTACACAAGAATTTAAGACTTTCTCAGAACACAACCTCGTGGGTATTGGCCTTGTATTCTCGCCACAACTTCCCTGCACCATAACGGGTGAGTGGTGTGAACAGGCAAGATCCCCGCCGTTTCCGTCCTATCCCTGCCCTACGATTCCCGAACAACTTGTGTCCTTGAGAACCCTTCGATCGACGAGAGCATGAATTAATATGCAGAATTTGTTCAAGCAAAGGAAAATCAACTGCTATCAGGGGGTATTTAAGGACCGTGCCCTTCTAAATTAGGCTATAAAGAGCCACAGCCACATCATTTTTTATTTCCCGTCAGGTCTTGCCTTTTCTAAAAGGGAACTGCTGCACGCACATTTGTCAACCGACGACCCACTGCCTGTGGGATTCAAAGCTAGGATGCATTCCGCAATAGCGAACTTCGAATGGCTCAGGCAGTTCTATGTGCTTTGCCCTTGGATAAACGTACTGTTACCCATTTCCACAACACCTGGATACGTGATCTCAATTTAGCACAGAAAGGAGAATATTAGCATTTATCAAAACAAATAATTTATAAAAGATACAAAGTGTTTACCGTGATACTTTTCAAATCACTACTTTTAAATAAGCCTACACTACTTTCAGAATGTTGTTATGCAACCTGCAATGACCAGACCCGTCTATTCCCGGAGGTTAACCCCATCTCCCATAATCCCTGGGCGTTAATCCAAGCCTGTCACTGGCTTGTGCTCGTGCCAATGTCACTCACTCTCTTTGGCCAAAAATAAATAAAATGACAGTGAAAGGGAACTCACGGTCTCTCCGTTGATGCACTCGTATGTCTGCTGCAGGGACAACATCAGCCTGTGTGTTGTTACAAGGCTAGTGCCCGAAGAGACATTATTTCTTATATGACAATGCTTCACTTAGACTATAGAAACACGCTATTAACGGTCACACCCGCTTTTACCGGACCGATATAATGCTTCAAGGTTTATTGTCCGTGATAACACCGCCAAACCAAACAGCGTTACAGCTGGTCTAAAATTGTTGTGCCTAAACCTACTCTTATGAACGCAGGCAACTGCTGGACAGTGTCCGCAAAAATCCGGAATACGTAACAACGTGATAACCACTACAACTCCAATCGCACCTTAAAGGTCGCAGACTTAATTAATTTCAGTCTCCAATCTCCCAGCGAGAAAGGCCATCCTGCACGCTATAATACAGTTTATCCGTGACGGGTAGACGGTTGGTTTACAGAGTAGGCTACAAAATAAAGGGAAGAACATTCCAAATAAGATCTAAAATTCGAAAGGAATCGCCTATCATGTGAAGTCCTGTGAAAGTAAGCATTTGCGACAGTTGTTTATTTTTTTTAAATTGCGAATTAGGCCTAACCAATTCAAAGAGTCCAAACTGCCTTGCGTTAAAATTAATCAAAGTAACTGTTCCTCTCCAACCCGCTTTTCCGTGTCTGTCTTCTAATTTTTATGTAAAATAAATTTTAATTACGCATTTAAAATGTCCCCAGTTGCACACCTGAAAGTGTGATCAACGCAATGATCATTATACGTAGTAAATTTGTAAATGGTCAATAGGTTTTCAAGCTTTTTATCACTCGAATGTTTGTTCAGTGAAGCGTTTCCTTAGGCTATATTCCATATCATCACCGCCCCGGCTTTACAGAGTGCCACACAGCACATCACTATTTTCGGCAACAAAGTTTCTGGGGCCTACTGTAGCGCATACGATGCATTTGGGGACACGTCTTAACTGGTTATAAGGCAAAGTCGAATTATACAGTTACTCACGTTCCAAGGATCTCCTTGAATTCGAATATTTTCTTGATGTCGTCTACTTGCTTTTTCCACGATCCCGTCCCAGACTCGCCATTCTCCCTTGCCATGATGGAACCGGGGAAAACGCAAAAGCTGAATTACAAAACCCCCAGAGTAAATAACGCTTTCCCACGCTTCGAGTTGCACTTCCTGCTCACACAGGCAGCCACGCGCAGTAAGCGAGGTCGGACAGTTTTCTCCTTATTGTTTTCCTTTTCGATTTGTCACCGCCGCCCTCGATTTCTCTTTTCTTTCTTTGTCAAACTGAAGTGTTCCGCATCGGCACACGCCGCTGAAGAAGGCTGGTTTTCTCCTGGCGGATGCACCTGCAGGTTACTGAGCTAATCTGTTTTGCGTAGCCTAGCTAAATTGTTGGGGGTATATGTTACCTTCGTTTGGCACTGTCCTCTGCGAAGACTTTTCACCCCTTAAAGAAGCGAAATTCTTTGAAGATATGTTCAATCAAAATGGTTATTACGGAGACGGATATGTTATTGAACCACGCTGACTGTGCCATTGGTTGTTATGGCAATGAGAGAACGAGTAGGATGCTGCTCACCGCTCGAGCTGTCAGCGGTGTGTGTCTGTATGTGTGTGTGTGCGTGCGTGCGTGCGTGTGTGTGATAATTCGCATTGCACCAAAACCACGCTCGCGTCCAAGCCAAGCGGGTGTTTTACTACACACGGTCAGTTTTTTTTAAACATGCTTGAGGAATAAATGTAATAGGGTATTGCATAAATTAGCGTATTGCAGTAGGCTAATTTAAACGGACCTAAACGGCAGGGAGATAGTTTCAATACAACTGACGACTCGTCTGATTATTATTGGAGCAGTTTTTGTGCGAGTGAATGAGTTTCGTTAGCTTCTGTTCAATTTTGCCGTGAGGCTACAATGTTGAGGATTGTTATTTGGACAGAAACGTATATATTTTGCCTTCATCCATAGATGAAACAACTTTTAAATGTATTTTGTTAACTTTAATTTAAGACAATATTTCGATAACATTAGCAATGTGGAGGTGAACCCATACAGAGTTACAATATAAAATCGGAATATTTTAAATGGAAATAGATTTCTGATGGCAGTTGATTTAAGATTTGATTGTCAACGGGCAGACCTTTAAAACCTTTTGAATACTACAACTATGCCTACTAGTGATATTATTATTATTGTTATTATTATATAAAGGTATCACATTGATAAGATTGACTTCAGCCTTTCTGAATGAAAATGAATTTCGTAACATTGAATGTTTAAAAAACAAAAAACAAATCGTTATCATTTTTTGTATTTTAAATCAAATTAAAGGCATTTTTGACCTAAACAACACTGGATGTCAGAAGCCCAGTGATTCACCACCACACTAGTCTCTGAGGTGATAAGGACATCTGAATATTCTGGGAGGTCTGACCTCAGAAGCACAGTTGCTTATCCACTGTAGGGCAGTACCATCCATTATTTTGCAAACTTGTGGTTACGTTGGACAAGGGCCCACATCCATGCATAAATTTAATTAGTCAGCCCCTTCCCCTTCCCATACTAGGCAGAAACCCGTTTGAAGGTGTTTCGGCTTGATTACGATCGTACAGTTGACTTCGATGTAAAGGCATCAGTTTGGAGCCTGCAGCAGTGTTTTCTAAGAAACAGTGAACCGCCCTCATAAAAAAAAAAAAATACTATAGCACAGAACTCTGACAGCGTGAGCCGTAGTATTATTAACCAGAAATTTTTGCTGGTGTTGTTCGGACACGCCTCGCTGTACGGCACTCATGAGTATTCCAGCTGCAAACTACTGCAGTTCTCATTCAAGAAAATCTATTCCTCCACACTCCCTCCCCGCCCCCCGCCTTCAGCTGAGCACTGAGCCCAGCACTGAGTCAGCAGATTTCTCTAGTTTGATTTGACAGTTTTCCCCCTCCCCCCGCCCCCTCTTTAGGAAGATAAAAAGCTATAGGGTTCCCGTAGCCCTGACTGAAACGAGGTTTATGAGGCCCTGTGAGCGAGCAGGCTTTATTTTATCAGCCAAAGCAAGGCTAGCAGACTGCAGGGTGACTGAAACAAGCAGGGAAGCAGGACATTCCCCCAGAATGCTGATGTGGCCTGGCATCAGTGTAAGGACACTGCAGCAACCCCCCCCCCCCCACCCACCCACCCCCACCCCCACCCCCCCCCAAGGTTAACCACGGCACTTCATTATCGAGCCGTGGTGTCTCATGGGGCGGGAGCAAAAACCCAATTTCTCTGGCGAGATTCAACGCACGAGCACAGACACCAGACAGGCCACTGCCCCGCGCCGCTACCGTCGTCTCCGTCCCGTCGTCTTCAGACGCAAGGGCAGCGACCGCGTCGTCCACAGCCGCAGCCTCCCAGGGTCAGGCCTTTTCAGCTCTCAGCCGCTTCACGCCGCGTGTTATCGTATTAATATATTTATGCTGCCATTTCTGCATGCTGGGGAATGCGATACTGACCTTGGCTGTCTAATGTCAAGGTTTATTACAATCCGCACAAGTCTGAGCCACTCTGCTGAACCCTGTAAAATGCCAAAAACGGGCTCCCTGAAATTTTTAAAAATTTGCCTGAATCCATATTTTTTTTTTTTCTAAATCAATCGCAGCTCGCTGAGCTCTCTGGTCTTCAGGCAGAGAGGTTTTCCATAGTGGTGGTGCTTTGCCGGTGTGAAGGAAATGATTGATATTTACCGTGACAAACTGGCGAAAGTCACCAGACCATTCCACTCAGTCCGTATTCCCCAGACTGAAAACAATCCCCTTCTCTCACCCCTGCTCTCCAGAGCTCATAAAACACCACAAATCATATAAACAACAGTCATGCTCGCTGCTGCAAAAAAATCCCAACATTACATAATTTGATATATACCAATTTGATATGCAAATATAATCAACCCCTCTAATTACTGTATAAATGTGTCACACAATCATCAGATAATTGTCCTCAGCACAATTATATTACACCGACACCTTTCGGAACTTCCAGGAATGGTTTTTGAGTGTGTTGCACCCCCTAGAGGAGGATATTGAAACTACATTTTTTCTTCTCCATCTGTAGTTCACAAAATCATACTAAATAGTGAAGTACAACCAAATAATTTTTTTGACTGAATTTAACATCTTCATTATGGTATATGGCTGGCTTGAAATATTGTTAATATATTTATGTCCAATATTTTTGAGCTCAAAGGCTCAAAGCTTTGTGAAAATACAAAAAAATACAAAAGGATCAACAGCGTTTCAGATGCATTTTATAATGTAGGCAGGTTTGGAATCATTTATTATTGCATTCATGTAATAATCTACCATAGCACAAAAAAGACCACTGTTTTACATTCTGGGATTACTGGCCTTTCTAAAATTTCCATTTATACTCTCAACTCAAGTAGACAATACAGGTACTACAGTACATCTGAATGCTTTATTAAAACTCTTCCTTCTATGGACTCACTAATGTATTCACCATACACAGGAGGCAAAAATACCCCAAAAATACTCCCATCCAAAAAAAACTTGAGTAGGAGACATCAAGACAACCACGAGAGTGTAACAAGAATGCTGGAATTGAGACCATTTCCTTTTTTAATTATTATTATTATATATATATATTTATATTTTTTTTTAACAAAGTGAAAAGGCTTGTGTATAATTTCATATTACTGAAAGAACATGCTGGTGCCCAAATAAAATAAACAAGGTGATGTGTGATGTTTATTGAATTACTGGTGCAAAAGAACTCAAACTGACCTTTTCGGGGTTTCCCTCCCCCCACCCCATCCCACTGAAAGTCAGCAAGGATATCGTTTTGCACGCTTCTCTTTGTGTTAATCCACGGACACGACTGCCAATGCTCTGGCGGACATATTTGTTTAAGCGGCAGATAAAGACAAAGCCAGCACAGACGTGAGTCACACACAGCCGATAACCTGCTTGGACATACGATTTCCAGGCACCCCTTTAAACTAAACACCGCTTACAAAACATACGTGTCCAGGCACACGCCCTTTCTGTTCAGCTGGGTCGGGCCACAAAGCAGCTTCAAAACCTGCCTGTTTTTTTTTTTAACCAAGCAGGCAACACCAGCAAACATTATCCCACGCGCAAGCAGTAATGATCTAATATATTACAGCAAAAAGCAAGTTCCTCTGAATATTGCATAGGTCTTGGACCTTCGCGGACTTAAATAGATACTCAAACAGGAGCCTCATTGGTACTGATAAAAGACAAGAGAACCCACCAGTCGAGATTTTGTCTGTACTTTCAAAATAATCACAAAACAGAAACCTGCTGATGTTCATGCACACAGCGTCTGGACTCTACTTCTGCCTGAAGGCATTACCTATTAGACAGTACTTTATTATTAAGCAAAAAGCTCTGTCTTTTCTTCTTCTCCCTTTCCACTTATTCACGCCTCTTCATCAGATTCATCTTGCTGGCTTTTCTGCTGCAGAAATACAAAGAATACATTACATCAGTATTCGTCTAATTTGCACACAGCAATTCTGGGTACTGAAGAGCCAAGTCTCACAATCCCCAGTGATGCTTCTGGTTTTAGTCCATCTGAGCCTGATTTCAGCTCGATTAAGAGACAATTCAGAGTCTGAATATTCAATGTGAATGGAGAAATTTTCAGTGCCTAAAACAGGGCTGCCCAATCCTGTTCCCCCATCCTGTTCTACCATCCTGCACGTTTTCATTTCAACCCAAATTTGACACACCTGACTACTACTAATTAGCAGCCCGACTAGTTCTTTAGCTGCTCAGTGAGGTGTGCTGTGTTAGGGTAGGAATGAAAACCTGCAGTAAAGAATGAACAGGATTGGGCAGCCCTGGCCTACAGCACATGGTAACCCAAAGTCATTAAGCCTAATGATTAATCCCATCACGTAGTCAGGGGTTTGGATAGAGCATAAACCAGAAGCATTTCTGGGACTTCAGTGTGGTTAATACAGGAACAGGAAATGGTTAGGCTGAGGTGCCAATGGGCGTCTTGTGTGACTGCCAGTCTCAAATGGGCACAAATCCATATCACCCTGGCAAGGGTGGTCACATGTCTGACTTGCTCCAATAAAATCCAGTAGAAATGGGATGGATAAAGACTAAGACAGTGGAATGTATGTTTACCAAAAAAAATTTAATAAAAAGTTCTGAACTTTCTGTTACTGCCTACACAAGCAAGTGCCTACATAATAATGTGAATACGATAAAAAAAAAAAAACACATGATGTGCGATACGCTCGAGGCAGCAGTGTGTGTGGGTACCGCTGCCTCCCACACCACATCCCTCCTGACTACTGGGACTGGGTTCGTGGCCTCAAGGGCTCCGCCCTTTCTTGCGAAATGACCCAGCTTGTTCTGAACACTCGACAAACCCCCAGAGCTGTTCCTCCTGGGTTTGCTGTTAAATGACATTTAAATAAAGTGTCCGCTGAGTGCAGGTTGTGCTGCTGACTCTTAGCTGACCCCTTTGCACACCAGTCAAAGGGGAGCTGCTTACCAGTTTGAGGAAGTCCATGAGCTTGTACGCGTCCTCGCCCGTGGACAGGTCGACAAAGTCGCGAGGGATCCGGAAGCTAAGACACGGGCTGGGCTGGAACGTCACCTCACTGGTGGTGTAGCGGAACGCAGGTACTTCCTGTATAGAGCAGGAAACACACACACACACACACACACACGGCGCGAGACGTGTCAGACGGCCCGAGCTGAAGCCAAGCCACAACATCAATCCATTACGCTGTTGTTATGTATGCTCGTGTTATGTTGCTTTCACATTCCTGTGTGCTAGGTCAAGTGTCACAGTTATCTCTGGCTGCATATGTACCAGTAAAGCTGACTTCCTGGAAATGCACAACCAGTGTTATGACTAGTTCCATGGTCTTATTACCCAACAGCCAAGTTTGTACACATATCACAGTTACATAGACAGCAACTATGGAGGGCTACTTATGTTGATGTGTATCGATGCATTAAATTAATTCAGCTTTGGATCCAGAGCCTGCTGGGAAGAGTAGGCGTGGTGAATTGGGGGGGTGGCGTGGGGGGGTGACTCTCACTTGTTGGGCAGGGTCTCCCTCAGTCTGATTGGTCATCAGATTGTGTCCAGAGGTCAGCTCCTCCCAGGTGAAGAGTAAGGAGTCGGTCACTTCACCGAAGGGGTTCAGATCAATGAGCCACACTCTGCCCTGGAATGGGAAGGGAGAGAAACCGTTACGGTCACATGACCGAAAAGCAAATCTTGCTCACGGACAGTGGTTCACAACCCCCCAACATAACCGTGAATATTTGGCTTCAACCAGAAAGGCGTCACACAAAATGGAATGGAAAATTTTTTTTTTTTTTTTTTTTTTTTTTTACATCTGAAGGGTTTTCCAGTGTTTTAAGTAGCTCTCCTGTAGCAACCTGTAATTACATTACATTACAGGCATTTAGCAGACGCTCTTATCCAGAGCAACTTACACAGCTTTTTACATAGCATCCATTTATACAGCTGGATACATACTGAAGTAATGCAGGTTAAGTACCTTGCTCAAGGGTACAACAGCAGTGTTCTACCCAGGAATAGAACCTATGACCTTTTGGTTACAATCCCAGTTCCTTACCCACTATGCTACACTGCCGCCCATAATGCTCTATGAGCTTTAGTTAGTCTTCAGCCTTTCCCATTGGACCTGTGAGCTAATTTTCTCTTATTTACTCAGGGGCCGCAGTGCTGCAGTTTAAGTCAGCCTCCGTGCCAAATCAATTTTAACAACATGATGAGAAAAAGATGTTTTGCAACAGTCATTGAGGCATGAAAAAAAAAACAAAAAAACAATGTTCGTGGAGGAAACCAGTCACACGTACGCTCTACAGGGTGCAACCTGCGCAGTTTACAGCCTACACTGACTCCAGAACAAATAGAACCCACGGGTTTTCGAAAAGAAGCAAGAGTGTCTCATGTTTCCGAAAAACCAATCAGCAGGAGGAAAACAAACTCCTACTTACCCAGCTATCCCTGTAGACGTCTAAAACAACTGTGAGGAAGAGAACAAAGATGTCATCAGACGACTCATTGTATGCACAGACAAGTACATTGCTCTTTATCAACAGAAAGGTTATAATGTTAGCCTAAGCTAACCTATCCCTCTAATGGAAGGCAGCAATAATCAGCCAATCAGCGTATTAGATGCCTAACAACTGGTGGCAAAACCAGAGGAAACTTGACACACCCACGGGGGACTTCATCTATACACACACGGCCACACATAATGAGAATACATGATGAGCACAGGCCACTCAGCCCATCTGAGCCGAGCACTAAATCAAGCCCTGAACGCTCCCAGGGACTCTCGCTTTACTCGACGACCCGGCAAGCTGCTCCACAAATCGACATCTCGCACGCAAACACTTCCCCGTATGTGTATAGAATTTACCTGGAACTGATTTCAACTCATGCCCCTTGCTCCGCTGGCAGCATTCAACCCAAAAAAATCTACTTAGCTCACTTTGCTAAACCCTATAATGACCCCTATAATGCCCCTAAGTCTCCTGTTTGTTGATCCTGACTAAAATAAGAGTCTAAAGTATTTCCTTGTAATCGTTACATTTCACACACGGAACCAACCTAATTGCCCTTCTTTGCACCTTTTCAAAAGCGTCTATATCTTTCTTATAAAGTGGTGCCCATAACTGCACACAGTACTTTAAATTATGGTTGTCAAACTGTTGTGAATAGTGAAAAGTGAATAGTGATGTTTTTTTTCTATTTGTTTAATCCATCAGATTTGTTGCGAAAGCATCGTTAAGAACCAGTGCCACATGGAGGCCCTTGTCCTTGACCATCATAACTCCCTGCCCTCGACCATCATAATTGGTCAGCCATTTGATACAATCAAGCCCGCAATCGAGTTAGTAGGTGCTTTTCTTTTTGATGCACTCAGTGGCGTTGACTTGAAACCCAGAGTCATTTGCTTAATGTCACATGCCGCCAATCCAGCCAAGTCAGATGGGCTGCTGGAAGTTTGCCCATCACCCATTTTCATTTAGCCGACTAACAATAGCTATGGGTGCTTTGCTCCAGGCGATAGGAAAACTATCCACCTCCCCCTGCTTATATGAAAAGCTCTGTTTACAATGCAGGCACTCCACTTTGTTTTTTTACGGTCATGTTTTCCTCCGCGGTGAACCAACAACCACAGTGTCCATGTAAATGCTAGCGGATTTAATGACCCGGTGGTTCATGATTTTGCGCCACTTCCCTTTTTCCCAGATAGCAGTACGTGCATTAAATATTTAAAATAAAAAAAATTTCACATTCGAAAGAGAGATAATTTTTTACCTAAAATTAGTCAGCGATCAAAGCACTAGGTGGATAATTGGACCGATTAGCATGTTAATTGGAACAGCCCCGCTCTAAACGTGGTCTGAAGAGCCCGTGTATCCACACATGCGTGTTCACACGCAGACCTGCTGTGCGGACTCGCACACGCAAAGCATTACTCACAGTCCTCGTCCAGGAACTTGTACTGGACGTGCTCCTTGAAGAAGTCCAGTATGGAGCTGCAGATGGCGTCCTGCTGCTTGCAGATGTGCTGGTAGTACTGGGTGTAGTCTCTCTGGGAGATGCCTGGAGGGGGGAAGGAGAGCGGGGGCATGACATCTCCCTGCTCCTGATAGGGATCCCCCCCCCCCCTCCTCGAGCCCCGGTGGTGTTTCCGCTCGGCTGGGCGGTGCGCTCGTGCGTCGGCTACGCTACCCTCGGCTCGCGCCGCGTCAGCGTTCGTCCGCGAACCTGTCGCCCTTCGTTTATCACCTTTCCCACCGTGTCCCCCCCCCCCCCCCCCCCCGAGCGCTTTCGTTCCGCTTCTTTCCCACGTCTCTCTCGTTCTCACTCGACCAGACGAGCTCCTCGCCTCTCCTTACGTTCGTATCCCTGTGTGTACCTCTGTCTCTCTCGCGTACGATTGGCTGCACCTGTCTCTCCCTTCTCCACCAGCTGCCTTGGCAAAAACGGCCCTGTCTGGCCCATCTCTGTCTACTTATCAGCCTGTCCTTTGCCTTCCTCCCCAAACGTCTCTTTATCCCCAGTTCGGAGCTCCGGGTCGCGGTCGAAGGCCGTCCCACTCGCTTCATCAGTCCAGGGTGTCAGTTCAGGGAGGGAGAGGTCCTGCTCGGTGACGTGTGCAGCAGGCCGGTTCAACAGAGCGACCGCGGGAGCTGTCGCTTGGCGACTAAAACCCGCCGTCCCTAGGCGAAGCCACGACCAATCGCACGCCATCTCCCCCCCCGAGACTCAAAGTCAGAGGCAACAGGCAGAGTCTAATTAATTTAAAGTGCACCATCACCAACATAGCTCTCAAAACACTTCACAATAAAACTCCTGCCTGTCTTTCTCTCTCTCCACAGTGTGGTGGTGGTCATATAGTCAATTCTGCCAGCTGGTCTTATTGCCATTTATGCATTCGTTTCTAGCCTACTACAGCTTACATCTTTAGTTTTTTTTCCTATAAATTTCATTCTTTCTTCTTATCTATTCCTGAGTGTATGTATTTTTATTGATTTGCTCTATTCTATTCTCATTTATTAAACCTCTATCTCTCCATTTCTTTCTCTTTTTCCCCTTCCCTTCCTTCACCACAGCAGGACGGGAACCCTCTGCAAACCGGTTATTTCGCTGAGTAGGGCCAAGGTTTTCACAGACATTTCCTGGTGGCGCATAATTTCTTTTTCCAGTATAATAAATGAGATGAAATGAAATGCGTTCTCTCCGCACGGTACCTATCAGCTTGTTCTCCTTGACGAAGCAGCGGAACTCCCCTCCTGGAATGAGCTCGCTCCACTTCCTGAGCACCAGCTGCGGGGGGGGAAACAGAGAGGGGCGTGTCTCAGTGCGTACGCCGGAGGAGAAGCCTCGACGGACGGAGACGGGCGAGGGGCGAAGGGTCCTACCTCATAGCTTATCTCCGGGTTCGGGGAGTCGTCGCTGCAAAGCAGGAACCTGGAAAAACGCCATTTCATAAAACAGCTGTACGTCAAGAAACCCCAAAACAGGACCTATGTATTCTACTCTACCTTACTGTCCAATAAAGAGTAATAATACCCTAAATTAGAATCTGCATTATTATTATAGTGCAAGTACATTACATCCCTTTTAAATTTTTAAAATGATGTGTTTTTCATGTTTATCACATTCTTATTCCGATGCGAGCACTTTTCACACATACAGAGCAGGCCTGTGAATGTATTGCCGTTCGTACATATTAATAATCTATTCACACAAGCTAGCTCTTTCCTGAGTGAAAATTGCTCACGCTATAAAAAGCAACATGGAAGAGGAAGAAGGCGAGTGGGATGAGAGGCTTCTGATCTCTCTCTCAGCGCTTCCTGATCCTGAGATGAACCCCAGCTGCTGCTGCTGCTGCTGCAGCACCTGCTCGAACGTCCCCCTCTCTCTGCTAAGCGCGAGACGGATGGAAGAGCAGAGCAGCGCGGAGAACGGGCTGATAAACAGGGCGGGGCTCGGGAGGGCCGCGAGGTCGGGTCACCTCCGCCGCTGGCAGCGAGCCGAGCGAACGTCAGCCCTCCGCACACAGCCCTCCGCACACAGCCCTCCGCACACAGCCCTCCACACACAGCCCTCCACACACAGCTCTCCACACACAGCTCTCCACACACAGCTCTCCGCACACAGCCCTCCACACACAGCTCTCCACACTCAGCCCTCCACACACAGCGGCGACACAAACAGCCCTCCACACACAGCTCTCCACACACAGCTCTCCGCACTCAGCCCTCCACACACAGCTCTCCACACACAGCCCTCCACACACAGCTCTCCACACACAGCCCTCCACACACAGCTCTCCACACTCAGCCCTCCACACACAGCTCTCACACACAGCTCTCCACACACAGCCCTCCACACACAGCCCTCCACACTCAGCCCTCCACACACAGCGGCGACACAAACACGCTCATCCCTGCAGTGCGCAGCACTGAGCGTCAAATTACAAAACACTGCGAAGACAAAGAGTCGCACGCTTTGCTGTGGTTACTCTATGACCCGATGCAGAAAATGGGCGTTCAGGTGAGTCCGCATGTTCCCAGATAGCAAGCGACTCCGGGCCAGATCTGCGCCAGTTCTGGTTCGGCAGTGCGGACTTCGGGCAGGAATCGTGCAGATCCGGCCCGGAACTCGCTCGCTATCTGGGATAAGGACCGAGCGGTAATGTGAGCTCATATAATGCCCCAAAACCCACACGGGTCAGGGGCCCAGGGGCGCAGGCCGCCGGTGACTCCGCGGGGCCCCTGAGTACGCGTCACTCACGGCTGGGTGAAGTCGTGAGCGATGAAATCGGAGCTCTTGAAGAGGAGGAAGATGTCTCGCAGGCTCTGGCACTGCAGGGAGTTGTTCAGGGCGATCCAGGTCGCATCCTGGAGATAGAGACACACACATCACGCACAGCCATGTCTATGTGCCCCAGGGAAAGAAACACAGTGTCTGTGAATAAAGAAGTATATTAAACGCGCACCATAATTTTAAATAAGCCGCTGGTGATCGTAGTAATTACGGTAGCTCAAATTACAGTAGCCGAACATCGCAGTACTATTAGATGTAAAGAATATAAACTATCCTATTGCGGCACTTTGCCCTGAAAAACAATCATCCAATATGGTCTGTGGTATATAGATATTGATAAACACAACGTTAACAGTTACAGCCCTTGTGTTTTACTGTGGAAATGAAAGACCCAAGTAAATCATTTACTTAAAGGAAAACTTCACCCCACTTTACTGTAATTCAATCCATATGCCATTACTTAAATTTACTGTAAAGTAACAATAAACAAATTAAGCTAAATGTATTTTCATAAGCTGCTTTGTTTGGCAAAACTGGTGTTGTGAGTTGGCACTGCAACACGATTCCACTCGAGCATACACCAGCATCTGAAAGAACTCACAGACAAATGACCCTGCAATGAACTATGGGAGTTCGGGGAGGTTAAAGGAAAGGAAATATGGCTGCTTATACGCACGGCTGCATATATTTGATTTCATGATAGAGATGAGCACAGCATCTTGACAAGCTAAATGCCCAACTGACAGAGAACAAGTACCCACACATGAATAGATGACTGATATCAAAACAGCAGAAACAACAGCGTGCATCCGAGAGGATTAATTCTGATTTTCATGTGCTTCTGCGATTAAACAGGATCATGGTTCTTCTCACAAGCACCATTAGGGCTAATTGGTCTCAGAAGTGCTTGTCAAGCAGGCAATTACATGTATCAGGCTGTGGGTGTTTTTATTAGTGTCTGAAGATAATAAAAAATGATGAATTTTAAATTTAAAGGGATATTTCAGCTTCTGGCTTAGCCTTGTACACCTTACTTGGTTTGAAAGATTTCAGTTCTTAAATCTGACAAGGTTCCTTCAAGGGACAGTTCACATCCGGGGGTGTTTGATTTTATTTCAGTTTTAGTTTATGTTTTCTATTGGCCCAGGCAGTTTCTTTGTGATGAAGGATATTGTTTTACAATGCCTGCAAGCTTTACAATAGCTGGTATTGGGGCAATAGGAGGTTAACCATCTAAAGCATGAAAATACACCTAAGTTAACTGCAGAGCAGCTTGCACAGCAATGTTGAGGCTGTACATATGAGCACATAAAAAGCACTATGGAAAAAGAATCTATAACATACTTTAACACAAGTTTAACAAATAATGTAATGTAAAATGAGTTGAATTATTATAATTCTGAAAGGGGAATAAGCTAGCTCTGACCTGATGTGTTCCCACTCCAGACAGGAGTGCCTCTCAGTATAGTGTTAGTATGATACTATATAATGAGTAATATAAGGAGTAATATGTAATATAATTACAGCTTTTAAGTTATGCCCCAAACTTGGGTCATGACTGTGAGGCGACATCACTGAGTAATGGTCTAATCACTGGCCTTTGGACCTGAGGTTCAACAGGCATGTTTCCAGGCTGGAATTTCTGTTAACCTCTCCAAATTTGTGTGTGTGTATGTGTGTGTGTGTGTGTGTGTGTGTAAAATGGTTATGTGTTACACATGCAAGCAAATAATAACTACTATCACTACGTCCTGTTCTGTAATCCCTCTACTGGTGTCCAGAGTTCTAGTAGGTCTCACCCGTGGAGCACTCCAGTTCAGTTTGGGAAAGACATGGCCTCCAAGGAGGTTTATAGCTTCCTGAACTTTTGCATTGAATTCTGGGAATTCAGGGGCCTGAGGAAACAAAGCACAATTATGAGAAAACCAAAATATGGACATTCCCAGTCTGTACATCCAATCATGGAAATGGAAAAGTCGGTAAATCAATAAAGCAGATTAATTTAACCAAATGTACAGACCCTAAAAGACTCCAAAAATTGGTTTAAAAGGGGTATGAGGCAAAAAATAGAAATAATAAGTGTGTTCGTAATTCTGCAGAAGGGGAGTCAGTTCATATAGCAAATATATATGTCCAAATCTCACAGAAGGGTAGTCAATCATGTCATATCAGTCATTTTTTCATTAAGCATTAGCAAATCATAACTTATTATGCTCGGATTCCCAAATAAGGTCAGTAAGGTTTGGTTTACATCTGAGAAAGCTAGAGTCAAACTCCCTCACCATGTGCAGGCTCCCTCCACCTAGACTACAGTATTAGTTATCAATTACAATTATGGATTAGTTGTTCTCTTAGTGAAAATGGTATTCATATTTGTTATAATAGTAAAAATGCATATATAAAATATATACAATTCTAGTATATGATTCATCCATATCTTACTGTCAGTACAACAACTCCATACCTGTGCTTGTAAAAATAGGCTCCCATTTAACACTGCACTACAATTTCCATAAACCCTGAGAACACAGACTCCAGACAGATTCACCAGGAAAACCCTGATCCAAAATGTGGTGCACTCAACTTAGTCTTAAATGCAAGTGAAAAAAAATCTATTTATGCCTTTTTCTATCTGCATGTTCACAAAATGACTGATACGTTCATCCAGTGCAACTGAGGAACAAGCAAACATGAATCCCTAATGGAGCTAATAGTAAGTACGGGTTTGTGATTATGAACTTACTGTGACAGTGGCTGTAGTCTCGTCATCCGACCACTAGAAAGTAGGGGAAGACAAAGTAAGACAGTTGCTAAGAAATGAATCTTAGTGAAGATGAGATAGTTGTGGAGAACAAACTGCTTGAGTTATTTTTTATCATCTTGGGAAATATCATACTTAAAATATTACCTGGGAATAAAAACTGCATTTTAAAACTTTCATTTGAAAATCTGAGTGTCCGGCAACTAATGTCCCGTTTTCTTCACCGTTGTCATGAAATGGACTCTTTACTTACAAGTGCATTCTGAGATATTCAAATATAGTGTCTCTAACCTGGATATCCTCCTCCACGTTCTCACAGCCTGCAGTGTTTGTTGAAGATTGTTGCGTGTTGTCTTCACTAAAACAAGATCAATCAGGTTATTCAGTTAAGTTTTGTTGTTGCAAAGGAAAAATGTTAATCACATAAACTGAAGTAGAGTCACACTGTCAAATTTCTATGTGGCACAACAGCAAAAAAAATCCAGGCTTACCTTTCAGCTACTACAAGGGTCCCGTCATCCAGTAAATAGTCAATCACATTCTGAGGTAAGGGAAGAATCAAACTGGGAAAGAGAGAAACAGTGGCATCACAATCTGCTGAGCTGGATGCTAGGGCAATGGCACAACAGCAATGAAAACACAAGCATGTTGTTTAATTTCCAAAAAAATACAAGCTTAGTCTTAATTGTAATGCTAGATAGAAATCAATATCCTGACCTTTCAAGCCCGTAGACAGTGATGGGTAATTTGTGTATGCATTAGCCTACCCTTCCTTGTCATAGCTACAACTATTTATTTTTCTGCACAGTATTGTGTTGTATTCAACACTAAATAGCGTTTATGTTTGTACTCCGGGTTATTACAATTACATAACAATCGCGTTTAATTGCAGAAACCAGACAGAATGTTGAAGAGTAAAACCTTCTAGCTAGAAAATGCAAGTGAGCCATGTTGCTATCATTCATAACACATGCAATTGTCACAATGACAGTATTGCCGATTGAATGGACAACTAAAGTTAGCAGCTGTTCTGTAACGCCTGAAACAATCTATCCCTCCTGCATAGCTAGTAGCTAGCTAGCGCTAATTATAACCACGCTTGATAGCTAGCTACCCGATTTGTCGACTTCGTTTTCAGTTAGCTTGCTACCAAGCGACCAACACAGGTATTTAGATTTTAATTCATACAGAAAAAAAGCCAAAACTATACCTTTTAATCGTATGTTTCTTAAATATAGGGTACCAAACGAGAACTGGCAGTTTACAACCTGTTCTTTCTTCATTCTGCTTCAGTGACAGTAGCTGTGTTCAACTGCAAAACACTCACTGAAGAATATCGAATGAAATGCAAATCGTTCCGCAAAACGTGTGTGATTACTTTTGTAATTGTTCAAGGTTATGAGAAAGTATATTGCCTAAAATTATTCTATTGTTTAAATGATCGACCTGTTATTATAACAATTATTTACAACGGTGCCAAATGGATGAATAACGAGTGTATTCGTCAGGGGGTTGACAATGTTTCGCCGAGAGATGTGATTGTGGTGCACAAGGGGGCGGGTATAACGGAACATGCAGGCGATACAGCTAGCGCATCTGTCTATCAACAAGAGTGATACAAAGTTTTTTCAATCTGGACTAGAAACAACCGGTTTGTCAAGTGAGTAAACTGCATTAATTTGTTATTTGTCGTTTGGCCATCTATGTTCATATAATGCAGTTCATTTTCAGGACAGATTAAATGAATTCCGAATATTCATTGCTGACGAATGATTAAATCTATGTGATGTTAGCGAGGAATGAACCTAAGTACGGTAATGGATGTAGCTAGCCGGCTAGCTAATTACGTGTTCCTTTCGATTCCGCGAATGTCATTGTCGACCGAATGCATGTTAACAAAGATGATCATAGTTTTCGCATTTAAATAAGTTCTTACAGACGTAGTGGTGCGGACCAGGAAAAATGAGCAACGTTGGAGAACAAAAAGCAACGACTGTTCCTCATGTAATCAAGGAGGAGGTAATATTAAACTCTAGCCTCGTGTAAACAAGGCTGTGTTAAATTCATTTTTACATTTATTCACACACATTTCGCTAGCCAGCTTATTTATTACGATGTGGTTCATCTTTAAAGCGTTATAATACAGGCCTACAGTTTGTATCATCTTGTCACTTAGTTTACAGTTATTTAAGTGGGAATGGTTGACTGTCATAGACTTGAATAATTACACAAGTGTTTTCAAAACAGGTTATTGCAGCTGGGAAATGGGTCAAACTGGAAAAGACAACATACATGGATCCCTCTGGAAGCACAAGGTATTATGTATAGAGGCTTTGGAAGCAGTTCAACCTAGTTGCTATGGTCTAAGAATTTTTGATCCCATATTGGACCCTAACAATCTCACTGTGTTCTGGTCAAAATAGTAAAAGTTGTATTACCCCGTTGCTTGGTAGTGTAAAGGCTCTGTCAGGTGACTCTAAATCAGCTCTTTGTTTATAGTTTTTGGTTTTACTTGTACACTACTCTTAAAAGTTCTGTGTAAAAGTTGATCTGATTCCAATGATTCCCATCTCAACCTCATTGCTGCCAGTACCAGACCAGTATGTGCACCAAACAAACGTCCTATGGTAAATAGACAGCAAGGGATCATTTTGAAAAGCGGAGGAGTTCAGTTCAGTCCAGTCATTTTAAAAATGACTCTTCACTTCAGATAACAATAGAGAGAATAATAAACTGTATATCTGCCTAGAACCTGGGAGACAGCAAAGAGGACAACGAGACAAAACAATTGTGACGGTCTGTGAAACCTGGCTCTACCAAATAGTAATTAATAAAGAGGAGAGGAAATATATTGGGGTGGAATTAATGTCTCTCCCCCCACGCCCCCCCCCCCCCCCCCCCCCCACTCTCTTACATCAGGTGTGGGAATATTTGCCCTTCTGAAAAAAACGCTCCACAAAGACTCTGTGGTCCTGGTGAAGCAGTTCCGCCCACCGATGGGGTGCTACACTCTGGAGTTCCCAGCAGGTGAGGCGGCTCTCTGGCTGTCTGAACTTTGGATTTGCCCATTTTTAGCATGCAGATGTTTGGGCAAGAATTGAACTTGTACTGAGTAAAATGGCCTTATGGGATGGGGGGAGTTGGGACACTTCCAAGGGCCCTGGCCCCTGACTGGGAGGGGCCCTCAAAAATTGTGCTGTAATTGTGCAGGGATGGGTTGGCCTCAGGTGGTGGGGCCCAGTGTGGGATCTTTTCATGGGGCCCAAAATCCCTGACGGTGCCCCTGAGAGTATATGGTGTACCGCAAATTAACTCAAATAACTGAACTCTGGGGGCTTTGGTGGAGGTCACTTCATGTACGCATGGGGTCCCTTTCATAAAAAAAAATTAAAAAAACACTTGCACAATTGTTCTTAATATGATGTTCCACCATGCCTGTGATTTATGCTCATTGGGGCAGTGAAGTAATAATACCGCACTGAATCTCTGGTTAAAATCGCTTCACCCCCTCAGGGCTCATCGATAAAAATGAGAGTGCAGCGGCGGCTGCGTTGAGAGAGCTGAAGGAGGAGACCGGGTACCAAGGGGAAGTGATCGCAGTCACTCCAGGTACAGAGGCGTTTATCCTCTCCGTACTTGCCCTGCACTGACAGGACCGTTTACTTTCCGGTCAACTGTTGAAATGTGATTCAGCAGTACACACTCTGTAGTTTTTGATTCAGCAGTACACACTCTGTAGTTTTTGATTCAGCAGTACACACTCTGTAGTTTTTGATTCAGCAGTACACACTCTGTAGTTTTTGATTCAGCAGTACACACTCTGTAGTTTTTGATAAGGCTGAATGAAGGTCAGTGGTGACACACAGCGGTGGTGAGTGGTATTAATGCAGTACCATCTCCTGGGATTCCCTGATGACGTGCCTGTGGCCTGTGTGTGTGTGTGTGTGTGTGTTTTCTTTTTTTCGTTTTTTTACACTTGTGCACATCTGTTTGCTTCCATAGTAACGTGTCTGGACCCTGGCTTGTCAAACTGCACCACTGCGATCGTCATGGTGAACATTAACGGCGACGATGCTGAGAACATCCATCCCACGCAGCAGTTAGGTGCGCGGGTGTATTATTTATAAAAGTGCGGGCAGGAGGAGGGGTTTGGGGTTGAATCCCAGACATCACAATTAATGTAGTGTGCCCTCAGATCTTTTACTGCTCAGCAAGTTAATGTCTGTTAAAATGTTTAAATGTTTTAAAATATCCATCCCAGAAAAATAATGAACTTCATGTTTGTCTTCTCAGACCAACTCATATGTATCAAATCTAGGATCATACCATTCTGACCATTCTCTCATCTTTTTCAGGGGATGGAGGTATGGGTTTGTTCACGCACACACACACACATACACACACGTTTACACTATATTAAAATATGTATTGCATATTCATATATCCAAATGGGTATTTTGGTCTGTAGTACTAAATCGTGGCTTTGCTTTACTTTACAGAATTTGTGGATGTTGTGCTGGTACCTCTTAATGATTTCCAAAATAAAATTGATGGTAAGTTTCGTTTGATGGATTACAGTTTCAGCACTTGTGCAATGCTAGGGAAATTCATTTTTTTAAATCAGAGAATTGGAGAAGTCATGCTGATGATCAAAATAATTGATTAAATTAGTTGTGTGTCAAACTTACTGCATTTATACATACATAAATCTTTGTCGTATTTGTGATATTACTGCTGCGGGGCTCCTATCAGGAAATCAGGGTTTTCGTTCCTAATTTGAGATGATTTAATCATGTGTGTTAATCTCTATTCTGGGGTGAGTAGCTCAAATTCTGAGGTGTAGACAATAAACATACGGGTTTATTCTCGGACCTGATCTGACGCAACGAGAGGTAATAAGTTAGTAAATGTCATCGGAGTGCTAACCTAAATAATGACTTTTGGTGGGAGGAAGAGAAAACAGGAGGTAACTGTAGCCTTACAACCTGTGTGTCAAGCCTGACTTGTTCAGCCAGTCAGTCTCCACCACCCGCAACCCATATCACGATCCAAGTAGCTTGTGGACCGCCCAATTGGGAAGGCAATGTGGGGCCAGTTAAAAATTGAACCTGTATTAGCTTGCTTTCTTCCATAATCGCATAGATGCAGGGGTTTCTAGCACCATAAACTGTATTTGTCAGTGCATTGGGTTATTGATTTTTTTATGAGAATTACCTAATGCACCAAGTGGTTGAATCACCTGTTTCTTTTTGATTGGTTTGTGAAACTTTGTGCATATATTGTCTGAGCTTAAGAGTTTTTGTCCAGAGGCATCGTTAGACCTGACCTGGCCCGGAAAGCGGATAAGGATATGAATGCCTAAAAACGCCTCTCCTCCCCTCTTCCGAACTGCAGATTTGTTGAAGAAGGAGAATATAGTCGTGGACTCCAAGGTCTACATCTATGCCATGGGAATGGCGCAGGCCTTGTCCAAGCCCAATGAACTGCCGGTGCTCAAGCAGTGATAGAAGTCTTCCTGCCGTAAAGTCTACATTCAGCATTCCACGTTACTATGGTAACCTGGGACAACATTCCTAATTCCCATTAAACAGAACTTACCTTTCCAACTTGTTAAAGCAACTTGTTTCAAAAGGTGCCTTTTTAAACCCAAAATGGATTTGATGGTCCTTGTCTTCTTGAAGAAGGCCGTAGATTGCAGTCTTAGCTCTGTTAGTTACTTGAATGGAATCTAGAGACTCGCACTTGTTAATAATAGGGCACAATCAACCATTTATCACCTCTAAGGTGGAATTAAATTACTAATTGCAAAGTGATGTCTGGTCTGTTATGAATTAATAAACAAGTTATTTGTACCCGTTTCTCAGAACATTTTCTTCCTGAACAAATCATTGGTGTTTATCACAGCAATCATTACAGTGAGATGTATTTCCACACTGAATATATACAGTGAAATGACTATGAAAGAAGGAAAGTTTGATATTTAACATTTTTAATTATCTTTCTTCATGGATCCGTTCTCTCAAACAGTGAGATGATATCGGCAATCTGTACTGGCATTGTTGCACTTGCTCTTTTGTATGACAGGATAACAGGATAAGGTCAACTTCTGTCAGGCACGCGTGCTCAAGACTTAACCAGAGAATGGACACAGAGTATGTGACCAGTGGTCTCCAACCCTGGTCCTGGAGAGCTACAGGGTCTGCTGGTTTTTCCCCAATTTAAATAGTGAACACAAAATATTTTTAAAAAAAAAAATAATTAAACCCTTATGCCATTGGGATTCATGGAAACTTGCCAGACTGAGCTTCAAGCAGTGGACAGTCATATGCAACAGTATACTGGTCTAATTTTAGCTGTACGTATAATGTTGCAATGTCAGTAGTAGGTAGTTGGTCTGAACACTCGATTGTGAAACTTTTCTTACATCAGAGGGACGTTCACACTAAAACGGTCTCACAGCGCATAATCCTTTTAATTGTATCTGCTACAACAGAAAAGAAACTAAAGTAATTTTAATGCAACACATTTGATAAATCCATCATTCAAATGACTTTGGAATAAACTGTTGAATAGAGGTTTTTGACTCTAACTATCTCTTTTCCTCTGAAAGATCTAGGCTGCTTAAAAGATAACTTTTATACTTGTACAGTACGATCAAGGATCAAAATCTCTGCTCACAGCTTACAAAAATATATATTAAAAGGTTTACTGTTAACCTCTTTGTAACCATCTTTCAAGTTTTTACATGTTAATGCTATGAGTATCTTTAACGTAAGTGCTGGTAGTCTGATTAACGCTGCTACAGAATCATAAATCACAGTTTGCAGACTCCAATCTAGTACCAATACCAGGGGACGCAGAAGACACCATTTGGATTTCTTTGTGCTTTTTAAAGTTTCAGGATATAATCTTCTGTCTTCTGTCTATTTGATAAAATGCAGTGTGAAAAAATACACAGAAGAAAGTAGAAAGTTTAAGCCATAAGTTGTTGGTTGTCTCTACAATGCAACTACAGAAGCTGAAATACTGTTAGTTGCAGTTACCCGACAGATACTGACTTTGTCAAATAGTTCTACAGTTCTTTCAGAAATTCTTCACACAATTCACCATAGTCATCTTAAGACGTGTCACCCAGGATTTGTATTAAAACAGAGAAAGGGTTAGCTACCAACTGAAGTTTCAAGCCAAGGCATTTGGCTGCATCCACAGGCTTGTCAGTTTTAACTGCAAAATTCTATTCCAGATTTTTGCCTAATTGTCTCAAAAGGATTGCTGGCACCAGTTCTTGAAGGGCTGCAACTGATATCACCGATCATAAACAATCCCCCCCCCCCCCCCCCCCCCCCCCCCCCAAAGTCCACACACCACATAGCCCCTTTAAACGCTTAAGTTTCGAAAACGGATTCAGTTCCCCTGGTCCTTCAGTTTCCCCGGTGCTATAGGCACAGTCCCTCAGGCAAAGGTGGCGGTAACGATGGCTTCCTGCTGCTGCTGGTGAATGGTTCCAATGCCCACCGCCGGGACGGGGAGAGGCGGCCTGCTGACCAATCGCAGCTGTTTTCGGAAAAGGGCACAATTACAAGTCTACACGCACAGCCAAAAGGACATGAATATGTTGACACAGATTTGGTGGAAAAAAGATGAAAATTGGGGGGGGGGATCCCCAAATAAAGGACTGGAAATGTTGCCTTTCCAGTTGCACTGCGTGCTCAGAGCATCGCAGGTGAAGCACGTGGATTTGTTCGCCGTGGTCTTCAGTAAGCCAGTGACTCACGGTGAGGCAACTAATGCACTCCAAAGAAGGAAAGGATTCAATGTGAACCTCTGAATAAACTCTTGTTAAACAGTAGATGGCTTACCTTACAGGCCAGCTGCTTCTCAAATCTAGGGGCCACGTAAGACCAGGGACCCATGTTCTGGGGCTCCTCCTGACTCCAAATAAACTCTGCAAGAAAGTCAGATCATCCTTATCACCAAAGAATCTCACCGGGTTAACCTGCGAAGGGATCCTTCACTATAGCCCACTGCTTCCATTGCTGTCTCATAATGAGCGACCTTTTTCGGAGTACAATTCATGCATTCACGTCACTCATGGCATGGCCTTGTGAAAGAAAAACAGCCGAGACTAATAATGGTATTCTCAACGCGGTGACAGGCCGTTTCTTTTTTACTGAGAAGGGTACGTGCAGAACATTTCAAGTCCATCTGAGCGCACAATGCACAAGGAGTCATGCGGTGTCTACACAGAAACGTTCCAAACGGATCCCCGCTGCACAACAGGAGGAGAGGCTGTCACAGTTAGTTAAACTAACAGTGAAGCACACGGGTGAAGGAAAAACGAGACGTTATAATATTTTTTGCCATATATAACAGGGTTATATATATTTTGTGACATGAAGCAAAAGCTGTGCAAATGGCCGATTTTTTTGTCAGCCTTCCATTTCCTGTGGCAGGAACAACAAGCCCTGTGTCGTCCTGATGTTGCATAAGACGGGGGGGGGGGGGGGGGGGGGGGGGCAGGGTGAGTGTTTTGTTTGGCTAAAAAAGCAGCAAGATAACAGCCGGTGAGGCGGTTCAATGTTCAGAGGTAGTTTTAGCAGAAAAATGGCAGCCATTTAGAGTATGACCATAAAACTTTAACAAAGCTCGTTCAGCACGGAAGGTTGGCACAAAATTCTGTTCTGTCGGTAAATGAGTGCTGTAAGATACAGCACATCGTAACTTTCTATTTGGAGATCGCATAACTTTTTCCACATGCAGTTCCGGGGTTTGCGAAGGAGTCTGACTGTTACAGGAAGCAACGAGGGTAAGTATTGTTTAGAGCAAGGCAGCCCAATCCTGGTCCTAGAAAAATACTCTCCTGTAGGTTTTCAATCCAACCCTAACAAAGCACGCCTCATTCAACAGCAAGAGATCTCATCTCAGCTGCTAATCAGTAAAAGTGAAGACCTCCAGAACGGCACCATCTCCAGGAACATGATTAGGCAGCCCTTGTTTAGACGGTGCGTTTGGAGCAGGGGTGGACGTAAGTACCTTTAGCGTTGCCGTACTGGTGGAGCTCCTTCTGCAGGGCCTCCAGGGGGAAGGGGCACAGCTCCTCCACCCGCACCAGCGCCGTGTTCTGGGCGGCGCCCGACGCCTCCCTCTGCTTCAGCAGGGCGTAGTAGTGCTTCCCCGAGCACAGCACCACCCGCTGGACACTGCAGGGAGTACAGGGGAGTTTAGGCCACTTAAAATGAAAAAGGGGCCAACGTTAACCCACTTAAAGCAGTGGCGTGATGGGGGGGGAAAACGACACCACACTACAACTGTGGGGGGGAAAAAAAAAAAAAAAATAGAAAATGTCTGGGAAACACAGTGCCCCTTCTAACCCAGCAATAGAGTGTTACGGTTTGTAGTCCTAAAACACGGAACTAAGTTCACATTTTTGAGCCATGGGTTCCCTCGGCAGATGTCCCTCCGATGTCACCATTGCACCACTCCATACCAGCAAGGTACAAACAGCGGCGCTAAAGCACAACAGACCTCCCTGACCTCCCAAGGCTCTTGTCCACCTTGGTGCAAAGTAACAAACAATGTAGCAAAAAAGCAACACTGTCTGGTTTCAAAGTGCTTTACCTAGCAGGGGTCACAGAGGAGTCGCCGATCACGGGTCTGAAGAATGTTCCGGGGGCCATGTCAGCCAGACTGGACACGGCACCCTGTGAAGAGGGGAGTGAACATGCTGTACAGACTGCCCTTTAAATATATACACCGCATTCATATTCATACGCTGGCTACATTTACATGCACCCCAATACCCCGAATATTGAGGGCAATCAGTTCACGCCAGTATTTTGATTATCGGGGCAGGTACAAGTAATGCGATTACTCCAACGGCCGTATTTACATGATTATTTTCATAATTGGCGAACGCTCAATAGAAACGGCCTACACGGCAGCCATGTTTCCACCCTTTTGCCTTCGGCGTTCCCCGTGGAGCTACAGGGCATTTAAAAAATTAATGGAAAAGCGTAGGCAAAAATAAGAAAATAAGGCAACGGCACAAGCCACGTGGCGGGTAAAAGCCGCAAAAGCCGCATGGGGAAAGCCGCATGGGGAAAATGCGACGTTTTTCCCCCGCAGCCAGCCGCCCACCGAGAAGCGCAGCAGGGTCTTGGGCGACGCCACGACGAGCGGCTTGCGGAAGTTGCGGATCATCTGGCGGCGAATCAGGTGGAAGTACTGCGCCGGCGTGGTGGGGTTCACCACCCCCATGTTCACCGTGTCGCTGTCCACGCCCTCCTCCTTACTGTCACACATCTGAGAAGAGGGAGAGAGAGAGAGACGAGAGAGGGAGAAAGGAGGGATAGAGCAGAGAAGAAAGGACTGTTGTGGGTCCAGTTCATACAGGATAAATGCTTGTAATTCACAAATCTGAGCTGTGAAATGGTGAGCCTACTTGTGTCACCTGCAAATTGCTGTGAAGCACTTTCGGTTGCAAACCATCACATAAAAAGTTACAATGGTTTTAAATATATATGTTTTTTATGACCGTTATATTTTATTATTATTATATATTCTTGTTATTGTTATTATTGCCGGGATAGCACCATATGAGGGACTATGTAGAACTGATAACGCATGACAAATGTATAGCACCTGCATGCAGGTAAGTGGTCAGTGGTGAACAAACATGCTGTTCACCTGCAGGAAGCGCTCCATCCTGCAGGACGAGTGCTCAGGCCCCGCCCCGTCATAGCCGTGCGGCAGCAGGATGACAATCCCGGACTGCAGCAGCCACTTCGCCTCACCTGGAAAAGCGAACGTTTGAAACGTTTACCGTATCTGTGACATCGCTGCATGACCCCACAATGCAGAGTGTCCCCGCAATGTAGTGTCCCCGCAATGAAGTGGGTCCCCACAATGCAGTGTCTCCCCACAATGCAGAGTGTCCCCACAATGCAGTGTCCCCGCAATGAAGTGGGTCCCCACAATGCAGTGTCCCCGCAACCAGTCGAAAAATATATATTAATTACTGGACCTCTGAGCAACATTCAGCATCTTACAGAAAAATTTGAGAAAAGCAGAGTGAATTCCACTCAGATGTTCATAAATGTCCAAGATTTGACCAACACACTCACAGTTATCAATCATTTCGCCGAGCAATCATATGCAATTTATGTGCCATGATATGGAACCACACGTGCATCTGATTCCATAGCAGAACCTGCAACTGTGCCCCTACTCTGAAATGGTCTACAATAATTTTTCTATTCTTGTTATTAAAAATTCCCCCATGCAACTTATTGTGACACAGTCATGTTGACAAACAGTCAAGTTGATCAGACCCACCACAGTTCATGCACACAATTTGTGTGTTTCATGAGCGTGCGACTTCAGTCCGCGAAGCTACCTCCTGAGATGAAAGTGTCGAAGATTATCTGCGCTCCGTTGAAGAAATCCCCAAACTGCGCCTCCCATATGGGCAAGAGATTGGGCAGGGCAATGCTCATCCCGTACTCGAACCCAAGCACGGCCTCCTCGGACAGGGCACTGTTACACACCTGAAGGGCCAACAGAACACCATCCACAAACATTCCCAAAAACCTGTCACAAGTGTCAGTAGTTCTGTCAGTTGAAATCTGACACAGCTGTGCCACTGGGTATAAGTATAAGAGCTAAGTAGGTGACATTCATCTGAAGTTTCAAGTCAGCAAGTCTCAACTATGAACTAGACTGATAAAGTCCACAGTCCCAAGCACAGAGGGCCAGTGGTGGTGTAGTTTACACGTTATAGAGTCAGAAAAGTGAATCTTCAGAAGTAAGGAGGTCAAAAATAAATACAGGTGAGGAGGCTCAAAAGAATAGAAGACGTGTAAGGGGTCTGTAGACATCAGTGTGGTCAGTAGAGAACAAACAGAAATGAGTTGAACAGAAGTGAGGAGGCTTTGCAGAAATGAAGAGGGCCAATATAAGTGCCAATAGAGACAAAAGGTGGCCAACAGAAGACAGTAGGGAGTGGTAGATGTGAAGGGGGGGAAATAGAACAGAAAAGGAAGAGTAGGTTTGGAGAGGGATTTTAGGGTTGGGAAATGCACAGGGGAGGCGTTACCTCCAGGAAGCCCTTCTGCTCCGGGACGATGTGATTCAGGGGATGTAGATATCGTTGGTACCCTGGCACACCACCATGGCGTGCCGCTGGCTGAAGGTGCCACGCCCTACGTCCTGCCCGCTGATGCGAATATTAAACCCTACGGAGGGGGCAACGACGTACACGCACAGATTCATTCCAAAAACAGGAGCATGAAAACATCAAACCAAGACCGGCATAATAAACTTACACTATCTCCCCATGGCAGTGATGCAGGTTTTATTTTTTCACCAATTCAATGTATTGATGTTATACAGAGCTTACAGTCAACAGCCACATTGAGTACATCCTAATTGTCATTAGATTATGCTATACTATAGTTAGATTATGTACAGTACAGTACAGTAGAGTATACTTGGTAGATTATACTATAGTATAGTTGATTTTAGCACCTTAGTTTCTGACTATGAAAGTTGTTAACTGTTTGTAATCGCTGATACATGTGGAAACCTGTTTTATGCTTTGTTCTGTGGATCTTGATAACAGAGTCTGCTGAATGAATACAATGTAAACATGAAGGAACACTGGCAGGCGTCTCACCTTGGCACAGGAGTGAGCCGAAGGCCATGGCCTCAGCAGTGGACCAGTCCAGCTTGGTTCCCTCCTCCAGCTTCTGGAGCCGGGCCTGCGATAGCAACACGATGAGGTCAGCCTGTGCTCACTGCGACTGCTACACAGTCCATCTATAGGAATGCGCAATTTTTTAGAGGAACCCACACCGATTAGGCACATGGATGCAGGTAGGGTGAACAGCTGGTGTTCCAGCGTGAGGGCATGCCAGGCCATGCCACTTAAGAAAAGTCATGTTAAAGCATGTTACCGACTGAGGAAAGCAATTGGAGAACAAAAGAATCGCCCATAAAGAATGTGGAAAGATTCAGGCATGTGTGTACATTACCCGAGCCTGTTAGATGCGGACAGACCTAGTGGGGCCGTGACAGGCTCACGAAACGAGGCCCGGGCCGTACCTGCACGTGCGTCTTCTCCAGGTGACCGTGCAGCTGGATCTCTTTGGGGATGTCCACGGACTTGGCGCCCACGAACTGCAGCAGCTGGGCGGGCGCGCCCGTGTCCCAGGTGGTGATGCGGGCCTGAGGCTCCGCCAGGTTGCCCCAGGTGCCCTGCAGGTTGGTGGGGGGCGGGCTGTACAGGGTCATGTTGGCCAGCCGGTCGTTCAGCATGCCGTAGTGGGAGGTCTTGATCTCGGACCGCTCCGCTTCCGTCATCAGCCCCTCCGAAATCAGCAGGTCAGCGTAGGTGTCCGGGATGCTCTTCCTGGAGCTGAGGTGGGGGGGGGGGGGCAAAGGATATTTAACTTAACTCACAGTAGTATAATTGTATATACAGTATAAATATATAGGTCAGGGCGACATAGCTCAGGAGGTAAGAGAGGTTGTCTGACAGTCGGAGGGTTGCCAGTTCATCCCCCGCCCTGGGTGTGTCGACACCTAACCCCTAATTGCTCCCAATGAGCTGATTGGTACCTTGCATGGCAGCCTTTCACCGTTGGTTGTGAGTGTGTGTGTGTGTGAATGGGTGAATGAGAGGCATGAATTGTAAAGCACTTTGGATAAAAGCGCTATATAAATGCAGTCCATTTACCATTTAAATGTTATAAATATAACATTTTGACACTTGATCATTTGACACTTGACCATTTAGAGTTTAAGGCACTCTTTTCTAGAGTGACTATTAACGTTCTGCAAATGACAACATTAAACCAGCATGAACATGAAAAGAAACGTCGACAGTCACTCAATCGAAGCGAAACGGCACTAGAAAAATAACGCGGCAATAAATATATCATCGTATCTCGAATACCTACAGAAAGAGAAGAGTTAATAGAATGATAATGTGCCAGGACTCATATCAACAGACCCAATTTAGATGATTCTTGCCCATGGAACCTATTTAGCGGGAGCAGAACCCAGTAAAATAAATTACACTCCGAAATGGCCCCATGTATTTGGCCGCGCTCCTATCTCATTAGCATTGATTGCATATCCATTTAGGGGATGGGAGATTCCAGTCCTCGGAGGCCCCCGGGCCTGCGGATCGCATTGCCGCCTTTCATTTAGGAGCCGATTTACAGCTGGAGCACGAGCTAGATGGCATCCTTCGCAAATAATTACTTCAATTTACCAATTAGGGCCGAGCCTAGACAGCTTCAGACTGCAGCGGCCCTCCAGTATCATAACTGGTCGACCATGATGCCTGTACATTGCTAGGGAGACTGGAGAACTGTTCATTATTGCATTACACAGTTTTCTTCTTCATTTTGTAAATCTATACAGTTAAAGGCATAACTCAACATTTACCCAGCTGTGTCTGGAGCAGGCAAGTAATTAATTGGGGCAGTGAATGGGCTGATGACTTGTCCACTTTCAGCGTGTGCAATGAAAGTATTTTTCAGACACACAACACCCTAAAAAGTCATTTTAACTGAATAGCAGCCATTTTAATTTTCTTAATTACTAAAAAAAAAAAAATAACATGACTGGGTATTCTAAATTGGAAAGGAAAACAAAGGGAATCTCATAATAAAATGAGACTATTCCCAGGCACCCGCTCTACGGAAATGCCTTAAAGAAGAACTACAGTAAAAGTACAGACACAACAGCGTAACGGTAACCGAGTCCGAGTGAAAGGCCTTCTCGGGGCGGGCGTGAGCGGCCGCTCACCGTATGATCTTGTACATGGCCGGGTTGGTGAAGAAGGGCTCGTCCAGCTCGTTGTGGCCCCACTGCCGGTAGCAGAGCAGGTCCACGATCACGTCCCTCCGGAACCGCCGCTGGTACTCCACCGCCAGCCGGGTCGCCCGCAGCACGTCCTCGGCGTCGTCGCCGTTCACGTGGATCACGGCGCAGTCCACCATCTTGCCTGCGCGCCGCGGAGAGACCGGCAGGGGCCGGGTGCGTCATCCTCACACGTTATGCAATAAGTTCACATGATTATCTTGGTGGACCCTCGAAAGACAAACTCTGGCTAGCAGGTGGCTACGATCAGCTTAAAATGGCTGACAAAAATTCCAATACATGCATAATATTCAAAACACAATTAAAAACAATTTTTGATATTAAAGATATTAATAATGTTAAACTGCAGGTTTGTGGTGTTGTCAGGTAGCACATCTGGCTAAGACACCGCAATTTCACAGTCCAACGAGGAGCCCAAATGACTGGAATCAAAATCTGACCATGCTAGTACTGGCTACATTATTGGCCATGGAGTCTCCCAGGAAAGGAGAGTACAAATCAACAGGGTGTGGCCAACCCCATCCACAAGAATGACTCCTCTGGTGAACTGGGCATCCACGGTCTCCCACCAGCTCTGTAGGCCTTGCACGTATACCACGCTGTAACTGTGCAGCTCAGCTGCTGGACTGCAGTGTGTAAAGACCCAATGTGGCTGACTAAAAACATGTCAGAAGGTGTCCATGCAAGCCTGTGCTTCTCGCAAATAGAGTGATACTGAGAATAATGCTGAGGCTATGGCAGAGATGGAACATGCTAGAACAAAGCCAGTGTGATTCCACTGGGAGAATTACAAAAGAATAGGAGATAAAAATATGGCAAAGCAAAAAGGTTTTTAAAAATTCTCATACCGACATCGCTGCAGTACAAAGACGACCTCCCTCTCTCAGATGGAGTGGTATAACCCACTTGGTTATTGACAATGAGGTGGATGCTTCCACCCACCCTGTAGTTGGGCAGCTGTGAAATAGTAAAGGTTTCAGCGACAATTCCTTGGCCGGAAAAGGAAGCATCCCCATGAACCTGTAACCAGAAAAGCATGGGTTCAGCACCCATTACAACCACACTCACTCGCCGCCTTCACAGTACAGACCTGCTATTACTTCCCATATTTTAAGCTGGCACAGTGCTCTGCTGAATACCATTATAAATGCCATGCCAGGCAATGTAAATCGAGGCTGCACAAACTTGTTTGTGGAGATCTACCATCCTGCAGGCAAACCTGACTCTAGTAATTTGCAGCTCAACAAGTTAAATGAGGTGCGCTGTGTTAGGGTTGGAGTGAAAGCCTACAGGACAGCAGATCTCCAGGAACATGGTTGGGCAGCCCTGATGTAAACCAATTTTAATTTTTTGCCCTCTATAAAGACAAAACATGCGCACATATTAAGACATCTTTTGGTATAAACACGTATTGATTTGCCAAAGAACTTTTGACCACAGCGGTTGACATACAGTGTTACCCAATTGGCCGTTCTTATCACATGATGCAATGCTCCCCCCCTCAGTACCTGCACACAGATGACCTTGTCCCCTGGCTGGGCATTGCTCTCGCGGGAGTAGTCCCCGTCCTGCTTGGCCTGCTGTTTGCCGCGGGTTTTGCCCTGGGTCACCGGGTTGATGGCCTCCAGGTGGGAGGGGTTGGGCAACATGGTGACATGGAGGGGGTGCCCGGCCCCGAAATCGAGGTCCACAGTGGAGGTCAGGTGGGAGAGGACGTCCCCCGTGGACGGGGAGTTCTCGGGAAACTCGCTGAGGCCCCGCATTTTCCGGAACATGAGCTGAAAAAACGAGGAGGGAAACGTCACCAGGCGATGGGGGGGGGGGGGGGGGGGGGGGGGGGGGGGGGGGGGGGCTGGGTCCTCGACTTCGTCACCAGCAGAGTTCAGCTGATTTCATTTCCCAAGATCCCTGCAGTGAAAAGCCTAGCTGTACCCAAGCCCCTTCCTTAAATAAACGGGAGTTTGTTGAAATATTTGAAAAGCGCTGCGGTTTTTGCACTAGGGAAGGGGTTTCTGATGGTGGAAAGGTAAAAAGGGATTTGGCACAGTCCAATATAGCACACGTGCCTGAGCCTGGTTTCCATAGCTGCTCCACAGCTGTGCTAGACAGAGTGCTGCTGAAATATTTTTTGGAAAGTTTTGCCAAGTCATGACAAAACACTCAAATATAACCTTGAACATCATCCAAAAACTTGTACGTCTTTCAACATTTCACACATTTGTGCACGTGCAACCGCACATGATCATCGTCTATTCCAAAACAGATTCCAATGCAAATCAGCTATGCATAGCGTAACAGCGAGTACTGTGTAATAATTCACATTTGTATCCTTCCATAAAAACCAACAACGTCACCATCTCTGGTCTCTTCCCCCCCCAGGCCCTCCGCCCTTTCCTTCACCCTGAGTTCACAGAGCGCTCCAGTCCTGATCTCCCCCGTTTCAGACCCATGCCACGATGCAACCCGGAGGCCTGGATGAATCACTTTGATCTTCCGATTCACATATTAACATCTACATCTTGGCTTGGACTGCACATTTCACCAGCTAGTTCAATGCCTCAGGCTATAAGCCAGCCATCCACCATAATTATTTGCTCCAACAAACTCTCCATTACCTCCCGAGTGTCACTTAGCTTATCTTTAACTACTGACACAAGGCTGGCCAGAGGAGGGCGGGCTCCTCCTCTATAGCTAAGTTCCTTTTTCCCCAACCCGAGGCTGTTTTTTTATTTTTTTTATTTTTTACAAGACAAGTGCATATAGTAACATAATGCAGGTGTATTTACACTGCATGGGTTTACTATGAAGTGTACAATGTAATATAACCAAGGTGTATTCACACTGCATGGGTTTACTATGATGTGTACATTGTAACACAACCAAGGTTTATGCATGCACTGCATGCGTTTACTATGAAGTGTACAATGTAATATAACCAAGGTGTATTCACACTGCATGGGTTTACTATGATGCGTACACTGTAACATAACCAAGGTTTATGCATGCACTGCATGCGTTTACAGGTACGCATGATGTCCAGTGACACAACCCGGGCGTGTCCAGGTGGCTGACCTCAGGTGGGAACTGCAGGAGTCCCGTCAGCAGGTTGAGCCTCCCGCGGTGGGGCATTCCCACGATCACGTCGGTCACCCCGCTGTACGCCGCCAGCCGGAACAGCTCGTAGAAAAACCCCATCATGCTCTCTGCTCCCTCGCCCCCATATCGCTTCACGGTGGCGAACTTGGTGGCCAAGAAGTGGTCAAACTCCTGAGAATTCAATGAGAAAAAAAGGGGTGCTAGGGTAGGTCCCACATTATCAAAGCAGGAAAACATTATATGCTCCTGGAAATCGGGCCTAACGTTTTAAAAACAAAATAACAACACAAATTTTTTTTTTTTTTTTTAATATATATATATATATATATATATATATATATATATATAATAAAAATTCTGCTAAATAACCACTGAATGAAAAGGAGAAAGGGACATATGCAATGGCGTAGAGTGAAAATGAAGGCCGTAGGAGGACATCCACGCCTGCGTTCTAGCAAAGGGCAAGCACTGAAGTACCTGCGATTCTATCATCATACCTGAGATTCCAGCATGAGCCGAGCAAGCTGCCTCCTCTCCTCCGGCGAGAAGGCCTCCTTCTTCAGCTCTTCGAAGCGGTCTGCAAACCACTCCCTTTCTTCCAGGCTCTGGAGCTGCATAATCTCCACAGAGACATGTCCGCAGTATGTGTGATTCAGGTACTCCAATACTTCCTCGAGGGATGCCTCTGCCTTGCCAAAGTGATTCAGCCCTTTGGAAAAGCACCCCAAAAATGAGTCATCAGGAACCGGTGTAGTGTGCAACACGAAGAACTTGCGCTTGCTGGATACATTTTTCTTTTATATTTACATTTATTTTTTTAATGAACAAAAAAAGGAAAAAAAAAAAACAGTCCAGGTGCTCAAAACTGCTCCCTTGCTCCTGGTCACACGCAGGACAAAGTTTATGATGCAGTAATTAGCTACACGTGAATTATTCAACTGACAGTATGCATGGGATAATCAACACCCCAATTGAAATTATATTCTTGAAACTGCTGAATTCCTTTGTACGTACCGCCTGTGTTGAAAGGGCCTTGCAAGGTTCCATTTAAAATGCTGATTTCAGGTACGGCATCCATAACTGCTTTCTCGGGAAATAAAGGGTTAATTTTTGCAGCTTTGTGTCCATGTGCTCTATATGCTTCCACCAGTCGTGCCAGGCCATGATCTGCGGAGACAGTTAATATAAGTACATAAACAAAAAGGACAATCGCATTTAAAGTTTTAGGCTACTTCGTATCACATAAACAAAGACAAAGGTCAGAATGAAAATTGTGAAATACAGTCACCGACAACAAAAAAAAAGCGTTGACAGTATTTCAGTATAGCCTTCTACTCACTACTACACGCAATTGTTCGAATTAAATATCAACATTTCTAGCTTTTCGAGTTGTAAAACAAATGTTCCGATATAGAATATCTGCGTAAGCTAACTCGATAGGCTACTTTCAACAAATAGCATGTCAATCAAAATGTCTACGACTAGCTCAGGCAGCACCACAACAATCTAGAGCGGCTAGCAGGTAATAAAAACACAGCCCACTTGTCAATATAAGAGATAGCAGTATAAATTGCAACCGGTTTATGATGTATGTACAAAAGAAACCCACTAACCTTGATTAAGAGAAGAGACATGCTCACTCTTCAAGTTCACGTTTGTATCGGCCCCCCTTGGTTTGTACCCATAAACCCCTTTTTCGGTGTGATAAAAACTACCCAGAAGAGGTCGAACGGCCCGAAAAGACCGCCTGGTTAAGTGCAAATTTTTAATGATAAGGAATACTGACATCTTCAGTCTCCCTACACATGCATATAATTTAGCGAAGAGAAGTTTAACCGGTTCGAAAACCACAGAACTAGGAAGCCATAATGTCCACGACTGAAGGGAGTTGACAACTTCTCTGAATCCTATTGGCTAAAGCGTGTAGCTAAGCTTACTGACATGCTGAATTCGGTCGGTCGCGCAACTCGTAGATCAGTGTGAAGTTAGTAACAATTGTACACAATTTAGTGGAGAAATGCCAGACCGCGTGATACTTGCAGTCCTACGTGACAACGCCTCAAGAAGAAGTAATGTATGTGTTGCGCGTATCCTTATCTCTGTCCCGTTGTGTAGGCTAAATAAAGTGGAAAGGCAAATTTTACATATGATCAACAAAATTGATTAATTTCATGCCTTGGCTGCACAACGTTCTTGCTAAATAACGATAGCTACTATGTTAGTTTGTCCAAATTTTATTTTGCAAAAGGTTTTCAAGAGTGGAATTAAATTCTAACTTTTTTCTATTTTTTGAAACACATTTTAAAATAGCCTGGGTATATTTAAATGTCTGGGTTATATATGATTGAATGAGTATATGAGTGAATGGTGAGTGTGCCTCTCTCGTTAATATGCATGTCTATGTGTGCCAATAGGCTGCGATAGATTGGGGACCTGCCTATGGTGTATTCCTGTCTCGCGCACAACGCACGCTGGGATAGGTTAAATGCTCATCAGGAAGAGATTAGCATTAACCCGTTCCAAAGTGATGAAAAGAGGAACGGGAGGAGAAAGAAAGGAACTGCTCACGATCAGAAAGCTGCGAAACACGCTGGAGGGAGTGTTGTGACTAGGGCATGTACATCTGAACCTGGTTCACTTGTTTTCATTGACGATGTGACTGCTGCAGAATTCAATACTGAAGTGTACAGAAACATCGTATCTGTTCGGATCCAACCAAATGCATCAAAACTCATTTGACGTATCTTCACTTTGCGGCTTAAAAATGACCCAAAACATACTGTTAAAGCAAGAAAGGAGTGTTGCAAAACAGGACAAATATAAACATTACGTTAGTTCGTCTTTAAAACAGCCACATATTTAGTGAATAATAGTTTTGGGAGATATGTAAATATCTTTCCAACATAACACCGTTGAGAGTGATCGTTGTAACTTATAGTAACATCCTTAACCTTGAATACACGGTAATATTCGCTAAGTGGGCGAATTCAGTAAATAATTAAGGTCGAGGCAACGTCTAGGTCGCTCCTTCTATTACGTTGTATTGCATCTTGTAAAATAAAAATCAATCCAGTTTCATTAGCTCCCACACTGCAGTGCAGGTCTAGTAAGAGAGCAATTTAGCATGAGCAAAAGAAATACACCGAGTGACAAGTGTAACGTCATTTGCATATAATAAAATATGCGTACGTATTGCTCGAGTTCAGAGGTCAGCTAGCATATTGCCTGTCTCATAGGTTTTTCTGGCGCAAAACTCGAGGATTACTGTGTTCAAATTGAGTGAAATACTGGACAAATAGTACTGTCTTTGTGAGATGTGATTATTGAATATTTATAAATCTATATCGACATTGACAGATGCCATTTTAGTGATATTTAGTTCAGGCGCCGCGTGGAGCAGAGAACTGGGGAGGTCCTTCAGCAACAGGGAAGGGTATTTTAACCACCAAACGAGCCCGATGTTTATATTGGTGCAAATTGAAGGTAATAACACAATAAATGTGATGTTTTAGTGCTTTTTGAAAGTATTTTTAAACAAAGTAGAACAGATGGACGACGGCAGTGACTATTTAGCGATCAGTCACTGCGCATACATTGCATATGCGCCAAGTTGTTTGTTTACGTTTTCAAGCATAGCTAGGTAGCTAACGTTAGTTAGCCATCTAATCATCGCTGATGTAGCTTGAAGAGCCAGTGTTACCTAAAGTTATCTACGATAGTTAGCTGGATTAGTAGACAAACTTGATTGCCCTACTTGTCACTTAAGTATCAAGCTTACATTTTTTAATTAGATTAAACAAATGTTCTGGTGTTAGTTAGCTAGCTAACTAGAATAACGTTGTAGCTAGCTAGGTATCAATAGTAGCTGCATGAGTCTTCGAATATGTTAGCTAACAATGAGTAAGAGTTCTTACATTTCATGCTAGATAGATGGCTAGACAGCAGTGGAACAATGTTTATGCTATTGTGACATCAGTATTCTTAGCCATTTGCTTTTAACGTGGTGAATGTGAATTTACTTATCAGTAAAACTCTTCCGCCCAAACCTGAAACTGTAGCTTGTGTTGATATGACACGACAGTTACATAGTTTATAGCTGAGACCAACTAAGATAGTTTTGGCTTTGTAATGACGCAGTATCCTGCTGTTTTACAGTATGCCCGCGGAGCGCAACAAGTCGGTAAACATGGACGAGAAAGATGTGTGTTCGTTTTTAAACAAGGAGAAAGACAAGGACCGAGAGGCAGAAAGGAGGCCTGCCTCTTCCCGGGAGAAATCGAAGGATGAGACGAAGGCGTGTGCAAAGAAAGACAACGGCAAAGCCGCGGAAGAGAAACGGAGACGTTTGGAAGAGGATAAGAGAAAGAAAGAAGAGAAAGACCGTAAGAAAAAAGACGAAGAAAGGTTGAAAGCAGAGGAGGAGCAGAAGCAGAGGGAAGAGGAGGAAAGGAAACTGAAAGAGGAAGAGGAGAAGAAAAGGATGGAGGAGGAAGAAGAGAAGAGACAGCGTGAAGAAGAGGCAAATCTACTCAAGTAAGATCACAGCAGGGCAGCGTTTGGGCTAGATTAGGCAGCTTTTCACTTGTTCAGTGTTAATTCCTAATTTAGGGTACTTCTGTGAATTTGAAGTACAACTTGAAACTGAATAGTAGTATGATAATGAGGTGCACAGCAGGTTGTCCCACATGGAACATGTTATTTTCTAAGAAGCTTTATTTTGTATAAAACTGTTTTATGTAACACTGATAGTGTTACACACTGTTCTTGGATGAACTATACATCTTAAAAGAAAGTAATAGTCATATGCAAGTAAAACAACAGATTTTGAAGGAAGTCTGATCCATCTTGGTTCTTTTCTCAAATGGTGAAACTGACTCCCTAAATAAGAGGCTATTTGATTTAGTTTAACGATTTTGTTATTGTTATGTTGTTATTTGTTATTTTGGTTGAAGTATTAGCCCAGTCGTAACAGGGGCCCTCTGCGGAAGTACTCTCAGTACTGAAGGGAGTTTTCTCTGTTGGCTGTGTGGCTGGAGGCCCTGCCTTTACTATACACCAGCATGCTCAAATGTGAATGTCATTGTTTTCATTACCATCTCCAGCCCCTGTATTGAATGAAATAACCCACAGTACCATCTAAAGTTTCTGTGTGATTTAATGCTCCCAGTTTACCACATGCCCTGTTAATTTGCTCTTGAACTAGGGGGTGGCAAATCCAGGTTCAGAAAGTAAAAGTCCTCCCCAGCATTTTGTTCAAATTTTGTCAAAATCAAAGTTTGCTAATTAGCACAATTTTTCAGCTAGGAGGCAGAACTAATTTGTGGAACTCTGGCTGAATTAATGCGTGTTAGAAACACATTGTAGGACTTTTTCTTTCTGACCCCTACTTTCCACCTCGGTCTTCAGCCAGTCGTATCAGCCGGTAGTTACACACCCATAGTTGCCCGTTAGCCGGAACTTCGCGCGCTAACGTTGCGCCGTCTCCCTTCCAGGGAGAAGGAGGAGGGCCAGCAGCTCCACCAGGAGGCGTGGGAGCGCCACCAGTCGCGCAAGGAGCTACGCGTCCGCAACCAGAACGCCCAGGAGGGCCGCCCCGAGGAGGCCTTCTTCAGCCGGCTGGACTCCAGCCTGAAGAAGAACACGGCCTTCGTCAAGAAGCTGCGCACGCTGACCGAGCAGCAGCGCGAGGCGCTCTCCGGCGACTTCGCCTCGCTCAACCTCAGCAAGTACATCGCCGAGGCGGTGGCCTCGGTGGTGGAGGCCAAGCTGAAGATCTCGGACGTGGGCTGCGCCGTGCACCTGTGCTCGCTCTTCCACCAGCGCTACGCCGACTTCGCGCCGCTCCTGCTGCAGGCCTGGCGGCGGCACTTCGAGGCGCGCAAGGAGGAGAAGACGCCCAACGTCAGCAAGCTGCGCACCGACCTGCGCTTCGTCGCCGAGCTGACGGTGGTGGGCCTGTTCACCGACCGCGAGGGCCTGTCGCTCATCTACGAGCAGCTCAAGGCCATCATCGGCGTCGACCGCGAGACGCACACGCACGTCTCCGTGGTGATCAGCTTCTGCAAGCACTGCGGCGACGACGTGGCGGGCCTGGTGCCGCGCCGGGTCCGGGCGGCGGCCGAGAAGTTCGGCCTGGCCTTCCCGCCCAGCGAGATCATCAGCGCCGAGAAGCAGCAGCCCTTCCAGAACCTCCTGCGGGAGTACTTCACCTCCCTCACCAAGCACCTGAAGAAGGACCACCGCGAGCTGCAGAACATCGAGAGGCAGAACAGGTGGGAGGAGCCTGTCTGTGGCCTACATGCCATGAGATTCTATTCGGCAGCTCGCCCAGTACATCTCGGCACGGGCTTTGAGTGATTTTAGTCTCTGTTAACTACCGTAAAAAGAATATTTCATTAGCCACTGTACACATTGATATGTTATTTAGGCACGGTTTATTTAGCGTACATTGGCGCAACCCTGAAATGTGTAACCTAGTCTCTGTAATAGTCTGCAGTTGTGTCGTTCATCTTGTTTCAGTGCAACATTTACTGGACAGTTTTTAATCTTAATGACTGTAGCACCCATGATGCACTGCAGCTGACTGCTTTGCCCACTTGTCCTTCGTGTGCTTCTGCATCTGGCGTGCTGGTTTTCCTGAACGCCGGACTGTCTGTACTGATCGGTGTGTCTGTAGGCGTATCCTGCATTCCAAAGGGGAGCTGAGCGAAGACAGACACAAGCAGTACGAAGAGTTCGCCACCTCGTACCAGAAGCTCCTGGCCAACACGCAGTCGCTGGCAGACCTGCTGGACGAGAACATGCCAGACCTGCCCCAGGACAAGACCGTGCAGGAAGGTAAAGGAAGTGTCACATGGTCAGTGAGTGGACAGCTTAAAGGGTTCACAGCTTTTCTCTCACTTTGCTTGGTAGCTCCCTTTACTCTCTTTTACAAAGAGGGCTATTCAGAGTTTTACTCAGCGCAGTTATCCAGCTAGCTCCGTATTCCTGTTTTGTCAAACACCCCCACCAGATCTGATGTTTATACATCTACGTTTTTTTGTTTGTTTTTTTTAATGAGCCCCTTTTTTTAGGCCAAACTTGAAGCTTGTCATTGGTTATTTTGTCACTAGATGGCGCAATTACATTTCACAAATTTTTCCAAATGTGGTGTTTGAGGGGAATTTGGTATTTGTAAATTGAGGAAAACAGTCTTTAAGGCTGCAAGTTGAACTTAAAGGCAAGCGAAAGGAATAGTTTTTGATCGGCGGTTTGATGGTCGGACTGTCGACCCCCCCTTTTTTGGCAGAGCACGGCCCGGGCATCGACATCTTCACCCCGGGGAAGCCGGGGGAGTACGACCTGGAGGGGGGGATTTGGGAGGACGAGGACGCGCGAAACTTCTACGAGAACATGGTGGACCTGAAGGCCTTCGTCCCCGCCATCCTCTTCAAGGACAACGAGAAGGGCCTGCCGGGCAGAGACAGGGAGGAAAGCAAAGGTGCAGCACACCTGTACCGCACACCTGTCTCCATACCTGTCCACACACCTGTCCGCACGCCTGTTCCACAGACCTGTCTGCACACCTGTCTCCATACCTGTCCACACACCTGTCCGCATGCCTGTTCCCAGACCTGTCTGCATGCCTGTCCACACACCTGTCCGTGCATCTGTCCACATGCCTGTTCCACAGACCTGTCTGCACACCTGTTCCACATACCTTTCCTCATACCTGTCCATATACCTGTTCCACACACCTGTCCACACACCTGTCCACATGCCTGTTCCACAGACCTGTCTGCACACCTGTCTCCATACCTGTCCACACACCTGTCCGCACACCTGTCCACGTACCTGTTCCACACACCTGTCCGTGCACCTGTCCATATGCCTATACCACAAACCTGTCTGCACACCTGTTCCACACACCTTTCCTCATACCTTTCCGCACACCTGTTCCACCCTCCTGTACTCCTCCTCTCCATACACCTGTGCTTGCTGCTGTCCACACACCTGTCCACATACGTGAGCTCGCTCCTGTCCACACTCCTGTCCTCGCACCTGTCTGCACACCTGTTCCACACACCTGTCCACACACCTGTTCCACACACACCTGTGATTGGTGCGTTTCTGAGTTTGGCTGACTTGCAGAACGTGCCTGAAATCGTCAGCGTCTCAAACGCTAAGCTTTCATTGAGAGAAGTTCTGACAGGCCCACCTCTTTTCTGCGTCACATGACCCGCCCAGATGCCAAAGAGGTGAAGGAGGTGGCCAGCACGGAGGAGCTGGAGCTGGAACTGGAGACCCTGGACATCGCGGACGACACCCTGGAGCTGGAGGCCGGTGACGAGGCCGAGGGGGAGGAGTTCGCCAAGAAGCTTCTGGACGAGCAAGGTAAGCGCAGACTGTCTTGCTGTGAGTTCCCATTGTCCTCCAAGGAACACAGTATAGTCAGGAGTCAGGATGTGACCCCTCTTAGTCTGGAGAACGCCTGTATCTTAGGGGATTAATAGTAAGAGCAATGCCTCTACCTTTGAAGATTTGTAGACAGAAGTTTAAAATGATCTTCAGTTAAAAAGCAGTTAAGCATAAGCATGTGCAGATAGCACTGACCAAGCTGGTTGGTGATTAGTATGTTTTTTCGAACATGTTCACGTGACTGTGTGCAGTGTTTTCTTCAGGAGTCATGTTAGTGGCAGGGAGAGATCAGGCCCTGGTGCAGAGTCCCAACAGCCAGCCTGGAAGTTTAGGTGAGCCAGCTTGTACAGGAGAGTGGGTGAGCCGGGCTGTACAGGAGAGTGGGTGAGCCGGGCTGTACAGGAGAGTGGGTGAGCTGGGCTGTACAAGAGAGTGGGTGGGCTGGCTGGCCTGTACAGGAGAGTGGGTAAACTGGCTGGCCTATACAGGAGTAGAGATGAGTAGGTTTGCACCAGGCAGGATGTAGTGTTGCAACCAAACTAGCCATGAAATAACATATTGGTAAACTAGCATAAAAAAAGAAATATGCCTGTCTAAGGAAGTAAAACTAGACAAAGTAGAATCACACTAAATCAGATAAGAAAACAGTTTTCTACTGAAATAAAAATGAAATGAACACAGATTAACTACAATTAACTACACTGAAACAAAAATAAATTTTCTCCTAAGGAAAGTAAAGGTGACGTTTGCGTGTTTCTTTAGAACAAGAGGACGAGGAGGCCAGCACTGGCTCTCACCTGAAGCTCATCGTAGACGCCTTCATCCAGCAGCTGCCCAACTGCGTCAACAGGGACCTAATCGACAAGGCAAGGAGTGACAGCCCTGAGAAAACACACACACACACACACACCATGGCGTTGTTCATACACAGTGACGTACCTCATTACAGTGCAGACTTATGTAAAGGTCTACTGTACATGAAGTATTAGTAAATACAGTCTGTAACCGTGGGAACCCGTGCTGTTTGCTCTATTTTTAACAGAGATAACAGTATAATTGAGTTGAGTCTCAGTGTTACCGTTTGCACGTTTGCAGCAATGCGGTGTGAATCAAAATTGAGCTGTTATAACGTAGCTGAACAGCGAGATGCAGAAAGCACTTAAATTGGATAGATGTGCTAGCCTGGAGCGAATCCTGTGTGTGTGTGTGCATTACTGTCTTATCAAGCATATCCTTCATATCAGTGAATGTTGGTAGCAAGAGCACATTTCAGTAAAACATGTTAATAAGGCCTCTTATTTGCATTATTAAAACGAGCCCATTACTGAAAAATAATGGAGGCCATCTTGTGAGCCTGGGCACTGAACCCTGGCAAGGCCTGGTATCGGCAGATGAATGCTATTTGCACAGTTACTGCCATTTGCCCAGTGTTTGCTAAGATTGTCACTAGCATGTAAATGAAGTACCGCAGCGTACGGTACAGAGAGCGTTACTGTGCGCGCTGGCTGACGTTGAGCTCTGTTGTCCCAGGCCGCCATGGATTTCTGCATGAACATGAACACCAAGGCTAACCGGAGGAAGCTAGTCCGGGCTCTCTTCACTGTTCCACGGCAACGGTAAAGGAATGTGCCTTACCTGTTTGTGAGCCCAAACTCAATTACTGTTCAGACTCACCCTTTATTGGTAGCACAGTGTAAATGGGATGTTAGTTACTCAATTAAGTCTCCAAATGGCCAATACTAGTCACCATTAGTACATTATTTAATATACTATCACGTATCTTCTGTTCTAAATAGTCTGTCTGAATTCAATACATGAGTGTAGCTTTTAAACGTGGCTGTTAATGATTGTTTGTGTTTAATTAGTGGTAATTATTTTATCGAGGTAGACCTCTGGGGTGGTGCTGTCTGGATAATTGTTTGACGCACGTGCTGGACAAAAAAAGATATCACCCTCTTTGATGGCAGTGGACTGAAACGAGTACAAGAAAATGCGCAAAGACAAACTGGTGGCCCTAGTTGTAACTATGAAAAAAAGATTAATTTGACTACACAAGGTTTTCATAGGTTTTTATGGAGAGTGCTCTTTTCAGAGTGCTGTCCATTTCAGTTACAACCCCAAGGTGGTGCTATTGCTCAGTTTTATCATTTTGTCCCACCAAATCTGTGTTTACCTAGTATCCGATGACTGAACTGTGACAATTGGTGCAAATAAAAGTCTTACAGACCGTTTTTCCAGGAGATAATTTTTTTTAATGGCGTTTGAATGGCTGCAGCTGCGCTCCACCTGCACACGTGATCCTAGTCTGGTGCTTGTCTGATGCTAGTCTGGTGGTGCTGTCTGATGTCTGGTGCTAGTCTGACGTGCTGAGTAGTGTGAGGTCTAGTCTGACGCTGGTGCTTGTCTGATGCTAGTCTGATGCTAGTCTGGTGCTTGTCTGATGCTAGTCTGACGCTCGTCTAACGCTAGTCTGATGCTAGTCTGATGCTAGTCTAACGCTAGTCTGATGCTAGTCTGACGCTAGTCTGATGCTAGTCTAACGCTAGTCTGACGCTAGTCTAACGCTAGTCTGACGCTAGTCTAACGCTAGTCTGACGCTAGTCTAACGCTAGTCTGACGCTAGTCTAACGCTAGTCTGACGCTAGTCTAACGCTAGTCTGATGCTAGTCTAACGCTAGTCTAACGCTAGTCTGACGCTAGTCTGACGCTAGTCTAACGCTAGTCTGACGCTAGTCTAACGCTAGTCTGATGCTAGTCTAACGCTAGTCTGATGCTAGTCTGACGTGCTGCGACAGCGCTGTAATGGCGCTCAGGACGCGGTTGGCTTTACTGCGTCAGTACCGTCCCCTTTGCGTGAAATGCGGCGGCTTGCGTTGCGTTGAAACTGTGGGACCCGGTTTCCTCCAGGCTGGACCTCCTCCCGTTCTACTCCCGCCTGGTGGCCACCCTGCACCCCTGCATGTCGGACGTGGCCGAGGACCTGTGCTCCATGCTGAAGGGGGACTTCCGGTTTCACGTGAGTCACCCGAGGGGGGGGGGGGTCTCTTCAGAAGCTTCCGGAAGGGCGGTTGCTGCTTTCATGGTCCATGTTTTGCTCACTGTCAAGGGCTCCAGTTCACATAGGGTTCTGCAAATGACTTATGTGAATATTGGTAATTCCATGGTTGTAGGTGGATGAAACTGGATGTTAGATGCTTCTGTATAACATTTTAGACACAATGGAGGGAGGTGCTGAAGTAGGCTATTTTCATGCGTTTTTATTGTACGGTTTTTTAGGTTTCTTTCTAGAATGTATAAGAATGATTCACCTTCCTGTTCTTTTTTTTAACTCACAGATCAGAAAGAAGGATCAGATCAACATTGAAACGAAAAACAAAACGGTGCGATTCATTGGGGAGCTCGCCAAGTTCAAGATGTTCTCCAAAACGGACACTCTTCATTGCCTGAAGGTGCGTTTGTGTCCGTCCATGTGCAGGCAGAGGTGGGAAATCCAGGTTCAGAAAGTGAAAGTCCTCCCCAGTAATTAGTTCCAATCACCTGGATTTGCTAATCAGCCCAATTCTTTAGCCAGGAAGCAGAGCAAATTGGTGAAATCAGCTGGCTGAGTCATGGATGGAAGAAACACCTGGCAGGACTTTTACTTTCTGACACCTACACTTACCAGCTCTGTGTGCAGAGAGTCACTAGACCTACTGTAAAGAAGTATTTTTGAAATGTACCCACTTTTTGGTTGTCGGACAGCAGCCCAAGATTTACAGTTCACTGTATATGTGTAGCTTTGACATTGTCATTCGTCACCTGGGTTAGGTAAGTAATGAAGTGGTATGGTTGATCATGTGACAGTGTTGCGATGTGCTGTGCTGTGATGGTGATGGTTAAATGGTTCCCATGGTAACCGCGTGCTTCTCTTGGGCAGATGCTGCTGTCGGACTTCTCCCACCACCACATTGAGATGGCCTGCACTCTGCTGGAGACCTGCGGCAGGTTCCTCTTCAGGTCCCCGGACTCGCACCTGCGCACCAGCGTGCTCCTGGTCAGTACTGACACACATCAGCTTCACATAAACCAGCGTGCTCCTGGTCAGTACTGCATCAGCTTCACATAAACCAGCGTGCTCCTGGTCAGTACTGACACACATCAGCTTCATATAAACCACCGCGCTTCTGGTCATTACTGCATCAGCTTCACATAAACCAGCGTGCTCCTGGTCAGTACTGACACACATCAGCTTCATATAAACCAGCGCGCTTCTGGTCAGTACTGCATCAGCCTCACATAAACCAGCGTGCTCCCGGTCAGTACTGACACACATCAGCTTCTTATAAACCAGCGTGCTCCTGGTCAGTACTGCATCAGCTTCACATAAACCAGCGTGCTCCTGGTCAGTACTGCATCAGCTTCACATAAACCAGCGTGCTCCTGGTCAGTACTGCATCAGCTTCACATAAACCAGCGTGCTCCTGGTCAGTACTGCATCAGCTTCACATAAACCAGCGTGCTCCTGGTCAGTACTGACACACATCAGCTTCTTATAAACCAGCGTGCTCCTGGTCAGTACTGCATCAGCTTCACATAAACCAGCATGCTCCTGGTCAGTTGTGCTATCAATCACACATATTAAACCCAATGATGACCAGAATCTCACTTTAAAAAATCTTATTATTATTATATATTTTTTTAAATAATAAAAATTAATTTTCCAGATGCTATAGGACTAGCACTAGATTGGGACAGACCTCCTCTACGGTCCAGAATAAACCAGCTCTAATAATTTATCTGATGTTAATATCCTAAAGGAGGTTTAAGCTGCAGCCTGTCCTCAGTGTGTCTGGAAGGTTATAGAAGCCTCTTTTCTGGGCTATGATCATACAGGCTGCTGCTGTGAAAGTACCAGTTTGAGCTAAATCTCTATTTTTCTACTGATGCATAGCCTCTAAACAGTATATATCTCAAGTATGTGCAATATATTTTTTGTTACTGCTGCTGTATAGACAGAAATAAACCAAGATAAAGTGTGATGAGTACACCAGTCAGCACAGGGAAGTGACTTCCATCTTCATAAAATTGGTCCACCTGTTCATTCTTCATTAGATAACTACTATGAAGGACAACACTAAAAGTGAAAAATAATATTATCAAAGTTTTCCTTTTTGGAATCAGTTGATGGCTTTTTCGAAGTCATGTGAGAACTTTTTGAATTTGTTGAGCGATGACCATCTCTCTCTCTCTCTCTCCCCCCCCTCTCTCTCTCTCCCCCCTCCACTCCCTCCTTCTCTTCCTCCATCTTTAGGAGCAAATGATGCGTAAGAAGCAGGCCATGCACCTGGACGCACGCTACGTGACCATGGTGGAGAACGCGTACTACTACTGCAACCCGCCGCCCGTGGAGAAGACCGTGAGGAAGAAGAGGCCGCCGCTGCAGGAGTACATCCGCAAGCTTCTGTACAAGGACCTGTCCAAGGTCACCACCGAGAAGGTACTCCGGTCCCGAACCGTACACGACCACATTATCGACCACTCCTCACAGCTGTACACGACCACATTATCAACCACACCTCATTACATTACATTTACAGTATTTAACAGACACTTTTATCCAAAACGACGTACAACAGTGCATATCATGGTCATTGGAACAACTACAAAACACAGGTTCAATAAGGTACAATACCTCATTGCTGTGCCAGCTACTTTTTACCCTCAACTTTTAATGTTCAGGCCATACCTGGGTTAATTACTTGTGTAATTGAGCCTGCCAATATAACCAAAAGGCGGGGTTTGTACTTTTTTTCAGAGTATTTCATTGGTTCCGATACACCAGACAAGATCAGTAAAGCATAGAAAAGTATTTGAATCCAAAACAGATGCGTATTTGGCCCAGGTCTGGTTCAGGCATGTGTGTGAGTGACCATTGCTGCAGTCTCCACTGTTGATTTGGAGGAGCACAGACGAGCTCTCTGTTGTGTAGACCTGGAGGTGGACATTCGTCTGCTCTCCCCGCAGGTGCTGAGGCAGATGCGGAAGCTGCCCTGGCAGGACGCGGAGGTGAAGAACTACCTGATCTGCTGCATGGTCAACATCTGGAACGTCAAGTACAACAGCATCCACTGCGTGGCCAACCTGCTGGCCGGGCTGGTGGCCTACCAGGAGGATGTGGGCATCCATGTGGTGGACGGGGTGCTGGAGGACATCCGGCTGGGCATGGAGGTCAGGAGGGCCTGGGGGGGGCTAGAGGGGGTGCTGAAGGGGGTTGGGAGGGGGGGGGGGGGTCCCAGTGGGCGGTTGGGAGGTCTGGAAAGACATTTTTAAACATAAGCAGCTGTATCATCCTTGTGCAGATTTCTCTTTTGAATTGAGGCCTTGTGGAGCCTTTTGATGGACTAATTTAATCTGCTAGAAAGAGCCTGCAGACAGCAGACACTGTCAGGTCCACAAATCATTTCCAAAAGAAAGAAAATGCTGGGACAATTTTTTAGGGTGAACTTTCCCTTTAAGTGTATGAGATGGCAGAACCCACCTGTGCTGTGGAAGCGAGCAGCTTTGTGTGGTGCGCTAAAACCTCCGCCCCGCCTGCAGGTGAACCAGCCCAAGTTCAACCAGAGACGCATCAGCAGCGCCAAGTTCCTGGGCGAGCTCTACAACTACCGCATGGTGGAGTCGGCGGTCATCTTCCGCACGCTCTTCTCCTTCATCTCGTTCGGCGTGAGCCCCGACGGCGCCCCCGGCCTCCTGGACCCCCCCGAGCACCTCTTCCGCATCCGCATGGTCTGCACCCTGCTGGACACCTGCGGCCAGTACTTCGACCGCGGCTCCAGCAAGAGGAAGCTCGACTGCTTCCTCATCTACTTCCAGGTTCGTCTCTGTCGGCTCGGAATGTGCTGCGTGTAGGAACGCTCTCCGATCGTCAGAATCTGGAGGAGTTGTAATGAAACACATTTTAGACATCTTACCTTATTCCCAAAGATTAGCCCTCTGGGCTGCTTTTTAAAAAAAGAGAGAAAATTTAACACTTCCAAATCTTGCCCTTTTAAGTATGGCTATTTTATTCTCTGGAAATGCATGTTCGTAATTGAGATTGTATGTATGTTATTGCTATTTTTATTATTACTATTTACATTTTTGATTTTGTTTGTATTTTTGCCCTTGCTTTATATGTCTTGTCTCTTTATTGCATTTTGAAGCACATTGAGCTGCTTGCTTCCTTGTATGAAAGGCAGTCTGAAAATAAAGTTTATTATATTGAGGTTCTTTTGCGCTCTTAGCGATGTTAAAGGCTCCTTGCTTTGTGCTCCCTGCCTCGTGTCCAGCGCTACATCTGGTGGAAGAAGAGCATGGACGTGTGGACGAAGGAGCACCCGTTCCCCATCGACATCGACTACATGATCAGCGACACGCTGGAGCTGCTCCGGCCCAAGATGAGGCTGTGCTGCTCGCTGGAGGACGCCACGCGGCAGGTCACCGAGCTGGAGAGGGAGTTCCTGCTCAAGCTGGGTGAGAGGAGCGCCGCCTGGCGGAAACGCGCGCGCTAGCGGACGCGTTTGCTAACGGATGCGTTTGCTAACGGACGTGTTCGCTAACGGATGTGTTCGCTAACGGACGTGTTCGCTAACGGACGCGTTCGCTAATGGATGCGTTCGCTAACGGACGTGTTCGCTAACGGACGCGTTCGCTAACGGATGTGTTCGCTAATGGATGTGTTCGCTAACGGATGTGTTCGCTAACGGACGTGTTCGCTAATGGATGTGTTCGCAACCGGCACAGGTTTCATGTTAACTGCACTGCAAAAACCAAAGAATAAGTCAGTCTTAAGATTCTTGTGTCATATTTAGACTTTAAAATCTAGCATGAAATTCTAAATTTCATGCTAAATTTCATTTACTCATTTCAAGACTTGCCAATGCGGTAATGTAATTTTAGTTGTCAAGCAAAAAGTAAGTTAAAACGGGCTATTATTTCCTACATGAGAGGAAAAATAGTACGAATTTAAGTCTCATTACATGGCTAAAGCAGTTTTTTGGCAGGTGAGCAGGTGAGGTCACCCAGCGCAGGGACTTTTGGCCGAAGCGAGCAGAAGGTGTGTTTGAGCGGAGAGAGAGAGAGAGAGAGAGAGAATGGCGGGGGTGTTACCTGTAATGTTAGCGCCTCGCAGGTTTTCCCGCATTCTCTCTCCCTTTTCTCTGCCGAGCCGCATTCCTCAGCTCGTGGGAGTGCTTCACTCGTCTGACCCGTCTGTCTATGGAGAAGACAGGCCGAGTGCATCCTGCAGTGCATTGTGGGGGAACCTTCCCAGCTGCCCCAGAGCTGGCCTCGATTAAAAGGGCTATTACTGTGCAGGATATCTGATTGGATGACACTTTACATTTTTTAATTATTTTTTTATCAAACCAAAACTAAAGTCATACTTCTTGCCAGCTCACCCTGTTCAAAGCAAATCTCTTTCATGGGCAATTAATGATCTGTCTGAATGGTCTCTCTACCTCGAGAGTAAATGCAGTGCTTTGTGTGCAGGAAACGTTGGGAAAGCTGATTTTCTGCACCGGGACCTGCATATGATTATTGCGAATTCATCGAATATTCAGACCGCAAAAAATGCGGGGTGCATTTTGACTCGGCTGCCAATGCGTCAGGCGCCAGTTCTACACGCCAGCGGCACGTAAAGACGCGGTCTACTGCTGACCTATACCTGCTTCAGTTCTCCTGCTTTGAATACACTGTGAGGCGCTGAATACATTATGAGACAGCTGTGTAAAAGTTGTGTAAGTCGCTCTGGATAAGAGCGTATGCTAAATGGCTGTAATGCCGTGTGTAACATTCAGAGACCGCTTCTGGCTGGCGATTGGTTTAGTGTAGTCTTTAAATATTTCATGGGGCGTAGTGGCTGGTCTGTGTGACTGGCGCTGCGGCGGGCGAAACGGTGGGCCAGTGAGCGGCGTTCTGGCGGCGGCCCGTGACTCTGAGCTCTGACTGGGCCCACGCTCGAGCGGCGCGGAGCGCGGACGCCGGGCGGAGCGACGGTCGCTCCTCCGCGCCGTCAGCGCGGGGAACGCGTTCGATAGCCTCGCCCCTCTGGCTGCGTCGTTCAGGAAATGCGGGTCAGGTGACCGCGTGCACGCCAGCGTTCCCTCCCTCCCCCCAACCCCCCCCACCCCCCCCCCCCCCCCCCCCAGAACAGCGGCGTCATTGTTCCTCAGTGAGCTCTGGTTCAGCTACCTGGTCTGGAGTCAGCCAGAAATTATGTCAACTTTCAAACTTTCAAAAATAATAAGTAGATTTAGTCCCATATAGCGTGGTTCGCTTTCCTGAAAACGTCCAGCTCTTTCTAAAATGCTGCTTTAAAGTTGGGCGTGATAATCATTTCTTTGGGTCTTTCTTAGATTTACAACACAACCATGTTTCTGTATTGTCAATGGGTTTCTTGTTGGATTAAGTCACTTGAGATCATTAGAGATGCTTAGAATGTTTTACTGTAAGAACGGCTTTGGACATGTGTGTGACTAATCTTCTTACTATTTTTTTTCCATATTTCTTCTTTGAAAATTTGGAGTACACCTAGGAGTGTAGCCGTGCTCAAAATATCTTTCGCGTGACTGTAGGAATGTGGGACAGAAGGAAGTGGATTTCCGTGTGGTGACATAACGCGGAGGTTAAGCTTGTATTTCCAGTGAGCAGGTGCAGTTAGGGTAAGGCGCCACCGTTGGCCCGTTTGACCTCTGACCCCTGTTCCAGGCCTGGCCATGGAAAAGGATGGCAAGTGCTCCAGCACCATGGGCGAGGGGGAGGCCCTGGACGAAGAGGATGATGATGATGACGAAGAGGGCGGGGCCGAGACCGAGGAGCAGTCTGGGAATGAGAGTGAGATGAATGACCATGAAGAGGAGGTGCGTGAAAATCCAGTGTCTGTCAGACCGGTATGGTTAGCGTACAGTCAGCCTGTCTGTCACGTTTGACTATTGCTTTTCTGCATAGTCATGTTTAGCTATGTTACCTTGTGTTGGTCATGATTAGCTCTGGTTTAGTATGTGTCTGTTACGGTATGGTATTGTTAGTAAGTGTTGGGTCATGATTAGCTCTGGTAAGTGTGTGTCTGTTACGTCCAGCAGGTTGGCAGTGAGTCATGGCATGTTAATTAAATTACAAATTCAGATTTCAAATTCAAATACAAAGACAGTTCATGAATAATGAGAAAAGGCCATTATGACGACACTGATCAACGATCAGCAAACACGGCTGTAACCACCACACTGACCCCTTGTCAGTCCTTTCTTCCCCAGGACACGGTGTGGAGCGTGTGTTCTAAGTGCAGACATGTACATTAGTGTGTATCAGCCCTTGTGTTCCAAGTGCGGACATGTACGTTAGTGTGTATCAGCCCTTGTGTTCTAAGTGCGGACATGTACATTAGTGTGTATCAGCCCTTGTGTTCTAAGTGCAGACATGTACATTAGTGTGTATCAGCCCTTGTGTTCTAAGTGCGGACATGTACATTAGTGTGTATCAGCCCTTGTGTTCTAAGTGCAGACATGTACATTAGTGTGTATCAGCCCTTGTGTTCTAAGTGCGGACATGTACATTAGTGTGTATCAGCCCTTGTGTTCTAAGTGCAGACATGTACATTAGTGTGTATCAGCCCTTGTGTTTTAAGTGCAGACGTACATTAGTGTGTATCAGCCCTTGTGTTTTAAGTGCAGACGTACATTAGTGTGTATCAGCCCTTGTGTTTTAAGTGCAGACATGTACATTAGTGCGTATCAGCCCTTGTGTTCCAAGTGCGGACATGTACATTAGTGTGTATCAGCCCTTGTGTTCTAAGTGCAGACATGTACATTAGTGTGTATCAGCCCTTGTGTTTTAAGTGCAGACATGTACATTAGTGTGTATCAGCCCTTGTGTTCTAAGTGCAGACATGTACATTAGTGTGTATCAGCCCTTGTGTTCTAAGTGCGGACATGTACATGAGTGTGTATCAGCCCTTGTGTTTTAAGTGCAGACATGTACATTAGTGGAACCCTCTCGGTAAAACCAGCTATCCATATTAATGCTTAAGAGGGCTTAAAGTATTACCACTTATCTTAACATTCCTGTGCATTTGCCAAATACACTTTTCAACAGGAAGTTATTCAGGTTTTTTTCAGTGATTTAAAAAAAAAAAAAAAAAAAAAAAAACTCGTGAAATAGTTTTAAAGCAACAGGTGCCGACGGTACTTTTCATACAAGGAAATGAGAACAATGGTGCGTTTATGATCATCGAGTCCCTCGGTGGAAAAAGGGTCACACTCTGGTCAAACGGCATTCGACAGAAAGTCGAAACTCTGGTGTCCTGACCTTACCGTGATTATTGCTGCCTCTGTAAAGTCTTTGCCTTTGCGACATTTTTTGCTCTCGAGTTTATTTTGGCTCTCTATCAGATGATGCCAGTCCAGAAGTGTCAGTCAAAAGGCCAACACTTGACACGAGCCATCTTGGGTTACTGTGGGTTTTTCCTGAAGAATTACCTAAACATAAATATTTGTTCAAGACCTGCATATTAAATACATACCCGCACACACAAGTACAGTGAGGCAATCTTGCATTAACGTTTACATTACCTTTAGGTATGTGATGTGGCTCATTGAAAAAATGCGACAGTTGACGTGGGAAAGTAGGGTGTGTGTATCCGACTGTTAATGGACAGTGCAGCAAAGGAAAATAATGCCACGTTTGGAAGGGTTCCCAAGTGCGTCTTTTTTTTTTTTCTGCCACAATTTTGAATCGGCAGTTGGAACCCTCGTTCACCCCTGTGCCACTGCGACATGAGTCCCTTGGGGAACCAGTGACACTAGTAGGAAGAGGCATACAAATGTCTCCCTAGCAACAGCTGGTAACCTGTGAGTTCCAGGCTTGTCATTGGAGGAAAATGATGTAACGCAGGCGACCACCGTCAACTTAAACTCAACTTGCCACTCGCAAGACAAGGCCAGTTGTGTCCTGTTACTGGGGACCCCCGGTCATAGACGGTTAACGACACAGCCAGGGATCGATCCCGCAGATACAGGGCCCAGCCTTCAGGGTCCAGAAGCCTGCCCTAAACTGTGCTCTGCCTGTTTCAGGAGGGGTCCGAAAACGAGGAGGAAGAGCGAGAGGAAGAGGAGGAGGAAAACACGGACTACCTGACCGACTCCAACAAAGAGAACGAAACGGACGAGGAGAACAACGTGAGTTTGGCGAGGGCGGCGACCCGGTCCCCTCCACGTGATGCGGCTTGTCTTTAACGTGTCTAGCATGTCTTGTTTTTAGTGCATCTTTAGTGTGTCTTTAACATGTTTTTAGCACATATTTTGCATGTCTGTAGCGTGTGCCTTTAGCGTGTGTCTGTAGCGTGTGTCTGTAGCGTGTGCCTGTACTGTGTGTCTGTAGCGTGTGCCTTTAGCGTGTGTCTGTAGCGTGTGCCTTTAGCGTGTGCCTGTAGCGTGTGTCTGTAGCGTGTGCCTTTAGCGTGTGTCTGTAGCGTGTGCCTTTAGCGTGTGTCTGTAGCGTGTGCCTTTAGCGTGTGTCTGTAGCGTGTGTCTGTAGCGTGTGTCTGTAGCGTGTGCCTGTAGCGTGTCTTTAGCGTGTGTCTTTAGCGTGTGTCTGTAGCGTGTCTGTAGCGTGTGTCTTTAGCGTGTGTCTGTAGCGTGTCTGTAGCGTGTGCCTTTAGCGTGTGTCTGTAGCGTGTGTCTGTAGCGTGCCTTTAGCGTGTGTCTTTAGCGTGTGTCTTTAGCGTGTGTCTGTAGCGCGTGTCTGACGCCGCTCTCCCTCTCCTCAGGAGGTGACCATTAAGGGCGGGGGCCTGAAGCACGTGGCCTGCGCTGAGGACGAGGACTTCATTCAGGCTCTGGACAAGATGATGCTGGAGAACCTGCAGGTAACACATGATAAATGCTATGGAAATGCAGCGTAGTGACATGCATAGTAACCATGGTGACAGTGATCTAACTGGCTAGGTAGTCGGTACGCGTTGACATTAGCTAGTAGTAGTAGTTTTGCACACAAAATAAAATTTACAAAAAAATTCTTATATCCCTATTGGCACAGTGAATTTAAAGTGTGAGTGACTAAAGGTGATCGTACACTGACGTGTTGAGTTACGTGAGAGTGTCTACAGTAACTCTACATCAGTCTGCACCGGCGATTTCATTCGATTCATTTAATAAGCGATAAATGATTTGTGTTTGTTATTGTGTATTATTTTTACCAGCAGTGCAGTTGGGGGCACTGTGTGATTAACGTGCGCAAGGTCTGTGCGGTGGTTGATCATTAACGTGCCGTTTTGTGTGTGTGCGTGTGTGTGTGTGCGCGCGTGCGTGTGTGTTTGGTCCTGTGTGTGTGTGCGTGCGTGCGTCCATGCAGCAGCGGAGCGGCGAGTCGGTGAAGGTGCACCAGCTGGACGTGGCCATCCCGCTGCAGCTGAAGAGCCAGCTGAAGAAGGGCCCCGCCCCCACCTGCAGCGCCGACGCCGAAATCGCCGACACCTCCGACACCATGCAGTTCGTCATGCTCACCAGGAAGGGCAACAAGCAGCAGGTACTGAAAGACCAGCTAGCTCACCGGCTAACCGACTAGCCTCTTATCCAACTGAGCAGCTGCTTATCTAACCTGCAGCAGGTACTGAGAGACCAGCTAGCTCACTGGCTAACCGACTAGCCTCTTATCTACCCAGCGGCAGGTGCTGAGAGACCAGCAAGCTAACCGGCTAACCGACTAGCCTCTTATCCAACTGAGCAGCCTCTTATCTACCCAGCGGCAGGTACTGAGAGACTAGCAAGCTAACCGGCTAACCGACTAGCCTCTTATCCAGATGAGCAGCCTCTTATCTAACCTGCAGCAGGTACTGAGAGACTAGCTAGCTCACCGGCTAACCAACTAGCCTCTTATCTACCCAGCGGCAGGTACTGAGAGACCAGCTAGCTCACTGGCTAACCAACTAGCCTTTTTTCTAACCAACTTATCTATCCGAGTAGCCTTTTATCTAATCAGTGGCAAGTACTGAGAGACTAGCCAGCTCACCGGCAAACCGGCCAGCCTCTTATCCAGCAAGCTTGTAGAATGTGAATATGTGTACGGTTAGTGTTTGCAGCTCTACTGAGCGACAGGTACAGTTTTAATGTGTTCAGCTGTGCAGAGGAACACTTATACAGAACGCAGTGCTGTACAGAGCTGCTTATCTTCCAGAGTGCTTCCAGGGTGCTCACCTGCATTGTGAAATTGCTCATCTTGTTCTACAACAACATTGCTCAGATTTTCCCTCAGCCATTCGTATCCGCTGTCAGAGTTGGACAGATCCTCCTTCCTCTCCTTTTCATAATTTACACTCATTCATAATTCAGTCTCTGCATCTGAGTCACAGCTGGGTTATGAATTGAAATTGCCAGCCTGCACAGAAATAGTTTTGGCCGTCTTGCCTTTAGAGTCTGTTTTTTTTATTTTCTAAATATGTGTCTGAGGTAGGTGTGTGTGTGTGTAAGCGTGCTCATGTGTGCGTACTTGTGTTCTCTGGTCAGGGCAGTGAGTCCGTACAGTACCACCTGTGTGTGAAGCAGAGCTTGTTGTAATATTGACTCTGCAAGTGGAGCTGTGTGCATGCGTGTGTGTGTGCCTGTGTGGTGTGAGGGGAGCAGTGCTGGAATGTGCGGTCGGTCTGCAGTGTGAGGCGTGGCCCCGCTCCACTGGGCGTGTGCGGTGTTTCTCTGAAGGGAGAGGGTGCCCCACACTGGAGCCCTCCTCATACACACAGCTCCCTCCAGCCGGCCGGAGCCTCTCCACACACACACACACACACACACACACACAGACACACACACACACACACACACACACACACACACACACACACACACACACACACACGCGCGTCCCTGTCCCCGGGTGCCTTTCACACTCAAAACGCCGTTTAGCCGAGCGCTAAAAGCAGCGCTGGTACTGCCCCCCGTGACCCCGGCCGACTTCACAGCCCCTTCTGTTCCTTTGATTCCGCGCGTCCTCAGAAATGGGCGTGGCCGCGCGGGCCTGGCGGAAAACGCAGACCGGCGCGGTCGTCTCCAACGGGTGGATAAAGGGCCCTGTGTGCGAACGGCGTCCAGCCCAACTGCCACTTCCGTCTTCTCCCTCCCTCTCTCTCTCTCTCTCTTTCCCCCCTCTCTCTCTCTCTCTATCCCTCCCCCCCTCTCTCTCTCTCTCTCTCCCCTCTCTCTCTCTCTCTCTCTCTCTCTCTCTCTCTCTCTCCCTCCCTCTCTCTCTCCCTCCCTCTCCCTCCCTCTCTCTCCTCTCTCTCCCTCCCTCTCCTCCCTCCTCCCTCTCTCTCCTCCTCCTCTCTCTCTCTCTCTCTCTCTCTCTCCCCCCCCCTCCTTTCCTCTCTCCCTCCCTCCTCCCATCCCTCTCTGATGATCTAATGCCCCTTGTGTGTGATGTACACACACAGAGAGCGCGTCTGTTATGTCACGCCCCAGAATGTAAATGCCCTCACTGTTCCCTGGAAGCGCTTTCCTGGAAGTGCGTTACCTGGTATATTTGTTTTGAGGACCGTCTGATTTTTAAAAATGCAGCTTATTTTGTTACAGCTCTGACCGCTTGAGACCGTGTAAAAAGGGAAAGAAAATCGAAAGCATGAAACAAAAACACGCACTGTATTTGCTGTGGCTAACTGGGTTTCCTCACCGGGGAGAACCAGAGAACTGCAGCAGGATTTGAACCCACAAAGAGAATTTTCTGTCTGGAGGGCAGGTTTCCCCGCTCGCTTGTTTTGCTTGTGGTTAGGGCCCCTCGCTCAGAGAGGGTGCTGCAGGCCTCTGGTTTCTGTTGGGCTGAATGGAATTCTGTAAGTGTGAAAATGAGTGCTGGGGCAGTTTTTTTTGGGGGGGGGGGGGTTGTGTGAAGTGGTGAACGTGGACGCATTTCCGTGGACACGCTTTTAACAGAGTTTGTGCACTCTTTCTCTCGCCTTCTCCCTCTCTCCCCCTCCCCCCTCTCTCCCTCTCTCTCTCTCCCCGCAGTTTAAGATCCTGAACGTGCCGCTCTCCTCCCACCTGGCTGCCAATCACTTCAACCAGCAGCAGGCGGAGCAGGAGGAGCGCATGCGCATGAAGAAGCTCACGCTCGACATCAACGAGCGCCAGGAGCAGGAGGACTACCAGGGTGAGGGCGTGCTCACACACACACACACACACACACACACACACACACACACACGGACTCACGCACACACACACGTACACACACACATACACACACAGACTCACATGTACATCACGCGCACACGCACATACATCGCTCGCAGGCAAAAACATATGCACACAGGACACCTCTCTCATACACACGCACGCATGCACACACACACACATACGCACGCACAAACATACACACACACACACACACACACACACACACAGGAAGCCTCTCTCATACCCACACACACACACACACACACACAGGAAGCCTCTCTCATAGCCACACACATACACACACACAGGAAGCCTCTCTCATAGCCACACACATACACACACACAGGACGCCTCTCTCATAGCCACACACATACACACACAGGATGCCTCTCTCATATGCACAGACTTATGCACACACAGGACGCTTCTGTCATGCACGCACACACTCATATCTATACTCATATCTGTACAGTGGATTGAGATTTAGACGCAACTAAGTATTTTTCCTTCCTAAAGGTAAACACAGTAGTTTATGGGTCTGGACTGGAGAGGTGATGTAACAGAAGCTCTTACCCCTGTTGTTTTTGCCCCCCCCCCGCCCCCCCTTGCAGAGATGATGCAGTCTCTGGCCCAGCGGCCCGCCCCGGCCAACACCAACCGAGAGAGGCGGCCGCGGTACCAGCACCCCAAGGGGGCGCCCAACGCCGACCTCATCTTCAAGACCGGAGGAAGGTGAGACACGCCCCTTAACGCCAGCGGTCACCGCCGGCAGAACTCCCGACTTCACCGCGTTCCGGCCCGGAGGCGGTCCGAGCCTTTCTGTGCCGGCCGCACGTCATTGGCTAATTTCCCTTGCGTTTTTTGTTACTGTGTTATAGCTAGCGCTCTGTGCGCCGATGTTCTGTCAAAGGACCGCTTCTGTTTGTGAGCCAGAGACCGTCGGAGCTTTTGTACAAACAAATATCCCAAAACTGGCCAGTTATTAAAAAACAACATTAATATTTTAAGCAGTTCTGTAAAGAGTTGATATAATTTTAATTGATAAACTGACAGAGGGAGTAATAGGAAATGGCTATAACTGTACTTTTCCCAGCTGATTGACTTTGGCAGTGATGAGATTTGACCCACAGCGTAGAGACAGCGATGCAGCCAGTGGCTGTTGTCAGAGAAGGGGAGTTGAGTCCTCAGCTTAAGGCATTCCTCGCTGTTTTAAATTGCTCTGTTTCTTTTGCAGATGCTACACGTACAAGTGATTGCCGCTGCTCTCGTGTTTAAATGTCAATTGTTCTGTTTGTGTTTTCAATAAAGGCTATTTGAGATGTACATTTTTCAAAAACAAGCACCCCGTGTGGTTTGTCTGCTGAATTCTGGGGAGCGTGATTGAAATGCTGGTTACCTTGCTCTGTGTGTGTGTGTGTGTGTGTGTGTGTGTGTGTGTGTGCGTGTGCGTCTACGCGTGTTATTAGCATACACCCCAGTATTCCATAGCGTTTGGCCTAGCATATTATTAAAGGACTCTTGCTTTTTATGCAATGCACAATTCCCCTTTCAATGAAAATGGTTGTTATTTCAGAAAATATTTAAACATATCCTGCTTGATTGGTTTGTTTTCCATTAAATAATAGTGGTGTAATGAAAACTGAGCAGTTCATTGCATAATACAAGGCAGAATGGGGTATGATTAATTGGTCTTGCAGATGGAATGAGAAATTCTATTTACTTGTATCCATTACTTCACCTCAAATAAAGATCATTTGCTGTAGATGCTGCTGTAATGACTTTGTTGGGAAAAGAGTAGTCGTCAGCTTAACTGTGGAATATCTGTCATGCATTGGTAATTGTTCACAGTTATGGTTGCTTACACTCACTAATGAAAGGGGAATGTCATGAGGTAAATAGATAAATAAATAAAGGGGTAATGCACTGTCACCATGGGGTCATCAGGGGTTGGTGTAAAATGCACTGGCGTGTTTAATCGCGCTGTAAATGCATGCTCTGTGTGTGTGTGTGTGTCTGTGTGTGTGTGTGTGTGTGTGCACAAGTTTCCGTGCAAGTGTGTGTGTGTGTATATCTGTTCATGTGTGTGTGTTGCCGCTTGTGTGTGTTGTGTGTACACGGATGTGCGTGTATCTGCACACGTGTGTGTGTGTTGGTGTGTGTGTGTGTGTGTGTGTGTCTGTGTGTGTAGGTGTGTGTGCGTGCACGTGTATATGTGTGTAGGTGTGTGTGTGTGCGCGTGTGTATGTGTGTAAGTGTGTGTAAGCGTGTGTGTGTGTGTGTGTGTGTGTAAGTGTGTGTGTGTGTGTATGTGTGTAAGCGTGTGTGTGTGTGTGTGTAAGCGTGTGTGTGTGTAAGTGTGTGTAAGCGTGTGTGTGTATGTGTGTAAGCGTGTGTGTGTGTAAGTGTGTGTAAGCGTGTGTGTGTGTAAGCGTGTGTAAGTGTGTGTGTGTGTGTGTGTGTATGTGTGTAAGCGTGTGTGTGTGCGTGTAAGTGTGTAAGCGTGTGTATGTGTGTGTGTGTGTGTAAGCGTGTGTGTGTGTGTGTGTGTGTAAGCGTGTGTGTGTGTGTGTGTGTGTAAGCGTGTGTAAGCGTGTGTGTAAGCGTGTGTGTGTGTGTGCGTGTGTGTGTGTGTGTGTGTAAGCGTGTGTGTGTGTGTGTGTGTAAGCGTGTGTAAGCGTGTGTGTGTGTAAGCGTGTGTGTGTGTGTGTAAGCGTGTGTGTGTGTAGCGTGTGTAAGCGTGTGTGTGTGTGTGTGTGTGTAAGCGTGTGTGTGTGTAAGTGTGTGTAAGCGTGTGTGTAAGTGTGTGTAAGCGTGTGTGTGTGCGCGCGGAGCTCAGTGAAGGCCGGTATCTACAGTAACGGTCCTGCTGTTCCTCCAGGAGACGCTGACGCGGGCGCTACAGAGCGGAGCTCCGGAAGTGAGCCCCCACCGGCCGACCGAGAGGAGCGCAGACCCCCCCCCCCCCCACCTCACCACGACTGCAGGAGGGACAGCTACCCGCACCCGGTAGAGGGGGGGCGGCCGCAGGACCACCCCGCCTCTAACCCCTCCCCCCCCGCCAACCCCCCCCCCCCCGTCCGTTCGCCACGCGGCCACGCCCGCTTCGGAACACCAGCAGCAGACAAACCGGACCCCCCCACCCACCGACCCCCCACCCCCCCCTCCGAACCACCAACCCCACTGTTACCAGGGCACAGACTGTCTATGGAAGGGGAACAGCTGGCAGTTCCGCCAGGGGGGGGAATGTTTCTGTGAAAACCACACGCGCAGACGAGGGAGAGAGAGCGCGTGCGTGTGTGTGTGTGTGTGTGTGTGTGCGCGCGTGTCAGAAGGCCAGCTCTAACACTTTTCCCCCGCGCTATGGATTAGCACGGCTGCTTTTTTCTGTCTCTGTCTAAGTGCTGTACACTTTAGAGTGTATTTCTGAGGAAGGTTAGAGAGGAGAGAAGGGCAGACCCTCTGCTGGTGGTCTTGAGTGCATTAGAAAGCACAGAGAGCGGGGGGGCACGTCGAGGAAGAGAGAGGTGTGTGTGTGTGTGTGTGTGGGCGTTTTAGGCGTGCGTGCCTGCGTGCGTTTTCGGGTGTGGGGGCGGAGTCGGCTCCAGTGATCGGCTTCAGAGATGGCTCGTTCCTTCCCTCCAGCTGGAGTAGCGTGTTACCATGGTGATGGCCCTGATGGGGGTGGGGGGGGGGGGGGGATGCTATGGGAGAAGAATCCCTGAGGGCAGCCATTGGAGAGTGGAGACGATATGGACAGACTGACCGACCGACCAGCTTACCATCCTCAGAAACGGGAAAACATGTTCATTCATAAATATCTAGAGACATAAACGCTTTATTTTTTGCCTTTTATTTTTTTTGAGGGAAGTCTTTCTGCTCGTTGAGGTTGTAAGACGACTTTGGCTTCGACACTCTTGATTTGTGTGAATATGATTTGTTTGCTGTTCTGTAGTTTGAAGTTAAATAAGTGGTGTAAGTGTGGACTGTGATTTGCCTCTTTACTTCCCTGTAGCTTGATTGATTTTATTTCTCACTGTGTAACCTTTAGAGAAGCTTTTTTCAACAACTGCATGGCTTTTTTTCAGAACCAGCACTTGTGATTGTCTTTGCCAATATTTGCAGTAAATTCTCAAACTGCCAACTGGATTTTTTTTTGTCTGTGGTTCTCTTAAAGGGTTCTAAAACTGACTAAAATGGTAATGACAAAAAAAAAGTTCAATTTGAATAAGAATGGCCTTATTCTTGGATATGAGAACAAGGGTATATTTATATATATATATATGTAAAAGTTATATACTGTACATAACCAAGAAATAGCATTGAATACCAAAAAAAGATCACTCGTAAAAATAAAATATCACTGCAAGTGCTCTATGCAACTAATTCTGTTACTGGTCCAATTTGGACCTGTTACTGGAATTTGGCCAGTTGGAGGCACTAGAGGGGTGGATGGACTGACTCCAAATTTGGTGCCTAGATACTTTGGACTGTCTTCTACCAACCTGCCAAATTTCACAAAAATCCACAAAGCGGTTCTACGGGCTGCTATGGACTCCCATCACTGAAACAGTAAAATAGTGAAAAAACCAACAAGTAAAATAGGTGCCTATGCCCCAAGTAACATCACCTTCTAAAGATCATTTAAAATCTGCATTACTATTATACTGCATCCTGTTGAGCGCTATTAGCTGTGGATTTTAGGAGATGGCTCTTTGCAAAGGAAGCTCTTGTTTGGTGTTTTTGTGTTGTGGCTGGGGAGCGTAGTGTGGCGGTGCGCTGAAGCACCCCTGTGTTATGCTCTTGCGGGGGTGGAGCGGTCTTCCCACTGGGTGTGTCTGTCCGTCTGGCCATAATGACAAGGCGCAAACCGCCCGGTTTCCTCTCCGAAAAAACACGCAGTCGAGCTTAACTGCAGCTTCGGGACGGTGCCTTAACCACGGCACGCATAGCCGGCAGGGAGTCCACAGCTTTGGCGGCGGAGGCATGCCGTGCGCGCTGCGCAGAATCTGCGCAGGAAGACGTCCGGGATGTCAAGTATGCAGCAGCAGCTGAGAGAGCATGTTTTGCGCACCTGTGAATACAGACTGAAGACCGGTTCCCGAGCTCACAGACCAGTTCTTATGTTATGAGGCCTACTGTACGTTTCCCCTGCATGGTGTAGGGAGGGGGAACTGCTCCTCTGCTTTGCAGTGTTCATGACAGACTGAATTTGACTTCCAAGAAAAAGTAGAAGGCAAGCCAGGAGCTCAGCCAGAAATGTTGCAACTTTGTGGCACAACCCAGTGAACATTTTCTGGTGAAAAGTCAGTGAAAGCCCAGCTACATTTGGTTGAAGAGTCAAGGTTTTCTAGCAAAATAGGACTTATCCAGCAACTGTATCCAGGCAAAACCTAGCTATATTGGGGTTAACCTAGTCCGTTTATGTGTATCACATGTCTGAAAGTGCACGTATGTCTGGATCTAACCACCAATCAGAGGAGGTGGGGAGAGCTAGTCCAGGGATTACTGGGTGGCTAACAAAGGGGCATTTACATTGAGTGTGTCCTTCGTAAGTATAAGGTGCTTGCATGTTGCCCTGAGTGATTTGTGTGTGCTGAGCTTGGCGTGTAGGGGAGGGCTTGCAGCTCCCCAACACGTGAAGATCAAGGGTCACACTTCCCTACTGGTCTGCTATGTAGACATAATATCCATTTAAGCAGTGGCTATTTGAAGGGTCCTTTAAATTATCGAAAAAGTTCAAAGTGCTGCTTGTGGCTGGTGACTCCCACAGGGTGACTATAATCGGTAGTAACGTTGCCCAGGGTTAGGGAAAGTTTAGTCAGCTGGTATCCATGTCTCATTGCTCTCTAGCGACCCCCACTGGTCGATTGGGTGCCCGCGTTTGACTTGTTAAAGCTGCACATGAAGTCTTCCTCAGAGTCGTGTCTGTGCAAGCTTGACTTGTGGGCTGCGGTGTTAAAAGAAGCCGCTGCCGACACCGCAAGCTTTGGACAAGAGCGATTGCCTTGTTTACCTATGGTTCTGACTTGGAGATCGCTGTAAGATACAACTGGGAATTCCAAAAATTTGTGAGAAAATGGGGGTGAAATTATTTTAAAAAATAAAAAAGACATTGCTGTAGCTTAAAAATATATATATGTTCAATTTTAGTAAAAAAAAAAAAAAAAATAGCACGTATTGTTCGGTGCAGAAAGGAAGAGAATTGGCCAAAGAAAAAAAACTGTAGAATTGGGACGTGGAAATATCAGTCTGCGTCAACACAGTTTAGAATGAGACATCTGAGGGTTTTCAGCCTCCCACTGCAGGGCTTCACTATCAGCCTGCTGGATAAACAGTACCTCAGTGGCTTAGAACCACCGGTATTTGGGGAGGACATCTGCCGATCCAAGAAACCGCTGAGAGTTGGATTACGGAATCCTGGAATGCAAAGGGCCGTTTCAAATCCAAAACGGAGAGGAACAGGACGGTGAGAGTCGTGGACTCTTCCAATTTCTGTCTACTAAGGCTAGAATGATGTACAGAGGAAAGATATATTGTGGTTTTAGCAAGAATCATTGGATTTTTTTTTGTTTTTATTCCATTGTATTTGCAAAAAAAAAAAAGGCCTTGGTTTTTTAAATGTAGTAAAAAAAAAAGTAAAAGTTTGAACTGTACCTACATGAAAGATATTCTGTCCAATATCCAATTAAGGCCCAGAAAAATATTATTTGGTTGGTATTTTGCATGCGTATCAGTCCCCCACCACCAAGGCTTCTATTTCAAACCTTGTGTCCAACATTTATTCAATCATTTAATCCTCAGTATTTGTCAGCAACTACCCTTTAATCAGGTGCATGTAAAGAATAACAGCACAGTGTTTGTTTACTCTTGTGTGACTGAGTGTACTGCCACAATAAATACAAATGTCCAGGAATATGGACATAATAGTTTTTCCTTTTTGGGGAAGCTGGCAGATGTTAATGGACAGCCTACTATGTGTAAAAAAAAAAAAAAAAAGAAAGATAAATAAGGCAGAAATTTTTCACAGGTGGGGTATGTGAATTAAAACAGACATCCCAGAAATCCCAGTGCCCCTGCATTAAATTTAATCATAGTCAGTTGTTTTACACTCCCGTCTTTTGTGGGCTGTTTCCATAACATGCTGTTTTTTAGTTAGAGAGGTTAAGGGGGCATCCCTGACAAGCCTGGAAAAAAAGTCATGTGGGAGGTTCTCTCTATCTGTACTTCAAATGAGTTTAGGATCATAAATCATCACAGCCTTCCGAAACTGGTGAGCTGACTGATCAAGCCATATTTTCTTTTTCGATTGATCAGTGTTGCAGCTTTCCTGTTGCTTTGTTGAATATTTTAACACATTAACAATTTATTGTTTTGTCTGTGTGCTGTGAACCTTTCCTGTTGGCGCCAGTCAGTGTTTGATATCCATTCATGAGCTGCACAGAACTATCGTTGGTTTAGTGATGTCTGCCTTCCTGACTCTCAGCCAATGGATTAGGCTGAACAGACTCTTGACATCGTGTTTCACAATGGCAGAGAACCATTTGTCCAAACCGTTAATGTCCTGAGTTCCCATAATGCAGTAGTGCTGAGTGTAATGTCCACATCTGTCCCCAGACCTTGAGTAAAACCTGCTGTATTTCGAATGGCTCTCTACTGTTACATAACCAAGTTCCCTGTCCCTTATTTCATTTTAAAGCTCAGACAACTTTTATCACATTTTGTTTTTTAAACGCATGCCATTTTTGGTGAGCCATTTTTCACTAAGTGTATTTGCAATGCCTCAAGTCATAAAATATATAACCTTTCATGGCTCTCTGCTCTTATGATTGTTTTTATTTTTTTTATTATTATTATTTTTTTAACAGTTGTTTTTCCCTCACCTGGCTGTCTCAGACGTGTTTTTCTGGCTTACAGTGTCAGTCTATTGTAATATGTGTGCTGTGGTCTATAGAAAGGACATGAATGTACAAGATGTGCCAAGTAATGTAAATCCATTGGCATGCAAAGAATTGTACAGAGGAAATAGTTGCCGGTCTTGATTTTTTTTTTTTTTTTTTTTTTTTGCGTATTTCACTTCCTCCACAATTAACTTTAATTATGGCAAAGTGGTTTTATTCAACGTACAAAACATTGTCACATTTCAGAAGTCACCTTCATTGAGCAGGAAGTTCAGTGCAGTCTGCAGTTTGTAAATGACCCCAGAAGGCGTCTTATGGGTGTGTCTTGGAGGGTGGGAATGTGGCTGTGCTTGATTTATGGAATGATTAAGCATAAACTGGCCACAGAACTAAGGCTGCTCACAATTACCATCATCATACCTGACATTCTGCGGTCGCATCTTCAGTACCATTGCGGTTTTAAGGCATTCATGTAATGTTTTGGTGTTTCTTGAATATGACTTTTTTTTTTTTTTTTTTTTTTTTTTTTTGCGCTGAAGAGCACCTCATAACTATTCCTTAATTGTATAAATAGTCACATGTCTGTCCTGATGGCCAAACAGTTGTTGAACTCAGGGTGCCTATGGGGCTACCTGGAACTGCTAAAATTCAGTTTGACAGCCCAAATGGTAACATACTGCTGTTTCTCCAGGCCCAGCATATGCGGGATTTGTAAGTGGCGAAAAATGTTGCAAACATTTTCAGAAAATATATAACTCGATGAATCATGCAGACAAAAGTCAATAAGCCACACCATACGGCAGTTAAGTTAGCAGTCGGCACTGTTTAACAGCACGAAATTTGACATAGACGCTCAATAAAACCTCAATAAACAACCTTCATCTGTAATTAGGTATTCATTTTTGGAATAGCTTGAAAGTTCATTTATTATTTTTCTCATAATGGACATAATGAGGAATCCAACGTACATCCAACGCAAATGATGGCAGAGATCATACAGTCTCCTTAACCAACGTGGAAAAACAAGATGGGGGCACAGTTAATTTAAAGTAAATACGGAAGTTCCTTTGTCATACCCGTAACCCAATTTTAAATCATTCCCCCTGCCCAGTTGCTGCTCACACCATATGTTGTGTTTCAATTAAAAAATGCAAATTGATTCGGAAACGCCTTTATTTGACATGTGCTAGGTCTAGCCCTTGCGCTGGATTTGTCTGTTGAGTTCATGGCCTTGACCTCAGTGTGTGTATGGTGAATGCTGAGCAGTTTTTCCGATAAATTCCAAATTCCAATGCTGAAACCTCCAATGTGGGAGCTGTAGTATATCACCCATGGGTACAAAAATCGCTGTAAGAGCACATACTCTTGGCCCCTACATAACTGATGGTTTTCTGGTGGTTTATGTAATATAAAGGACGAGTTTTAAAAAAAAAAAGAAAAAGGTTTCAACAAGGTTTTCTAAATGATCAAACAGCCAGGGATCGTGACAGGTGGGTTGCTAGAAAGTGGAAAAACAGGCAATATGGATACCTGCACAGTAGCAGTCATACTTGCTCAGTCACGCCTTGAACGCACCCAATTAGAGCTGGTTTGAATCAGGTTTCTGCGTCAGTAGTGCAACTACAGTACGCAGGTAAATATGACACGGTTACAATACATTGATGTGAGGCACCGTGGAAATATGTACTACTTTGACTCATTTAAGGTAGAGCCATGTGTTTTTTCCCAGTGTGTTCATATGAATGAGGGGGTGTTCAAATATGCACTGCTTTATCCTACGAGGGTGATACAGGGTTTTTATGAAACTGGTCAAACAAAACAAGAAGCCACATTCTTGAGTAGCAATGGGACAACAGAAACTCCATAAACCACAACCTAGTTGATGTATCACCTCAAATTGTAGGAAAAGTGTTGTATTGTTTTGAGAGTGTGACCTGTTTGGGAAAAAATGTATTCAAACTGGGTATGAACCTCGTAGAGGATGTAGGAGGATTGGCTGTTTCTGCCCTGAAGAGCACCCTGTATCTCGCCTGTTCTTTTTGCCATTCTTCCCAGGTGACCCAGCTCACTCAGATGGAAAAGGGTCATATCTGGTGAAATAGCCACCAGCATAGCCCGTACACAATACCATGTGATCTGAGATTTGAGTCGGAGCAGTGAGTGTGTATCTCTTTTCCCTTTTCAAACTGAATGGCAATCCTTCTATAAACAATTACTGTGTTCATTCCTCATGAGTAACCCCTTAAGTATTCCCAGAAATTAAACTTTTAAATCAGATTTTGTTATTCATTATGTCTTCCACACTTTATAGTTTTTTATACTCATGCCTGGTGAAACATTCTTCTCACTAAATATATAAAAGCTAATACCAAGTATTGATCAATTAAAAATTTCAAGGCATATCAACTACTGAGCTGTACTCTAGCTGTCTGAGTGCTGCTATTAAATTAGTTTAATACATAAATTGTCTGCTTCCAATAGTCCAGTTTACTCATGAAGGTTGGTTAGTTGAGAACTTCTTCATATTTGATTGGATGGCCTAGACAGAGAGATGCATAATATAATGGTTTTTTGTTTGTTTGTTTTTTTTTTTTTTTTTTTTTTTTTTTACAGTTGTACAGTAGGTGACCAAATGGATCCTGACACCTTATTGCAATTTAATGTTCTGGGACCTTTGAACATGCCAAAAGCCAGGAATGGACTTATACCAATAGAGGGACCTCCCACAATATACTTACACAGCAGATATGTATCTTCTTTTGTCAGTATTTCAAATGTGCATTCCATACAGTGACTGCCTGCAAGATTTGTGTATTGTACCTGTTGTTTAGAACCATCTTTTCACATGATAGATCGTTCACAGGATGCCTACAGGTGTTTATAAATAAAGAGGGAAATGACAGAATGACAGGTGAAAATTAAATTGTGAAATTGGCGTGAACCAATCCAGTTAGAATTTCTGCCCAGAATAAATGCGAGTAACAGCATAGGATTGGGTAAAAACAGATTAAAAAAAAATCAGTGTAGTATCATGGATAAGGAGCTGGTCTTTTAACCTATATTTTGCAGTACTGATTCCCGAGTAGGACACTGCCACTGCACCCTTGAGAAAATTACTTAACCTGCATTACTTCAATATATATCCAGCTGTATAAATGGATGCAATGTAAATGCTATGTAAAAAGTTGTGTAAGTCACTCTGGATACAAGCATCTGCTAAATGCCTATAATATCTAACGATTAACAACGGCCTGTTTTTTTTTAATGTTTTGCTAATAGGAGAGAAGTACGCAGCCTTTTTGGAGACGAGTCCAATACGTGAGACGTCGCTGAGGGGCGGTGAATTCCACAGCTAAATGAAACGCTCCCCCCCCCCCGCTCAGGACCTCACCTGTCCATCATTAGCCCCGCTGAAGCGCATTGTGCAATAGTTGCTCGCCGCGCCGAGCTCGCCAGCCGATCGGAGGAGGAGGGGCCGAGCAAACACCGCGCCAAGCTCGCCAGCCGATTGGAGAGGAGGGGCTGAGCAAATGCCGCGCCGAGCTCGCCAGCCGATTGGAGAACGCGGCGGCGGCGGCGGCGCCGGAGCGGGGCGAGGTCGCGGCGCGGCTCCAAGGTGAGCGGCGTGCCTGGCGTCCGGCTGCACCGTGATGTAACGCAAACACAGAACCTGCACAGTGCCAGACAGTTTCTCACACACACACACACACACACACAGGGGCCTGCCTGTTTCTGCTGTCCACAAGGCCCTCGTACTTCTGTGAGATTAATATTAAAGGGAAACTCCCCTTTTTCTCTCTTATTTGAACGCTTGTGTTCTTGCTCTAGAATCCTGGTCCTATTTTATGAGATTGTTCTAACCACCAAGAGGCAATGCACACCTAACCATGAATGTCCTTTAAAATACAGATTAATATTAATAGTTAACTTCCTTTTTGAAGGAGAATATGTGGACGGAAAATGGGTTCAGCGCTGCGTGTAATTACCTTTTTAACAGTCATTTTGTCTGCGGTCCGGAAAACCACTGTAGTTTAATCTTTAACCTCCTACTCAGAACATTTGGTGAAATATGTACGTACGCCTGTAGAGCGATGGGGGTTATTCGGTTATTCTGGAGAGATAAAGGCCTCTGTACTCCTTCATTCTCAGGCCTGTGGATTCAGTGGTTTGCCATCTCCAAGCGGTCCTGAATTCCATTAAAACTGTCCAGAGAGCAAAACGCAAACATGGCCTCCCCTTTTCTTCCCTTCCCTTAAACGTGCCCCTGGAATCTGGAATCACATGCCCCTCCCCCTGACAAAGGAGTCAGTCTTCCCGCAAGGTCAAAAAATGTGAACTTACCCTACCCCCTCCCCCCATAGATACACACCAGATCCTGTACATTAGACTCCTAATGTAGAGCCTGTCATCTCCTCAGCACAAACAGTGGTAGTTCAGGCATGCAACATTTAGTGCCGGTGTCATTTTTAAAATATGAAATTGAAACTGAAATTCCAGCATGCTTTAAGATTAATTTTTAGTTTTTAATTTTTTTTTCCCTTAAAATCTATATCTAGTGTGATTTGTGGGGAGACTTTTAGGAATCTTAGGAATTTATCTCCTTGTTTTACTAAGGTCAAAGACTCCGTAAATTATTTAGCCATAGCAAGTTAATCATTATATATTACCCAATCACCCGTTACTGCCCAAGTCACATTTCAATGCATCACAGGACAAACTGTTTAGAGAAACAAACAAAGCATTTATTCTCTTGCTTATAAAGTGACAGAGTATAAATGTAAAATAATGGCAGGTAATTACTCAATAAAACATCTCATCTGTAGTTCCAGCTTGACACATAATAAAATCAGACAAAAGTAACAGTTTATTATTGCTAAAGCATTGCATCAGTGTTGAGACAGCATTATCAGGTCATGAATGTAAACTGTTCTCATGTTTTATACAGATACAGGTAGACAGATTACAGAGCGTTGACATTTTTCTATAGACTGATGTCACAGGGGACCACTGAAGAGCTGCGTAGCATTGGCTAAATACTCCTACACATTCATGGTTAGTGGAGACAGTTATTCCTACTGTGTGTTAACGAAAACAAAAGTGTTTTCATAAACTTCAAGAGTAAATGTAGATTAACTACACAGTACCGGAGTCTGGGTTTGAGAAACCAAATAAAACTTGACATGGATACACATATCCACCTAAACATATACAAAAAAACACAAAATGACACATATGCTGTTGTGCAAATATATACACACATGCATAAACGCACATTGACATACAGAAACATTTTCACACAACTGCACGTGCACACACACACAAACACATGCGCATGCACACGCACACACAAACACACACCTGTGCGCAAACACACACACACACACATACACACACACGCGCACGTGCACACACACTCACACACACACACACACACTCATACAACCACTCACACACACACAGTGCTAACACACAGAGGATCTCCACACCAATACTGTTGAGGATTCATTAGACCATATACTAGGCAGCACTGCAGGGTTTACAAGGGTTCACATACTTAACCAGAACAGAGAAAAAGCACAGCTAAACCTGAAGATCCCAAATTTCTTGAGTCCCCATTCTCTAGATGTGTGCGTACATACATATGTTTGTGTGTAGCCTCCGAAAAACATGAATACTCACTGTAAATATCCATGAACACGTGGATATTTATAGTGATTATTTGGGTTTAAGAGGCTATACACACCATCCTATGACTGCAGTGAGTTACTGTGGATTGTATTTAAACACAAAAAAACAACAGGAAACACAGCTCTCGTAGAAACCAGCGTCTGGCTTGTGGTTTTCTGTGGGAGGCACGTTCATCAGATTTAAAAATACAATTCTGCCCGGCGGAGAGGTTGGACTGAAATTTTCCTCGTTAATCCAGGATCTGAGCCACTCCAGTTTTCACAAACCCACATTCACATAAATGTGATCCAAAACTAGATTTCTTCATACCTTCTGCCATCTACACTGTTTTAAATTGAGCTGGTGTTAATAAAGGGGGTTCACCTGCTAAAGAAGCTGTTTGTTTACCAGTTAGCTTCCCCACACACTTGTCCTATTCGACTACCTTAGTAGAGCTATATTGTGGAGATTTCACGCATACAATGTAATTCATGTATAATTTATATAAGGTTATAGACAATCCACATATTTTGAAAATGTATCCATCATTTGACTTTAAAAATCAAAAGCAGAGCTAATTTCCAAGTATAGAATATGTATATCTACATCTAAATATTTAAAGGTAATACACAAAGAGACTGTAAACATATCTAATTCCATGATAACAGTTTGTGTGAAAAAAACTGCACTGCAAGTGCTATGGACCCTGTTATCATCAATAATTCACGAAAGCAGCACAGTCATGCATTATTATGCAGTTACAGAGAGTCCATACCGTAACATCATCCACCATTGTCCAAATGCATAAATAACATAAAATAATATAAAGTGAGTCACTGGGCCTCCACATCTCTGGTAATAACGATTCCGGTTCACATTAATTATCTGTAACTGCCTTTCAGATAGAACTATCCCCTCTCTCCAATACCAGACAGCTGCAGCTTATAACATGTCCCTGCGGTCACAAAAAAAACCTTTGAGGTGAAAGGTATGTGGCTGATCGAAATGATCGAGGTGATCGAAAGCATCGGTGTTTGCTCCAGGTAAGAGGATGGAGTCTGGACGGAAAGCCTGTCAGTGTTCACTGCAGAGAAAAGTCATTGAACCATGTCTGCTGGCTCCCTGCAACATCTGTCGACTAACCCATCTTCACCCGGGGACTCCCTGGCCCGAACCCTCCCAGCAGAGCTGTCCCTCCCACCAGGCAGATCAGGCACTGGGCCTGGGGCCCCGCCTTCTCACCCAGGGCCCCACCTTCTCGTCCAGGGCCCCACCTTCTCACCTTCCTTTGAGTTCCATTGGTTGGTTTCCAAGCAGAAGAGTCAGAAGGTGCCAGTGTTTTGGAGGGGCCCCCAAATCATTATTTTTTTGCCTAGGAGCCCCAAAAGTCTAGGTACGGCTCTGCTCCCCTGACATGCATAAACGATGAATTCCAGAAGAATGCGCCAACCTCGCATGTCTCTTTGGTATGAAGTCTTATGGAACAGAATTCCCTACTAATAAACCCACCCCCACCCAGGATTTAGCAGAGGCCCTAGCTCTGCCCAGACCTAACTGCTCCTCCACAGCTTCAGCCTCAGCTCCTCAGACTGCTCGTCCACAGTCGCGTCCCTGTTGGTTCAGCACAAAGGTAAAAGGGCCTGGCGGCGTCTGAGCCAGTGGAGGAGACAGACGGCGAAAGGGGTGGAGTCAGGGCGTGTTCTTCAGCAGGCCCAGTTTCCGCAGGGCCTCGCGGCGGGACTCGTCGGTGGCCCCCCGGCCCGAGAACTGCACGGTGATGCCCTGGTGAAAGAGCGACGGTTTGGAGACGGCCCGCCGCCGGGCCTCGGGCGGCGCGCCGCCCCCGCGGGAGCTGTGGGCGGCGGCCTCCTGCCGCGGCGGCCTGGGGGCCTCGGCGGCCCGGGGCTCCACCCTGTAGGAGTGCGGCCTCGTGGCCACGCCCGGCTGGGCAGCCGTCGGACGTTGGTTGCTCGCGGCGACCTCGGGCTTGGGGCCGGACGCGTGCGAAGGGGTCACCACTTTGCTCTTCCCGCCGTAGCTGTTGAGGTTCGCCGCCGAGCTGCCGTCGCCAGGGAACGGCTCGGCCTTGTGCGAGGGCGGTACCCAGGCAGCCGCTGGCCCGGCCTTGTTGTCGTGCGGGGCGAAGCTCTCCGAGGAGGTCTCGATCTTGGCTGTTGAAGCGGGCGCTGGAGTCATCACTCTGGTTTTTCCTCCGCTGCTGCTGAAGTCACTGGGAGAAGCTTCAGTCCGTGCTGCTGTGGTACTGTGAGGCCCACTCTCATAGCTGCTGTGGTGCTGAGACCCCACTGAGGGATTCATGATTATGGTTTTGCCTCCATAGCTGTTATAGTCGACTGGAGGGCCATTATCAAAAGAGCGTTGTGACACTGGAGCAGGCCTGGCTTCATTGGCAGTGACATGGTGAGAGTTGGCGTCCATCTTATTTTGTGACATCACTGAGGGATTTACCACTTTGCTTTTTCCTCCATAGCTGTTGAAGTCGATCGCAGAGGTGGCGGCGGCGGCGCTGCCATAGTCGCAAACGTCGCTGGAGGACGTTTCGAGATTGGCCGTGGACTGCGGCGTGTGACTGCTGAAGACCCTAGACTGGACGCTGGGCAAACTGTGTTTGTGGACCAGGCCCAGTTTGGAAAGGGCCTCCATCCTGGACTTGTCCGGCGACGGGTCCTGAAAGGAGTAGCTCCGATTCGGGGCGTTCCGCGCCAGATTCTCCTCCGGCTCTGGCGAGTGGGACGCCCCGGTCAGGTTGGCCAGGACCTTCGCCCGGCGCTCATTGACGTTGACGGCCGCCTTGGCGATGGTCTTGCCGTAGTCCTTGCTGTTGCCCAACATGAAGCTGATGTTGTCTGGGTAGCGGGTGGGCTTGGCCAAAGTGGGAGGGCCCTGTCTGACCGGGCTCTCGGGCGGAGAACTCTGAGACTCGGTGCTCCTCCTGCGGGACAAGATGGAGGAGGCCGTGAGGATGGACCCGCCCCCCTTGTGCTCGGCGATTTTTTGGGCGATGACCACAGGGGTGGGGATGGACCCGGCGGGCTGGTACAGGCTGTGGCTGAAACTGTCCTCGCCGGGGGCGGGAGGGGCTGGGGGAGGAGCGGGGAGGTGAAATTCGGAGGGGAAGTTCTCCCTCGAATCCCGTCTCGCTTTGATCTCAAAATGGGACTCCGGGTTCACGGCCGCACTCCGAAAATCTGAAAAATAGAAGATAAATATAAAAATATAATTTTAAGGGAAATTTCACAATTAATATACAGTATAGTCACTTACATTTACTGGGGTAGATATTGATATTGAAAATATCTCAGTTTGCTTTCAAAACAGGCATAGAGAAGCCTTGATTCAGTTAATAATATGATTATAGTTCTTGGACCCAATATGTCATATTTGCTGTATGTTTACATCAACATTTATTTCATTTCATCAACATCTATGTGTTTTTAAGACATATGACAGGGGACAGGGTCTGGATCAGATTGGAAATACGCATATATATTATCAATAAAAGTGCCCATTCATCCCTCATGTATTATAAAATGTGCCAACCACATCAAAGCAAATAAAAGAGTGCAGATGGGAAATAAGAATTCCCCACTATGAAATGGGTTCCATGCTTTTAAATACGCATGCCTAATAAACTGCATTTTAACCAGTTGTTAAATTGTATATTTTTGCTACAGAATATGAAAATCACAAATGTACTCTGGACACTGGAGTTCAGCAAATGAAATGACTAAACCACCAGTGAACTCATAATAATTTCAGAGAACAGAAAATGAGCTCTGGTACCTGGATGGGTGGGTTGAACGGGACGTCCCGAGGCTCAGATTGGACGGGCTGGTTTAGGACCAGATCGATGATGTCCTGCTCTTTGGGGCTGGGGGACCTCTGAGCGCCTGTGACCGAGACCGGGACTGGGACGGGACTGGGCGTGGCAGAGCGACCGTCCACCGAGGTGCTGCTCCCTGAGGAAAGGCCCTGCCTGGGGGGCTCCGAATCATCGTCCAGAGAGCCGATCGTTTCCTCGAAGAACAGGATGCACTCCTTCTCCTCTAGGCTCAGGAACTTCAGGGCCTCGTCCTCATCCTCCTGCAGGGGGCGACACAGGGTCACATAAGGCACAGGAAAGCAGCCAGACCCAGGGGGGGGGAGCAACCGACAGGACGAGGTGGGTGTCTGCTTTCTACCGTCACCATCCAAAGGACGGAGCCGGGGACCTGAAGTAATCTTCACTCTCTCTAATATAATTTTAACTGCTTATTTGTTCTTAACTGAAACATAAAGGAATGGGGAAAGGCGGAGCAAAACCGATCGCGAGTCACCAAGGATACGGCGAGGGCGCACTGTGTTTACACAGCGTGAGCGTTACGGCCCGATAACAGGGCGAAATAATTTCCTTCCATCCCGCCCCACTTCCTCCGCCCCGTAGCTGAATGGCCACGGGACGGACGTCTTGAGGACGGTAATTAGGCGGTGTTTTTTTTACTACCTGCTGACGCGCCGCGCTGCGCGTGTGTGTTGTGCGGCAGCTGGCTCTGATGCAAGCGGAGTCTCCCGTGTCACAGGCTCTGCTCTCTGAGCACTTCCTTATTATCCGACCAACCGGCTGGAAAGGTCCTCTCCACCCCAGGTGTGTGTGCGTGTGTGTGTGTGTGTGTGTGTGTGTGTGCACACGCATGCGCATGTGTGCCTGGGAGTTTAAACACAGGGCTGCTTGTTCGAGTGTAACCTCCTCCCCCCCCCCCCCCCCCCCCCCTCCCCGCTCCCTCCCTCCCCAAACCCATATGGCCCAGCCCCTAGAGGCAAACAAAGACCCAAGAGTGCCCTGCCCTAAAAAGCAAGCCAACAGCCAAGGTGCAATTACAGCGGGTTAGGCCAAACAGAGGAGCAACAGGGACAGACAAAACGTTGTTAAATCTCTAAACAAAAACCGAACAGAAACTCTCAGGGAGGCACAATGCCGCTGCTACTCAGCCCTGTTGGTTGAATTACAGCAATTTGTCCGTTTTTGTGGAAACACTGTTAGTACTGTTCAGAGAGGCTTAATCGGCGCAGCAGTGTAAACACTACTGTACACTGTATTGCTAGTATCAGAGCCCCCACAGAAAAGCTCCCTCCACTTGTTTTTTTTTTTTCTGAAGACCGATACAAATCGTGCATTCGCGTGAACAAAAAAAAAACAAGCGTTTGGAGATCAAACCGAGTGGAAGAGCTCGTCTGAAACGCCGACAAGCCCTCCGTGTAGGAGGCGGCCCTTCGCGTACGCGTCTGACGAACCGAGCGCTCGAAGGCAGATTCCCAGTGATGCGTCACATCTGAAACACCTGCACCCTCCACGCTCCTGCCCTGCTCCGCGCTGTCACGGCAACCCGACAAACAAACAATTTTCTGACATTTCTATGTCACTACGGTAACAGAATTGCCAAGGCGAATGTTGAGAAAACATTCAGGGTCAATGAGTGAAGAGTTATTTTCAAAATCCCACGTAACCCTTCTGAAAACTAGTCTAGTAAGTCTCTTCTTCTTGAAAGCCCTACAATACTCAGATCCTGAAATTATTGTAGCAATCCCAAATGTCAGTTTCAGATCACCTTATTTAGCCTGCCACCTCATTCAGAACCTTCTGAAAAACCCACAGACGCAGGTCCTCTGTGAGATGTGTACTACGTGACCAGAGACACAGACCCTATACCTGTCTCTTCTGCTGATGTCTCAATGGACTCCATCCAATGCTGTCAAAATATGCACTGAAATTCACTACCTCAGAAAAGAAAAACCACGTCCTGCAACACCTACCGACTGCCACGGAAGCACAGGGGCCAGTGTCGAGGCTTGCGATGCCCAAGGGATTCAACCGGAGGCCATCTCTCCTTGTAAAACCACGGCGAGGAAAGAAGTATTTCAGAGAACCGAGGCGATGCTACTAATTCTGTGGAGGAGCGAACTTGCCGGTGATGCCAAGCCAGAGGGCACTGCTCACTGAAACCAAAACCTGAAACCAACCCTACTTGTAAGGACCTCAGGCCAGGGCTGCTCAACCTGTTACACCTCCCCTGGCGGCATGTGTCACCTCTAAGTCATGCTATAGGGGTATGTGAAGGTTAATCCGGTTTGGCTTCAGGACACACGCTGTTCGCACGCCGCGGGTCAACTTCGCTGTATAAACAGTGACGGAGCAGACTTTCTCTCCGGGACACCCCATCCGCACACAAACCTCTTATTTATCCACCAACACCCCAGACTGGTTCATGGCTAAGCAACGCTGCCATTATACGCTGATACAAAAAGTCATGGCGGGGGGACTTAACCTGATGAACACTGTTAGTCTGAACTTTCTTTCTTTGCTGAAACAACTAAAAAACCAATCAGCCATCCAATGATTAGTATATATATATATATGTATATATATATTAGTAAATGAACTGGAACACTGTACATAGTAGAGTACCGCAATAACATGGTCACACTGTTAAATGGTGGAAGATTAGTAGAACTATAGTCATGCTATAAATGCTATAAATTAAGCTATGTTCTTAGCTCATTTTTCTTAAATATTGGATGGTAGCTGTTCAGGAAGTGATGAAACTAACTGCAGTGAAACTGTAGAAGTAGTTAATACTAATAGTAAACTTTTTTGTCAAACTTCTTACCAACTAAAAAATATTTCCCTGAGTTATGCTTATATTAACTAACTATACAGTATGTATATATTTAATCATTTTTCTCTGTCACCAACTGTGGCTACCTTCCAGCTAATGATACTGACTTTAATAGTTTTTTTTTCTTCTGCCATGGCCAAATTGGTAGCTCTAATTCAAAGATGCATATTATTTTTGGTTTAAAGCAGTTTTTATTTTCAAATGAAAATGACTACTTGAAAAGTAAAAGCAAAATAGAAGCTACTGTTCTATTGAATGAGGTTTGGGTTTATTGTCAGCTTTGTCAGATAAGATGAACAACAATTATACAATGCACGAGACAAACCCTTCATTTCTGAATGACGTTGATTGCCTACAGAGAATAGATAAAATATTTTAACATTCCTTGGGTGTGGACACCTGCCACTGCCTTTAGAGGTCTGGCTGATAGACTCACATGAGCCATTGTGTTGTTATGCTATTGTCTTATTATGGTTTCTGTCGGCGGGGTCGTTGTTTGTGGGTTGGGTTGTTGTTTGCTGTTTTGCAGGATGGACAACTGTTGTCTGTGCTAATCCTTCCCACCCTAAATGTAAACAGTGTCCGCTGTTTTATGGGTCCTCAGCCAAACAAGCCTATAGAGGTCCCCTGGTCCTGCCTATGGGCATTGCACCTGTTCTATTCAAGCAGTGGCAGTATCAGGGCTTTGAAGTCTAATGAAGGTCCAGTTATTATTAACAGCCCATTACATCACGAGGGCAAAGTAATTCAAAGTGAAATATACTAAAGGGATTATGTATCAAAATTATTAAGAACAGAAAAGCAGCATGCTATCAGATGTGATGAGGAACAGTAGAAAGTAGAAAAGCATATTTGTATTTTGTGGGCAATATTTTTTTGCAGTAAATGCATTGAAACATTATAGGAGTACAACATATTACTATTGATACTGTTGATATTACTATTACTATTACTACTACTGCTGCTGCTGCTGAGATTGATGTTCTGTCAATGCACTGTCACGAGTAAAACACACACTGAACAAGCATTTTAAAACACAGTAACTTCTAGTGACTACGGATTCACTTTAATATCTGTTTATCGTATCGTATCGGAAATCAGTTAGACAGTCTATTGACGACGTACTTGTCAATGTACAAGTTTTGCAAAGTTTAGGATAACGCGTGAATTAAAGGTAGCCAATTTCCCGCATGCAAAACGCGAAGGTTAAAAGTGAATTGTAGCGGCAGGACTCGGCACATGACTTACGAAAGGCCTGCGGTTCTTTGAGTTTCTTCTGGAGCTCTCCTGACTCCCATTGAGTCCAAAGTGGAGACGGGGATCGGACGGCATATGAAAATCCATCAATCTCTGACGAGGCTAGAGCGCACAACTTCTTGGCATTTTACGAGCAATCCCCCGTTCCCAGCGTCCGTCTTCTCTCAGTGCGAGTAAACATCCATCCTCAGGGCTTGTAGTCATCGCATATGTTTTCCAGAACTAAAGGCTGAAAAGCAATTTTAAAAATCAATGCTATTAATGGAATGTTGTTGTAAACAATGTATAATCATGTGTTGTCAAATCAAACGGTAGCCGTCTAGATTCTCGTTTCTCGCGGGGAATAAACTATATGCAACAATCGTAACCTCTGGGATTAGAAACATGGTACCACACCGAATTGTTCAATTTGTCGCATCACCTTCAACTTGTAAAACGCTTTGTCCCTTGACTGTACATTTGGAGTGTTGTCAGAATGTATAGGCGTAAAATATTGTAGGCCTACTACAAAAATGTGTAGCCAGTTAAAAAAAATGTTGTAGTCACAGCACAGTAACGCTTTAGAGGAGAAGCTTTATCGCCTAGAACGTCCTGGTCTCTCCACAGGTTATGTGGTTTGGCACGTAGTCAGTGCTGTTTTAACGCACTGACAGACGAGTTATTCCGGATCAGGTATGCTGGCAAACAAGTTCACAACAATCCTTTTTCAAAGACCGTCAATAAGTACAAGAAACAACAGGAAACTTTTGTTTATAAGTATATGTATCTTTACATTGTATTCGCCGATATAATGCAATTTTAAATTGAAATCTTACAAATAAATTAAAGTTTTATAAAGAATTTTCTTTGGTAATTCATCCATCGGAAAGAATACAAATAACTCTCCAAGGTTCGGACACAGAGTTAGCAAATAATTGCCGAGAAACCCGAGAACTGATCAACCCAAGAAAGCGTGGATAAAGCTTACCCGTTATGAAGGCAATACGTAGGGAATTCACTCTCGCAGATGTTAATATACATGTACTGTTATTTAAAGTAAGTTCGCAAACTGCATTATGTTCCGTTTGATCGCTGACACAAGTAGCACATTAGCCAATAAATCGTAAAGCGGAAAATTTATTTCCCTTTAGTCCATCTTTCTGGTCACAATGGCCCAGTGTCCTAGTTCCAATCTCAGCAGCCCAAGGGTATGAGTCCCTAACTTGAATGAGAGCTAACGTCTATAATTTTCTCCTCTCAACGCAAGCGCACAGAGGCGCGTCCCCTCCCTTGTCAAACCTCGACTTCTGACTCCGGGCTAGACCTTGCTGTGCCCCTGACTGCGCACATAGCGCAGCATAGCAGACGGCTACTTTTTTTGCAACCTCAATTTTTCTAACGAGTTAGCCCTTTTTTATATCGCCCTTTCTGAAAAGTCAGGTATGTGACGTTCACCTTACAGAATGCACAAGGGCTGCCCTGGTGCGCAACTCTGCTGCGTTTCCACTTTATGGCACGTGCTCCAGACCCACCCTTGGCAACAACAACTGAGAAAAAAGAAAACAAACCCGTACAAATCCGGTTTTTAGAGATTCCTGACAGCATTGGCAATGTCTAAAACCTAGTACTTTTCCCCACTACTCTTAGCAGCGCAGTAAACACACCCAGAGGTGACAACTTCATAAAAAAATTTTTTTAGTGGAAATTGCCTTTTTTTACCAGTACATCCAATTTGTTAATACGTTTAGGCAATTTCACGTGATGCTGTAAACCCAAACCAGAAACTATTTTTCTTCAAGCTCCAGCTCATCCAGCTTCTGGGTTGATATCCATGGTTGGTTGTCAATTAAGATGGACAGCTTACCCTTGTCCAATCTCTTCACATTTTATTTTGCATGAACAGTCTTCCTTGCTTATATTTATTAAATCAATGTATACATGTACGTGTCTGCCGCTTTGTACAGTTTTTGGTTGATTGAAGAGATTAGTAGGATACATCAATACGCTATCAGTACGCTAATCAATTTACGGTATGTAACAGCAAATCAAATTAGGCCACCATAACAAATCTTGTATCTGACGATTTAATATGACAGGGATGTCACATGACAAGAGAAATACAAAGGAAACAAGTAACTGATGTGAACAATAGATAAACAAGATTAACGACTGTGCTCCTCTTTAGTAATATCTACAGGTACAACTAATATCCAAAAAATGCCATTGACTTGTCCAGTCGAAGTTATGGTTATGAAAAATTGCTTTAAATCAGTCCCAATGCTTTATTCACTATACATAATCACTCATATTTAGAAATAATAACACTCTCACAACACAAAATAAATAATCAGAGTATTTTCATTAAATTATTTATACCAGTGGAACAAAGAAAAATAATAAGAAAATTGACAACTGCATTTTTTGTTTTAATTTAGCCAGACATTATGCAAATTATTTAAATGATTTAATTCAAACAAGGAAATTACACAAATTTGGGTAGCCTGTTGCATTTTCCTCTGGCTATCTTAATTTTCAATTTCCAGTATATTCATTTGAGTTTTTGGCGGGGACACGAGAGGCTTCACATCAAAAATTGTGTTCATGCTGTGACAGTTCATAAGGACAGAACAAAACCCAAAACCTTTTGTGTGAAACAGCTTGATATGACCGTGCACACCTTGAATGGGATACCTCAGTCTATTACACTTAGACAGGATTAATTCCTGAAATGCACACAGTATCACAGTAGTACAGTTTTGGGGACTGAGCCAACAACCTTCCGCTTGCGTTTGCGCACGCTCAACCTGCGACGATCCGGATCTGGTGGCTGGGGAATATTCATTCACATAGTTTATTTGGTAGGGACAACGCAAGTTAACATAGTACCCCTTCAACTCGTTACAAACACGTTGATGTAACTGATGTACCGCATACAGAGATTATAGCTATTGCTAGTTTCCAACTCCTGTCCCTAAAGGGGTTTGTTATACATTCACCATTTTGAATTAAACATTGACTGGACCCTTCATTCTCATGGCCCCACCATGACATCCCAGTGTTAATCCTGCATTACATTCCGGGAACCTGTGACCCCTGTTATGCACTGACTCGGTAATGAAGGCCAATAGAGCTACGCTCAGATCCAGCTTAAGATGGACTTGCTGTGAAACTTAGTGAAACCGAAATATAACTTACGGGGATGTTTGCACTCTAATTATCTGGAGAAAGGCTCCCCCTTGTGACTAGTTAGAATCATTATTCGAGCCTGTTTCTGCATCATCAAAGGAAACAGTAAAGTATAATCCCTAGGTGTTCTCTCTAGGCTATAGTGTTAAATCCCACTAGTGGAAAAAAATATGGATCCAAAATCAAAGCCTTAGACTTGTCCTAACCCTTTCCCATGGTCCTAAACACAACTCTGATATTGCCCAAACCCCAACACTTACCATGTTCCTAACCCTAACCCTAGCCAAACCCTAATTTGAAACCTAAAAGTTAACTCAAGCCTCTCTTAAATATCAGATTGTTCCATTTAAATTATTGAAAAACAACTCAAATCAATTCAATAATAAAAAACAAAGTAATATGTTTGTAGTCATTTATTTTGTAAAAAGTGTTTCAATAGACAAAAATCCAAATATATAAGGCTATAGTGTTAAATCACACCAGAGAAAAAATTAGGATCATCCAAAATCAAAAGACTAAGCCTTGTCCTAACCCTTTCCCATGCTCCTAAACACAACACTAATATTGCCCCATCCTTAACATATACCATGTTCAAATCAATTCCTTGATCCTCAACTTTTTGTCCTTTGCAAACTCATATTAACATTTTGGAAATTTCTGACATAACTCAATGACTTGGTTTTAGTCTGCTCTAACTTCTCAAGATCTGTCATGCTACTCTGTGCCGAGCTGTGGTGCTCATCCTTTGTAGGACTGTCTAAAATGGCAGCCTCATCATTCCTACTGGCTGGCTTCTTTTTAATGGAATATTTTGCTAATAAAATAGTGGGTATTACTCAACCAAATCAGTTGCTCAACACCAGAGAAAACATGAGAAACTAATAATTGCATTCTCATTTATTTTTATAGATTCACCTTTACCCTACTCAAAGAACTCCCACACAAAAAAATTGTTTATGCCAAACACACTATTCCACATAGCATGTGAAGCATAACTCAGCTCATGAAACACATTCCTCTCCCCTGAGACCAATTACATTAGCAGTAGCACATTTTCATAAAAAATGCATTACAGATTAGTAATTTCACTCAAAGATTCATGAGGTGCATACCAGCACGGAGACACTGCCTCTGGGAAATAAGACCTACCATCGGGGGAGAGCCAAAGGCCTGGATGGGCTTACACTGGGCTAACACTTACTCATGAGTAATTAATGGGTTGTTTTAAAACGCTCTTAATACCCCTTAAGGTAGCAGACACCCAGAGGACTGGAATTACACATCTTCCATCACTACTACCCACCCAGAGCAGATATTGACCCCTGGGGTACAGAGACGAGACACAGTCCTCCGCCTCCCCACCACCCCACTCAGGAAAAAAAGTCACTCGTGTGCCTTTTCCGTACTGTTTGTCCACACGGGCTTCCGTTTCTCCAGGAAGGCCCGGATGCCCTCCTGCCCGTCCCTCAGCGCCAGGTTGTCCACCATGACCCCGGAGGCGGTGGAGTAGGCCGCGTCCCGACCCTGTGCCATCTGCCGGTAGAACGTGGCCTTACCCAGGGCCACCACCGGGCGGCTGGACTCGCACACCCGCCGGGCGATGGCCATGGTCTCCGCCTCCAGACGCTCCTCCGGGACCACCCTGCTGACCAGCCCGTGCAGCAGGGCATCGTGGGCCGAGATGGGGGCTCCCGTCAAGAGCATCTCCATGGCAACCTTCGGAAGAGAAGAACTGCTGCTACTTACCGGGGTCTTGCAAACAACCAAAATGTACGTATGCCAAAAACAAACATCATGACATTTGAATGCAATACACAAATATTCATTTCAAATATAAAAAAATGTTTTTGAAAGCAGAATACGAACACTTATTTTGGTAATTTATGATTTCTCACAATTCCCTTATACAGACGGCTTCTTGGTGAGATTTACCATTATCTACACTCTACTATTGTGGTGAAATAATTTTTATGGGACCATTTCACATTTTTTTTGTACATCATCTAGGTCTGTGTGATGTTCAAAACTCATATATAACCTATTTTTTGTTTTACAGAAGCCCTTCAGTCAGAGCAGAAAGGACTACAGCGGGGAACTTTGGTGACCTTCCTGGGGACGGCTCGGCCAATGGCCACGGCCGGTGTGGAGCAGAAGAGCCCCACGTTGACACCCGGGGTGGCAAAGGTGGATTTCTCGTCGCCACGGCGATATCGCAGCTGGCAACGAGCTGGCACCCTGCGGCCGTGGCAACACCGTTGACCTTGGCGATCACAGGAACCGGAATGTCTTGTATCAGGGTCATGACCTTAGATAACGCAAAACAAAGGCAAACAATGCAGACATAGCCTTTTCTCCATTCACCCTCAGCATGAATAATTATATACACTTTAAAAAATGACAAACTGAATACAATTACTCTTCTGTCTCTAGAGAGTAGCTGAATTATTCATGCTTCGTTGATACCTCGCGCTAAGCTCTCCTCCTCCTCTCAGGCTCCATGGAAAAACCTTTATTGACAGTGATTATTCAACATTAAAGGCTGTGAACACTTCAGCAGAGTGCTCAGGGACAATGGTTGCCTGGGATACGAGTGATGCTGCAGCAGAGACAGTCTGCGCCAATGAATCTGCTAAACGGACCAACTTTGTGTTGGTTTAACTAGATGGGTTTTTTTTAAATTATGTATTTTTTTTAGAAGTTTAATTTTACAATTAGTTATAATCATCGCATGAAAAACAACAGGAAGATGAATTTCCCAGGAGTCCATTTTCACACCAGACAGAATCAAAGCTGGCAGTTATCTGCCTGTGATGAAGGGTTAGCCTCTCTGATCATAAAAACAACCAATCGCAAAAAATAATATATTACTAATTGAAAAAGTGCCACAAAAAAGGAAATGCTTCTCTCACAGATTGCCCAAAACATAACATAATATTTAGTAAAGACAATAGCAGAAGACTAAAATAAACTCTGTGAGAATGACAAGTCAACTTCTCAACAAACAATCCAAGCCAAGGCCAGGCCAGTTTCTTTCACTTGGAATGAGAGACTTTTTAATCCACATTTTACTAAAGATGGCAAAACACGAACATGTCGACTCATCTCAAGCGAAAGGCCTTGATAAGTGTTTATGTGCTTCTTGCCAGGGGCTTTACCCAAAATTTAATTTAATGAACTCAAGCCGACTTCCTTCCTTCCTTCCCCCCCCCACACCTTATTTATTTTCGAGCAGTTTGGAGAAATCCCAGGCTGAAAATTATAATGAGAAATTTGCTCAGTAAATTTGACAGCTTTATGCTCACTCTCCTACTTTTCCCCATCTTTTAGTGGCTGCACAACTGTTCATAATTTTTATGATCCGCGCTTTCAGCTTTCACGTTTAATCTGAATTTCACTCAGTGAGTTTCAAGAATGTAAACAGGATGTAGCACGACAGAAAATACTTTCCTTATCTCTCTCAGGTTGGGTTGGCCTCATTAAAATTCTCTCAAAAATTCCAGCATCTTTCAAAGCACGGCAATATTCACAATAAAATGTTTAACTTTGCGAAAAGCTTTTCATTATTTATGTGAGGAGTTAAAGGCCTTTGAAATTTTTTTAATGAGACACAAACTGCCAGAACAAATATTACCTCAAACTTGTATTATTGCAAGGAAAGTTACACCATTTTTACAAGGGGGGAAGCTTATGAGGAGGTTTGCTGAGGTGAGATATGCCAGAGTCCTTCTGTCAGTTTTAACTTGTTTCTAAAATTATCTTCACGATAACAGGCAAACTCAATGTGAATTGTACAGCTGCACACTAATTCCAGATTTGCTGTCAATCCGATGCCAAACTTTAGATTGCAGAGCACAGAATATACATGCTCCAGTGACCTCATAGCTCAGGATCAGGTTTTCACATACAGTAAGGAATAAGAATGGAATTGGGGATATTATAGATGTCAACCTATTTCTCAGGAAATTCCTTCCCAAAAAAAGCCTCAGTCCTTTCATGGTTCACAAATCACACACTTCACCCGGGAAAAAAATACCCGGGTGTAAAAACTGTGAACTCGAGTGCCAGCCTTGACTGCAGTTCTGTTTCAACAGTGCCTACGCAGGGGCCTGAATCTCAGGGGGACAGGTGAGGGTTTGGAGAAGAGCCTCACCTCAGAGCACACCTGGAACACCTGGCTGTGGTGCTCTCTCCCCTGGGCAGACGTCAGCTCCTTCAGGTCATGACCCGACGAGAACACTGGGCCCTCGGCTAAGACAAAACAAAATTAAATCTTCAAAGCTGGCCTGAAGTTCATAACCAGGTCAAACGGTGACCTGCCTGAAAAAGGGACACACACTGGCCTCCACCCATTGTTAAGTGCTTCAGCAGTACTGTTTAGAGCGGCAGTTACCAGCTCTTTCCTCCACACGAGCTCCTCGTCCCAAACAGGATGTATCAAGGGCTGCAGTGAAAACAAATTCTGTTCACAAACCTGTTTTTCCACAGAAACTGTAGAACAAATAGAAAATAATTTGAAAAAATAACGGGGCTGCTGGTTTGCTGTTCCAGTACTATTCCAGTGTGTGAATGATCTGATAATGGGTAAGGAACTGGTATTGCAACCTAAAGGTCACTGCCGTTGTGCCCTTGAGCAAGGTACTTAACCTACAATGTAACCTGCAATGTAAATGATACGTAGAGTGTTGTGTAAGTCGCTCTGGACAAGAGCATCTCCTAAATGCCTGTAATGCAATATTTGGCCACAACTCTGCTTAGGGAGGGGGGACTCAGTGGTCCAGGGTGACCCTGTCTCACCAGCAATCCCCAGTGCCCAGAGTCAGCTGGCACAAGCTGCACAGGGAGCTTCTTCCTCCCACTCATGTCTGTGCAAGCTCAACCTGTAGCTAATACTGTGGTGTGAGAAAGAGCAGTGGTGGAATAAACACGTTTCAGAGAGCACATTTGCGACTGTGTTCTCCTGAAATGATAGTGGGCTTACAGCGATACGATGGTGAATAGGACTAAATATGAATACATACACAAAACATAAATATTACTCACCATATCTCTCAGCATACATTTACACATAAATTTAAACATACTCTGCATATGAACTCTCTTGCAATTGCAATACTGTTAAACATTATTATGTACTCTTCCCCTCACAGGTCCCCTGGTGGTGGAATGGGCCACCTGCAACCACCATAATCACTCCGCATTCTATATGAAACACAACCCATACAACACATGGCTCCAACTGACAACTTGCCAGTGCTTGAACCTGAAAATATACTATGTTTAGCATCTGATCATCCCAAAACCCAAAGTGGAGTTTGATATTGCTTTTATAGATCATTATTCCTAAAATGGTGATTTAAGTCAGATGCATTACTTGCAACATTTTCTTGTTGTTTTTGTTTGTGTATCTTGGTACAATTGCATTGTAACATTGTACACTGTAAGTGGGTAGGAGTGTTTCCAGAAATGAGTCACTGAATAAAATGTACAGAATATTCCTATTCTAAATTACTTCAAGATTACAACCCAGGATAATTAGGAGTAGCCTGATATGTTGAGATGAAATGGTAGAAACTCCATACCTGATATAATTATGACCCTGAGGTCATCACTGTCAATGTCAGCCAAGATGTCTGACCGCAGGGATGTAAGCATAGACAAGGATAATGCATTCCTCTTCTTGGGATTGTTCAAAACTATATTCCTAGTAACAGAAAATATGTCACCGTTACTGGCCAAGAACGTCAGCATGCAGTGATCAATAATTAAACTTGAAACGGTAAAAAACTAGTATTCCATTATACATCGGTGTTCAGACCAAATATTGAGTGAAAACATTTATTGGCAAATTGCAGTCGTGATCCCTTGATCAATACTGTAGCCTACCTAGTTAACCTTTTCAATAAGTGAACTGCTCCCTTGTCTATAGACTATGGACATGAGACGGGATTCACACTAGCCAATCCAGACAAATCAAACAAAGAGCACTGCTGAGATTAGATAAACCTAATCCATAATTAAATAATATTATTCGAACCGGTTTCGTGTCCACGAAATAATAAACACTGGTCATCAAGACTGAAACCAATAGGAGGGCTCAGGTGTGGGGCGTAGCCTACCTTCCGCTGTAAACTGCAAGCTAGCTGCTCAGCTTCCTGATTGGCTACAGTAAATGTTGCTAGCTATCGCTAAAGTGCTATCAAAATAAATAGTGACACTGACATGCAAATGCTATTCCATCACTCTTCCTTTATTTAAACTCAATACGAGCTGGAGATACTTTTGGAAAAACTTTCACCTCCAACAATCGTTACGGAAAACTAGCGAACTAACTAGCCAAACGTTAGCTACCTTATTCCATTTTGTTGGTGCGTCTGACAGTCAGTTGAGTTTCAGACCGCGTGCATAGCGATCGCGCACCCGCAAGAAGACTTGAATATGGCAGCGTCCACCTGCTCAGTAAAACAGTTCCCCTAAAACGGGAAAAAGAGCCGGCTGCGGCGGCAAATCCGTAGACAGCCATTTCTGCACAGGGACCTTGCAAAAATGACAAACGATAGAGGGGAAGGTAGGCACAGAATTTAACCAATGCTTTATTCTCGACAGCGCCCCGTTTGTTGGCTGAACGAGGCAAGTTCACTCGAAAGGACAGTTTACTCCACTAGGCGGCAGAAATTCCAAAGGGAACTCGTGGAGAAATTAATGTTTTACCTTGGTATAATGGATTACAAGCGTTAAAAAGAAGCGATGAACAGAAAATTCAACTCAACCCGGTGTTTACTGAAAATTAATTTGGTTTATTTCGTCTCTTATTCACATTAAAATCTATGAAGTATTCCATATTTGTAAGACCATGAAAATGTCATTGGGTTTCATAGTCAAATGACAGGTGTATCACATACTACGTAATACCATATTGAAAAATATCGTCCTGATCCGTAGCCTATATATTAAAACGAGATTATAAATCCTACATTTATATACATTTAAATCATATGAAATTAATTCAATATTTATTATTACCATTGATTTTAGAAAGTCATTTTGGAATCCATCTACACAGCTTGGCATTTCTGCTTGGACCGGTTCAGAATGTACCAGCCTATACTGAAATGACTGGACTACAATTACAAAAAAAAAAGACAAAATGCATTCAATAAACACAATATATATAAAGACTTTTTTATTGATTAGGCAACAGTATTCACTTAGTAATATGGTGGAAAAAATTTTTTTTGGGGGGGGGACATTACCGTAACAGGATTTCAGTGTGAGCGTGAAATAATCCTTGTGATCAAGGAGTAAGACAGCAAGGAGGTGGGAGGTCAAGTTAAAAAAAAAACATGACAGTGGAGTTAATTCCTTGCCATTAGAAACAACCTCTTCATTTCTGAAGGATTGCATTTCTCTAGTCCAAGCACTGAGAACACATTTGAACTTAAAAAAAAAAAAATTGAAATCTTGACATCATCACCCTTCAAAATACTCAGTTCAGTGTAGTGCTCATGTTACAGTGTAGACTAATACAGAGAGTGAGAGCCTGAGGCTGAGGATCAGATTAATAAATTAAGGATAACGTGCATGTGAGCAGTATTGAGCCGTTGCAGGCAAATGGCTCATCTGGCCACACTGATCACTACACATTGCAATGCAATGTTCGGTTCAGAAATAAGGATTGTTGTTTGAGTGTGTGTAGCTATTCTGTTTTTTTTTTTTTTTTTTCTTTCAAAATCAAGTTTACAAATAAGCAAGACTGACACTGCAAAGCAAAATACAAAATATTCTGCACGGTTACTTAAATTTGCATTTAAAAAATGATTCCAAAATAAAGCATGACAGCAAGTACAAACCACTCCAAATGACATAATGAAAATATAGTGTATTAAATAGATATACAGCCTGTTGTCTTTTTTCTCCATTAGAGAACACGCACAGCTTGTTCCCCAGCTAACAAGCGACCTTCTGACACCTTTCTTTGATGTTTCCGCAGCAACGTGGTGACGTAGAGTCAGCACCCGACCAGCTGCACTTACACAGTGAATGCCGTTTGCATCTTCAGCCATTACAGATGCATGCTTTGGAAAAAGAGCTGTCTTGTAAATTCAGAGTTTTCCACCAAAGCTCTGAAAGGGAAAAGTAATGAAAAGGCAAATTTTCCTTTTTCATTTTTCTACCAATTTGATCTGAGGAATGAATGAAGGGTGGTTCTATAATGCAATACAAAAACAACAATCTCATTGTTAATCTGAATCAGTGTGCAATGCCGTCCATTCACATCTTACGTGACCAAACTGAAATATGATCTGGAATGATTGTGGATCTACCGATTTATATGTGATTTGTGATGGAATAAATAAAAGACTAAAAAAAGCATACAAAAGCGTTACGTACTGTAGTGTGCCACAAATAGTGCTTGATATACAGTCTTTAAAATACACGTTCCACATTATAAATCTCACCTGAGAACCATATGAAAGGCTACTCTGTATCTACCATTTTCTTTAATTGAGCACCACACTGTAGTAGATACTGTTAATGTGCTGTTAATGACTGTTTAACTGTCAAACATGACGAAGACTGAATTTACCATAATATTAGAATTATTAGATGTAAATGGAACTCAAATTCCCAGAGTGCTCTTGAAGACATGTTCTGCAAGCAACAGAAATGTATTGGATGATGTAAGCAATGCAAGACGAATTAAGCAAAATATTCCTTTGAGGGAAATCAATACATTTTATGTGATAAGATTAGAGGCATCTGTCTATTTTTGGTCACTGAAAGAATGAAAATACTTTCAGCTCTGGCAAGTTTTGTCATATTCTCATCAGATAGAGCTTTATTTCCTCTCATGGAAAAATACGATATTCACAACTATATAAAAGAAATTGACCTTCTAAAGTAGATATTTGGAAGTAACCCAGTAAAAAAAATATAAAGATTTTAAAATAAAGTTACTATATTTTTGACACTTGGGGAAATAAAGAATTCCAGATCAGTATATTGAGGAATCATAAACAGCTCTGTATATTAACTAAACCTTTACTGTACATTTTGTTCTACACTATTTGATAAGCAATAAACATCTGGCGTTAATCTTTAAACAACAACAAAAAAAAACTCTAAAGTACTTAAAAGAATAGGATTCATAAAACCCCAGAAGCTGGTGTGCTCAGTCACATAATTATGACTTAAGCTCAGTATGTCACATAAAAACAACAAAAAAAAAAAAGTTGAGAGAAAAGTGAGAGTAGTAGCAACTTTCCCCACTTTTGTTACTATGCAGGTGACCCTGCAGCAGTTCAGTGTCTCTCTCTTTCTCTCGCACACTCACAGCAGCATAGACTCTTGCATGGCAAACGCTTCTGGTGCGTGCCTGTAGTGTGGTCCTCCGAACACTGGGGGGAGCTGCTGCTGCCTCAGCGGGGGCTGCTGCTGCTCCTGATACTGTGTCCTGTAATGGCGCAGGGCGTCCGGAGCCGGCGGGTAGCGGAACTCGTTCACGGGCGACATCTGCGCCTTTGGAAGCTGGGCGACCGGGGCATGCCACTGGAGGACTGGGGCGAATCGCTTTCGTGACTCCACTGCCGCCCCCCTCCCGCCCCGCCGCCGCCCCCGTGTCCCTCGGGGTGGTAGGGCGGGGGCGGGGGCTGGTCCACCCTCCTCCACCCCTCCTGCCCGTAGTCCGAGGGTGCGAACGCCGGCACGCCGATCAGCCTGGTGGGCTGCCTCAGGAAGCTGCCGGGGGCGGAGCCGGAGCTGTCAAACTGCGCGCTCGGCTCCGCGGGCGCCACGGTGATGCGGGCGGTCGCCGTGGCGCTGGGCGGCGGCAGCCGGCGGTAGGTGGCGTAGGAGTTCATGAGGGCCTTTTCGGGGGAGAGGCTGGCGGGGGCCCTCAGCGCGGTGCCGTAGTGGCGCTCGTCCGGCCGGAGGTCCACCGGAACGCCGCCGTACGCCGCGTGGAAGGGCGGGGCCGCGCGGGGCCTCCCGGGGGAGACCTGCAGGGGCGGGCCGAGGGGCGGGCCGAGGGGGGGCCTGAGTGGGGGCCCCAGGTAGGGGGGGTTGGAGTAGCTGGGTGGGGGTCTCCCCATGGGACGCTGGTCCGGGCTGCCCACCTGCAGCGTGTGTCTGGGGGCCCGGGGCCCGGTCCCGCTCTCGGCGCCGCCGAGCGCTCGGTTGGGGCTGCTCTGTTTGGGCGCCGGCGGCCCGAAATGTCCCCGCGGGGGCGGCTGCTCCAGCTCCAGCGCGTCGGCTCCAGCCTGCTCCTGCTCCAGCCCGGGCACGTTGTCGTACTGCGACGCGTTGGAGCCGCGGTTGGCGTCGGCCACGAAGCCGCCCCGGGAGCGGGGCCGGCGGTGGGGCAGCGGGCCGTCCTCCGGGCCTGACGGGGGCGGCGAGCCGCCCTGGCTGAAGGCCAGGCCCCGCCCCGCGGCGGTCCTGGCGGCCTCCAGCCTGGTCTCCGACGGCTTCACCCAGCGCGGCGTGAAGTCCTTGCGGCCGCCGGACACCGCGTTGGAGTTGTGGTTGGCCGTGGCGTGGTTGGCCGCCCTGGGCTCATCCTGAGCGGCGGGGTTCGGCGCCGCGGGCCCCGGGATGAGGTCGCCACGGGCGGCGGCGGCTTCCGAGGCTCCGCCTCCCCGGAGCTCCCCCGCGAGCGGGCCTCCCTCTTCTCGGCCTTGTGCTGCCGCACCAGCTTCTCCAGCGAGTTCCTCCGGGCCCGGCTGCTGGGCCGGCTCCCCCCCTCCTGGGGCCGCTCCGGACCGACGCTGGGCCGCACCTCCTCCTGGGGGCGCTCCGGACCGGCGCTGGGCGTGAGCGGCGTCTCCGCCGGCTTGGCGTTGTGGCTCTGCCCGTTCACCATGTGGTTGGCGGTGGGGGTGGCGGTGGTGGTGGCAGGCTCGGGCGGGAGCTGGCCCAGGGGCTTCTTGGGCAACTCGTCCTCTTTACCTGGCGGGGCCAAAACCAAAATGGACGTTACACTTCAGTGACCGTAAACCATTCAAGTGGGGAAAAAGAAAAACAACTTTTAAGGCAAACAAATACAGAATGTGCACAACATCATGCAATACTGCAGCCTGAAAATAAAGAAAGAAAGAAAGAAAGAAAGAAAGAAAGAAAGGCAATTACAGAAAGGAAAACACACCGTCTTACATCCAACTACTCAAACCACGGAAAAAAAATGCTTGAATATATTATCCGCAGGAGCGATTGTTTGCACATCCCTGAATGTCCAATTACCAGCTGCCCCTCATCCAGCATGTTGTTTGTCTATGTGACTCAAGTGCAGAATGTGTAAACATACAGTAGAAGTGAGAGGATTCTGCTCAATAAATATACCAGTCAGTGAGCAGCGACTGCATCAAAGAAAACAAAACAAAAAAAATACACCACACAATGAATAAGCACACGCAACTTATAAAAACACGCTGCATATTATATACATCCCCATTGTGAAGCAAAATTCCAGAAAGAAATTGAAAAACGCCAATTCAAAAAAAAAAAAAAAAAGCACCTTTTTTTATATTTTCCAACCAGCACGAGAGATCACGAAAAACACTTAGGACATGAGACACGAAGATATACAAAATGACAATGACGATGAGGAGGATGATGATGATGAAGACAACAACTCCAAATGTCCAGGAAAACAACAGCTGTGAGGGACAGACCTACCACAGACACCGCAGGTCATCGCAGGGGTGCGAGTGAACGCAATTGGACAAACAAGAACTGCGGTGCGTCGCTTGACAGAAAAATACAACCCCAAGAGAGGACCAACAGACCTGCTCCTGTTGAACACTTGTGTTTTTCTTTTTGAAAGAAAAGACTTGATCTAATTGGTTTCCAACAGGCACTTAAGGTTACACATGAACTTTATAATAATCGATAAGACACAAGCTCATAATAACGCTGGTGTTGGCGGCCATTGTTAGAACTGTCACTGAAGTTCCCCTGTACAGGGGGAAATGGTTGTGGTGTGTAAAGCATTATTATAAACTGTTTCATGACTCATAAAAATATGCTAACAGAGCAAACCAAGAAAACTGTCTGAAATCCTGGGCAGGAGATACCCAACAGCTCTAGAAGTGGTGAAATAATGCAATGACTGATACTTCAATGCTTTTTTGATGCTTTTATAATTCCCACCTGAAGTCCACACCCCGGCGGGTAAGCAGAAATGTTTCCTCAATTAATTTTTTTTACATCCTCCCTAAATATATTTAAATAATGACATTCGCACTTCAAGGAAAATCCATATCCTAACCGAGACTCAAGCTCATTCTTGAACCCCTTAATTAAAGAAATATGACGCATTTGCTGTGAGAAATTGTCGCAGCAGTCCGGTCCCTCGGGCTTTCAGACATTTTAAGCTTCCGAAAGTACGAGCTGCGAAGACATTTCACTTCCGTTTCGTTTGCGAAGCCCCGTCCCCGTCACTTGTGTCGAGCTCTGAAGGCGCTGGAGAGAACACCGCAGCGACAGCCAGGCAGCGTAACGCCTCTTCAGGCCGGAGCGACTACGACGCAGCCGTGAGGCTCAAATAAACGCTCTCTCAATTTTTAATAAGCTCCCGGGGTGGAGCTGAGGTCGAGGCCTTCAGTGAAACGCTCTTATGTAAGAGCGGCCATCTGTTGCATTTCAAACACATGCAAAAAAAAAAAAAGAACCTCAGTTTCCAAAGTCTCTGTTACATTTGGGTTCTGACGTAAGCCAAGTTTTGTTTCTGTTTTTTTTTTTTTTTTTTTTTAAGTAAGGGAGGGGGTGTGTGTGCGGAGGGGGGGGTGGACTGGACTGGACTGGACTGGACACCATGCCATTTTGGGGTGATGTGAATGGGTGGAGCCATCACAAGGATAGACGGGCACCGTCAGCTGGCACGCTGCCCGCTCGGACATCGCCACGGCGACGCAGTACGCCCACCGCAGCGCCGCTGCGAACGCCACGCCCGATGTTTCGAGGGGCCAGCGTGCGTTAGCCAGGCTGGGGGGGGGGGGGGGGAGGCGGTCTGTCTGTCAGTCTGTCAGTCAGACAGACAGACGAAGGGAGGGAGGGACGGACGGACGGACGGACGGACACACGGATGAGGACACAGGGTACACCGCTCAGGCTTGCCCACCGCTTGCTGTTGTAGGAGGGAATGTGTCCCCCACTCACACCCAGTGATTTGTAGGCTGGACGAGAGTGTCGGAGGAAGAGGGGAGAAACGGAGATAGAGCAAGAAGATTAATCACAAAAAAAGACCCTTCTCAACAACAGGACCTTGGCCCAAAGTAGGGGTGCAACGGTAATAGACTCTCAAGGTATGACAACAAAAGAAATATTTTCACAAATGCCAACGTGTCTTTTGTATTGACCATTTTCTCATATATCTTTTTTAGAGCAATCATTAAAATGAGCACCTCAGTCAGTTTATTTCATATTTATTTGCCTGGCTTTATACTGCATTTATTTATTGAACAAAAACAAGTTACTGGGTATTTCATATTTTAAACCATTTAATACACTTTCTAAAGAATAATAACTGTAAAGAGTGGAAGAGATTAAGGTATCTTGCACCTGACTACCATGCAGGCTACAATTGTCTATGGCAGATTATTACTTTTAATGAACAAAAACAAAAATAATTTGGACTCAAGTAATTTGGGATATTACATTGTCCTTGAAACACTTCAAAAGGATTAAAAGGACAAATTTAATTACTTGGTTGAATCCTTCATTAAGCATTTGTGTCACTGCACATGCCCCTTACGCAGTCTACATCCTCACACTGGCTTATAACGACAGTGACTATGCAAGCAAGCTAATTACCACTGTGGTACAACAAAATAACATGTACGTATTTAAAACACTTATTTATAAACACACATTTATGCTAACCATTGTAAAAGTTTCAAATATGCCATCGCCTGACAGCGTACCTCACGTGAAAGGTTCTGCAATATGCTTTATGACGTGGCTATGCTATACGAGCACGACTTTGAGGGATGATGGGATCGCGGAGCTGGTGAGATAGGTTTGAAGTATTGCCTCTTTTGGCCATTCTTTCTGAATTGCCCACAGATCTGGACCTTGTCCTGTACCACGGTCCCATCTCTCTTGTTAAAGTCAAAGAAACCACGGGACCATCGAATTGACCCGTTTACTGTGGGGCCCGGGACGGACTCCTTGTAAATTTTTACCAATGGCCGAATGGCTGTTGGATTCATAGCTTTCAAATGCGTGTATTGGAAGAAAAGGTCAGGCGTCCTTCATCTGAAGTGAACTGTCAAGTACGCTTGTGGAGTATCAACAAATCAAAGCACCATAGCTACATATCATGAGCTGGGAACATTCGTAATGGGCATACGGTCCGGAGAGTCCTGCTCCTTTGTCTCGCCGTTTTGTATTAGGTGCCATATTTCTCTCAGATTTGTGAGAAAACTTGATTGTGTGACGTGATCATGCATCATGATGTGCTGTTTGACTTTTGTAACATGGCACGGTCATACCGATATATCAGCCCACCACTAGTCCAAACCTTGTGCAAGTATGACATCCAAGTGCAGTGTTAGTGAGCTAAACTCTGCATTCGATGGGCCAAACACCAAAACCGTGTGTTATTCGTACCAAGGATTCAAACACTGAGTGTGTTTAGTCTTAGACATCCACACAGACTGTGCTCTGAACCTAAACCATGCATGGGAACTCAGTGGAAGTAAAAGCACAAAAATGTGCTCTCACTCAGATTAATGTCCACTGAAATATTTGATCTATGGATTTAAGTGGCTCCCATGACCTCTTGTCAGAAAAATGAGTGAAACTTACTAAGCACAGCGTGACACGAATGAACTCTCGGGGGGCTGGAAGGCCCCATGAAGAATCGAATGAGGATAATATGAAGTTTCTTAAGCGGATTATCTACTCTAAAGCAGGAAGCGTCCATTCAGGCAGAGGTGGGGATTTACCTGGTGCGGGCAGCTCCAGTTTGGAGCGTCGGAGTTCCGACATGGAATTCTGCAGCTGTTCGATCACAAAGTCGTCGTCAAAGAAGAAGTCCTTGGCCAAGGTGACCTGTAGGAAATCCACAAGGTCTTCCATGGACAGCTTCATCAGGTGCTCTGTACAGAAACAGTACTCAGATGAGAGAAGGACACAGGTACAGAATCTTCCATAGGGTCTGAAGATGGTGTCAGGTCTCTTATAGGATGGTGTTGAATCTTGTACAAGGTTTAAGAGACAGCTTTGATTCTTTTATGGAGCCTGAGAAAAGAGTAGTGTGTTTAACGGGATTTGAGGATAAGGTAAAACACTGTAGTTTATGGAGCATAATATTTCATGGGGACTGAGGATAATGTAGTATCTTACTTTTATGGAGTTTGAGGACAGTGTAAGACATAGCAGTAAGGACTCTCTCTCCCTCAAGGATGTAGATGTCCCATATCCTGAGAGTCAAGGTGAAAGGCGTCTACGCAGGATCAGAAAAATCACAGCTATTACTATCATTTTATAACACATCGTACTGGGCTGGAATTGCCCAGTAAAGACTAATAGTGTTTCCACAGTTTTGTATGCAAATGTTTACTTTGCGACAGTTGCTTGCATTTAATTTCATAACCGAAGATAAATATGAAAGAGTAACAATAACCACATAAAATGTAAAAGGAAAAGCTTGGGGGAAAAGCAGAGAGAAGAGTGACCTACTCTATCAAGAAAGCACTGGAAGAACCACTTCATGGTGTACAGGCTGGTGAAGACTTCCTGGCTGTCCTGGGAAACAAGATTCAAATGACAGGATAACACCATGAGTTTCCATGACAATATTCAAGAGAAAATGGCCGCACAGTCAAAGAGCACTTGCAATCAGACTCAAAGACACTTAAATCAGACTTGCTCGTGATCGTCTTGACGACACCACTGACAGTTTAGAATTATCACTGATTTAATTATTTATTGATTATAATGAATTATGACTACAAGCACATTTTCTAAGACTGATTAGTGCAGTCTCTCTGGTGACCAATGAAGTTCTAAGCAGCCTTTCTGAAGTCTGTCACAGAGAAAGTCACCACAGTTCTTTAAAGCTCTCACCAGATGTTGCTTGAGTTTGGGCATCATCTTCTTCAGAATGCGGTCATGGTGCTCCTGAAACCTCATCAGCTTGGGGAAACCAGGAACGAAGAAACCTGGGCACGAGGGGGTCAAAGGTGAATATATGAAATCACAAATACTGAATGGCCTGCTTGTGCCTCAGAATGAGCAGCAAGGCTACACTAGTCATGTTTACGGTTAACAATGTGGCTGAACCTTTGTGCGTCAGGTCCCAAAGCAGGTCCCAAGCAATTTCTGAACGGGCTCCACACAGTGTTGGGTGCACTCTAGAAATCAGGCAAACCTAGAGAACCCTAGATAGGCTGACTGGTCCATTTAAACACTTCTATGCTCCCTGCAGTTATAGGTCTCAGAGAGGTCAAACTGACCAAGCGTGGCTTCAGAGCGGTCCTGTTTACCGTGCATGGAGTGCTTCTGACCGGACAGCAGCTTGACCAGGGCCCAGAACGCGTCCTCCTCGTTCATGTAGATGAGCAGCAGGGCAGTGATCTGACTCATGCCCTGGCAGTAGCCCACCTCCTGCACGGAAGGAGAGAGACAAAACTCCAGCGTTACTACTGCGCAAAAGAGCTGTACGTCTACTCATTTACAACACCTGGGTCTTTTTTCCCCCCACTCCTAGTGCTATATGATATGGCTCCACATATTTTTCACATATTTATCAGCCTCATAGGTCTCACGTTTCACTTAAAAAACCCACCTATTCCACACACGCGAGGCAGATTCTACATTAAATAATTCATCTGAAACCAACCCCCACGTTTTAACAAGGACTCGGAAGCATCAAAGGGCAAATGCGCATATACTAAGGGGGCGTGCGATGCCCCGTCCAATCCCTGGTGCCGGAGGTGCACAACCTTGTACAAACACCATCAAACGGAGCTCAGGAAGTGAGACGTCAGTCCAATAACCTGAGTGAATTCAGTACCCGGTCTCCCATAGCTGTTGCCATAGCAGCCCTAATACCTAATCATTTCTTCCTCGTGTCAGAGCCAATCATTTTACAATGTTTCGAGATGCTATTCAGATATCTTTTTTTTTCCCCCCACAGACAGAGAGACAAATGGCAGATGGAAAAAAATAACCTGTCCTCTACCCAAGGCTGACGGAGGTAAAGTTCAGGAAGGAAAGACAATTATTGGTACAGAAGGTCAAGAAACTATTTGTCACGGCATGTTATATTTAGGGCCCATACATTTAAAAGCCTTTGCAGGAGGAATGTGTACACCTGCAGTCACCGCACACGCTCTCCGGTGAAGGTGATAGATGCAGCAGGGGCTGCTGGAATATTTAATAATTCATGCGCTCCTCTGCTGTTCTCTGGCTCTCACTATTTTTATCAGAGCCCACAATGAATGAAAAATGAGAGCTAGCAGGTGAGAGGTCCTCCAAAAGCATTTCCTGCAGCACGTCTCTCAGACATTACACGTGAGTTTTAGCTGAACCAGCCTTGGGGTTTCTTCATTTCTATAATGTCAGCGCCTACCAAAGTCAGCATTCTTTCTCTTTATAAGGGTCTCACTTCTCCCTGTGTGTGTGCAAGTGTGTGTGTGAGTGTGCGTATGTGTGTGTGTGTGTGTGTGTGTGTGGTTGCTTGCGTGTGTGTGTGTATAGGATAGAGTGTGTGTGTATGGGTACGTCCGTGCATGGAAATCTCACAAAAATCAATTTCCATCATGAACACAGGGGATAGTTTTACTTGAAAGGGGAGGATCGATCCTGAAACCATCGACCGAAGGGCCCGATAAATAAAAAGAACGGGATCGCATCATCTTCTCGTTTGCCGGGGTGTGGTCGAGCGAAGGCGAGGGAGCGTACCGTGTTGTACATGGAGTAGGCCGTGAGGACGTGGAACAGGGCCTGCTGCCTGGGAACGAGAGGGTCAAAGGTCATCAGAAGCCATTCTCTAATCATGTTACAATGACATCATCATCAAAGACCTCAATGCCTTCTTAGTAGGTCTTGGCATCGTTACGCCACAGATGCCTAACAGGAGCTCAGACTGCAAAGCGTTGTGCATATTACTCATTTCGACAGACAAAATGTCACCGGTGGATTACTTTTGTCAGGGAAAACAGCGTGAATTAAAAGCCATAACCCTCTGAGTCCGTACACCCAGCTCCTTGCCCAACCTCCCAGATTAGCTCAGACTACTCTCAATAAATATGCAATAAGGCCTGTTTATAGTTCCATTACAAGACTTTCATGAACCAAATCCACATGTTTTTTTTTTTTCCAACATAACGAACATAACTGAAAAGTGTCAGAAAGAAAAGCTCAAATAATAGAAACTAAGGACAAACCCACAAGTTGGGTAGAAGATTTCTCTAAGGCATAGAGGGAGGGAAGGCACAGGAAAATGTGCTGTGCAAATACAACATATTAAAAGCTGAGTTTCAGCTCAGAATGTGAAGCCAATTTTACCCAGCACGAAAACGCCTCTCATTTTTTGTGGAATAGCTTCACTTTGTGTATGTGAGGCTGCATTTACAAAGGCCTCTATGTGACCGGTGGTTAAAATGCCATTAAAACGTCCACTGTAGCTGCACAAACTCACTTATTCGGAAATGTAAACTGCAGAAAATCAATAGAGTCAGTTAGAGAAAAGCAGCCAAACTCACATACACATTCAGCAGTGCACTTTCCACTGTAAAAGTGAACAATAAGAGAACAATAATAAAAATCTACACACATTTCGGTCCCAAGGCTTCACTGACACAATTTAAAAGCGCCATTTCATGGTACACTAGACTAAATACAACCTCAGAATAAAATTTCCTCCTGAGGTTTTATAGAGTTTTGAATGAGATCCAATCACAAAGGGATATCGCTCTGAAAACATTATGAACATGTACAAATATTAAACTGTGGGGGGTTTCAAACAAAACGAATAACATCATGAATATCAAAATGAAAAGAAAACACAGCTTTAGCTCTAAGTTGAATATATCACCTTATCCCTTGAAGACACAAAGCATTTTTTTTTTTTTTTTTTTAAATCACCTCAATTCAGAAAACCCAGTCAATTCAGCAGAGCTACGCTAGCATACGGTTCTCCTCTATAACACGCCGACATGTCAACTGTTTATTCCGCACCACAGTCGGCCAAATGATACATCAGTAACTGTACCAGAAGTCAACAGCCCTGCCTAATTAGCATATCCTTTTCCGCTAAGCGATCAGAGTTTCTAATAAGCAGTGAGGTAGGAGACACCCGCCACCCAAACCCACCATCCTTGGGTGATGTTTATTGTAATTAATTACTTTGAAAAAATATATGTTCATGTCAAGCCTATGGGCAATTTAGAGTTTCCAATGAGCCTAACTGGATGTCTTTGGACTGTGGGAAGTAACCAGAGTACCTGGAGAAACCCACACAAACACGGGGGGTAACACGCAATCTTCACACAGAAAGGCCCAGGCCGGAATTCGAACCCAAAAACCCTTGTTGCTGTGAGGTGACAGTGCTACCCGCTGCACCGCTGTGGATTCCACTCTCACTCTGGAATCTATATGTGTATATACATATACACGGTGTGTTGATGGAGCGCTGTCATCCTGGCTGACTGAAATCCTTCTTTCATTGGCTGACACGAGAGCCAACTGCGTGTCGCCTGCGGGGCTGTCGGCCACAGTTGGCACGGACACGATCTGGATTCGTTACCAGACTGCAGGCTCCACCCACGCACTAGAACTAGTGCCTCAACAGGACAGGACTAGCCATCCAGCAGCCTGCAGATTCTTCTTCTTTTGAACGATCGAACAATAAGAAATACGGTGTAAGGCTGACAATGAATTACGAATGTGGACTCGTTTAAATTTTTACGTTTTGTTATTTGAGCCCAGAGAAAAAAAAGGATTTCTCCTGGCAGCGTAGAGGGAAGGAGAGGAGGACTTCAGTGATGAAGCACAGCGTGTGGCCTCTTTGCAGCTGGGCCCGGGGCAGCGTGGGTGTCTGCATAAAGAGCTTCACTGTGCCCTGGACGTCCCTGGTTCCCCGCGCGCAGAAGCTCACCCGACAGAGCCCGCTCCATCCCTTCTGCTTCGCGTCCTTCGGAGACCGCAGGGAACAAACCCGCGCTCTGTTCTGGAGCGAACCTTCCCAAATATTCCGTTCCACTCTCTTTGCGGCAGCCCACTCACTCCGCGAGCCCCGGTCCCCGTCCCGGCGATTTAAAAAAACCGACACAAGACCGACTGTGCGGACCACGGGGAGGCGCTCGGCAGGCTGCAAACCAGGCGGCGCGACCGGCTTTAAAAATGCGCGAAGGATGAGGAATTGTCACGCTCCGGATCCTGATTGGCCAAATGAATGGCTGCTTTGTGACGAATTCTGTTTCGCAAGTCGTAGCTTTCAGAGGTCACAGTTTTGTAACGAAAGCGTCGCTCGGAACAACAACACAAACGAATCAAAAAACAAATGAGCACTGCGGAATAAACAGCTGCATCATTCTTCCCAAACCCACACTTTAAATTTTTTATTATTTTTTTTATTAACTGTTCCAGTCCCCAGGTGAATGTCCAGTAAATGACCTGTATGAAGACCAATAAGAATCTGACAGCACTTCTTCGTGGGACACCGAAGGGGGCTTGTTATTGGTGAGAGTAAGACCCAGCACGGGACTCACTTGACGTCGTAGCGGTGCATGAACATGATGTGGTCGCGATACGTGCGGTTCACGTCCAGGTCGATCTGACGGACGTCCGGCGACGTCCCTCTCGCCCTCAGCTTCAGCTTCTACGGAACGGCAGGAGGGATGAGAAGATCGAGCAGGAAGGAAGGAAGGAAGGAAGGAAGGAAGGAGCGAGGGAGAAAGAGAAAGAGAAGAATATTATTTTAAGCCACATTCCACCAGCCTCCGCTTCGCAAGTGTCAAGAAATGTAATAAAGCCGAGCTCAGTTGGCTCAAAGTGACTCAGTGTCGCAGGGTAAACTGCCTACACACAGCCTCCCTCAGTAATTACCAGCCTGCTTTTTCATTAAGAAACCCACGAAAACTCATGTTTAGATAGACGGGGTTTTTTTTTTTTTTAATTCTAATTTTGGAAAAAGAATCAATAACAGAATCTCAAAAGTGCCCACAAACAATTTCACAGCAGCACCCAGGGCCCTCACCTCGCACAGACATCAAGTTTGTGCTTCATAAAAGAGAACTCGAATGACGATACTGGTGCCAAAATGGAAACACGATAAACAGACAAAATTCAAAATGGCACATTTGCAGCTCCCTGTGCACTGATGACTTTTTTTGGGGCACACAGAAACACGCGTGGCCCTGGGACACGTGGTGGGAGAGAGGCGCATCTGCGTACCTCATAGAAGTCCTTCTTCTCCGCCTTCAATTTGGGAACATCCAGCAGGTGGCACCACACCTCGCCCCGGAGCTGGAGAGGGACTCCCTTGTAGATCCTCCTCGCCAGCTGAAAGGACAGATCCAAAACCAGGTCTGAGAACGCTTGAATCTCAAGTGACGGACAGAGCCACTTGGGATATGGACAGACTGATCTTGCAGATTTGTAATATTCAGTAATTTCAATGAATTACATGATCTGAGCTTAGGGTAGGGTCTGTCTACAATTTTTTGTTGACACAGAAGGTCTATTTACTGATATAGGGGTTTGCCTCCCACCCCCAAAGAACCCAATGGACAGTGGCTACAGAGCTGGTTCGACTGATGAAATCATCTAAGGGAGGGGTTTGAGTATTTTCCAATGTGTGGACCTCCTCTTCACTAGCACACTGTGTATGACTTATTGCACACACCTTGCTCACAGCATGACTCTATTTGAAGCATACCGTGCTCTGTCTGGTTCCTCTTTCCAGTTACGATGTCTGTGCTGGCCCTCCAGCAGTGGAATGAACAACAACATGGTGGTCAGCACGAGGCAGACTAAAAAACCTACCTAATAAGACCGCACTTAGCTTCTCTCTGATCCCCCACATCTTACCACCCCTGCCATTAAATTCAAGTCATTATGTAATTTTGTATGGTTTTATAGCTTTTTATGCCTTGTTAGGGATGTTTACTGGCATGATTTCACGGTTTTTAGTATGGTTCCAGATGAGCATAGTTAACTTAAATTTAGTGCTTTTGTGATTTTGCATGTACTATACACTCACTGATCTGGGAATGCTGCTAGCCAGGTTTGGCACCGTTCTCCAGTGGCTATATTATGCACTCTTACGCTGCTAAATGAATGCAATGTAATGTGATGTTGCCAGGGCGACAAAGAGATTGTGACATACACAGGACGCTTGAAAACAGAAGCTGGTTATTTCCCTGCTAAATTTAATGTTTGTTCATGATATAATGAACCAATGTGTGACCGAGGGGAAAAAAAGGCATTAAAGGCTTACTCGGTGATCAGCTGCAAGCATTTTTCTCTTATTTCCAGAGCTAATGAATATCACGCTAATTAGGAAGCCTTTTTTTCCACAGCTCCGGCGACCTCCAACCTAGTTTACACCCCACCCCCCCCCACCCCCTCGTTTTAGGTCCCGACCCCTCAGTTTGAGAATGTATTATCTAAGGCAGTGGTTCCCCAAACCTCTCCTCCTACCCCAGCTGGATTTTCCAGGTATTTGATGCGTTCCACCTCAAACCCACCTGGTACAACTAATGAAGCGCTTGATTTAGCAGTATCAGGGGCGCTTTGAGATGGAACACATCAAATACCTGGAGCCGGCTCAGGGTACCCAAGGAGAGGATTGGAAACCACTGATCTAAAGCAAAGGGAAGTAAACTTAATGATATTATGTTATATTTTTTACCTTATGCATTATACAGTTTGGCTGCTTTTGGACTAAGTGAGATGTGCATGTACTAAATAATAAATTCTCTCTCCCAGTAAAAAGTTTTTTATTTTTTAATGAAATGACTATTACTTTACCTCATAAAATACACCATGAAATACTACCACTACAAATACTGCAGTCAGGACAGCAGAAACCCATCTTCCAATGCAGACTAAAGACCCACCTCTAGAGACTCCCCCCATGGCTCCCCTGACCCTTCTTTTCATACAGTATCCATTTGTATAGATTAATATATACTGAAGCAACTCATGCCAAGTACATTGCTCAAGGGTACAATGGCAGTGTCCCATCTGGCTATCAAACCTGCAACCTTCAGGTTACAAGCCCAGTTCCCTAACCATTATACTACACTGCCATCCGCTGCCTAATTACTAATTCCTTCAGTATGCACTTATTTTATGTCGTTTTGGATAAAAGAAATGTAATTTAAATGTAACGCCGTTGTTTGTTTGTTTGGATAACTTTGTTCTTAATACTTATAACTTGGCCTCCTGTACTTTCGTGATGATATCGCGCATGATTATTCCTCAGAGAACCACTGGCGATCTCCACTTCAGAAAAGTCACTCTGGATAAGAGCATTTGCTAAGCGATTGTAACATAATATAATTTTCCACATTTGATAACACAAATTCTCTCAGTGTGCGCTTATCTGGAATGAGTATTTCGCCCTCATATTCCACAAGCATTTTAAGGCTTAAGGCATTTCTAGTTTTCTTTTCACCCAGGGAAACACCAGGTAATTTACCTAACCCTGCACCATTAAGCCCAAGAAAGAAATTTATGCCTCTCTGCAGATTAAAACCCTCTAACGCCACATCAATGAAATAATCAACTGTGGAAGTAGACTGCTCCTCTGAGAACTTCCCTTCATTGATTCTGGTAAATGCATAAGTTACAGCAGGGTCGTAATGAGCACTCTCTTTCTCTCCCCCGCTACCTCTCTCTCTCTCCTTCCCGTTCCTCCCCTCCCCGGCATGGCAGGTAAGCTTTGTAAACGCAAAGTTCAACAAAAGTGCGGATCACATTTCCGCCTAGGCCTCACACTGCCCATGGCAACACCCAATGTCCGACGGACTATCCTCTGGTCTAAGCAAACGAAGCCTGAAGCCATGTGGACACTGACCACATCCGACATCCACCTACATCCGGCATCAGTACGCCTATGTCAACATTTAGCATGAAGCTGTGTTTGTTCTGACATTCAGTCCAGCAAACGAGTATTTGCACAGTGCATCATGTCAGCACTGACTAATATCCGATCAACCAAGAATACAACAAAGTAGATAGCCAGGAAGGGCTCCTTGACAATACCGGTTAATGATACTAAGTACGACTACAGTTGATCCCTACGCGGCCTTAATACAGCTAACCAGCGCATAGTTTCCTGAAATCTCTCTCGCACACAAGGGGAGGAAGGCAACGCTGGCTCGATAAAGGCAACGATCAGCTGATTAAGCGCACTTTGACCTTCAGGGACCAAGGTTAACACATTGCTGCCAGGGGTTTTAAACAGTACCATCAAACAAAAAGCATAAAACAAACCAGCTATGCCCATTAAAATGGTGTAGGAGATGTCACGCGTCGCATGAAAGTCACCGCGGACGCAAAATGAAAAGAAAAAAAAAGATGAAATGCATCTTCACACAGCCCAAATGAGCAGACGGACCTGTCTAACGCACCACGGGGAAGCAGAAAAAGGGATGCAGCTGTATCTTATGATGAGGAGAGATTGCTCTTTGCTTGAGCCGGTGATCACCCCATCGCCACCCGCAACCTCATTAAATGTGTTAATGGCACGTTCCGGATGGTTCTGCGGACGCAGGGATCAATCAAACGGTCACTGCGAGATACGGAGAACCTCAGAGAGAGCGCCTGTCTTTAATGCCGCCGCCGACACCCGATCCAGCGCCTGCTGGGAAATCTGCGAAGCGCGCCTTGAGCCTGTTCATTAATAACACTGAGCCCCCGCTGCCCCGGTGCCTGCTGGGAAATCTGCAAGAACACTACGACCGTGTTCCGTAATAAAACTGACCGACGCTAAGCTAACCAAGCGCCTGTCGGGGGAATCCGAACCCGCTCACTGACTCTGGCAGCCATAAATACCCGGTTGATGGGGTAGGGGTTAACCAAAGCTGACGGATAGTAAATTTTTGGATTTCAGGCAACCGGCTAGTGACTCAGCGACCCGAGGCTTAGCCCCAGTTAGAATCCACACTCAGTCATTTCTGAGCGGTTAGGAGCTCAGGAGGAAGACTGTCCTTCTAAAGGGTGCAAAACTGAGGGGGGGAAAAAAAACCCGCCACAGCCGGTAATAACTACGATCCGCATGTTCTCAGGTGGAACCACAGGTCGGTCCGCTGCCAACACGGTGTGCAATCGCAGAGGGATTCCTCAAGTCAGAGAGGGAGAAGGATCAAAAGAGTTCTTCCCGGC
>CM045889.1:7447926-7465426 GCA_025169545.1 Anguilla japonica
ACGTTCGCTTCACTCGTAACCATATGAAACATAAGCCATCACCCGCAGTTCTCTCTCGTTAGCCTCTCCTGTGAGGCTGAGGACGAGATTAGATCATCAGAAGAACCGTACGCAGGTAGCGGGCAGCGCACCGGGCGGAAAGCTCTCTTCATAACGGCAGCCCTACAGTTTAAAGACGGCCACTGCGATGCAGAAAAATAAAAAACTGCTAATTTCACCTGGACCTAAGAACTCATCAAGCGTAATGGCTCAGTAAGATAGCGTGTAGTGATTAATGGGGCCTTTATTGAGAGTGCTTGTGTGTGTGTGTGTGTGTGTGTGCATAGGAACGAGCGATCTGACTGTGAACGAAGGATTCAAATCCATCGAGGATACAAGATGCATCATGCTGGACGCCCACAGCTGCGTCTAACACAGTGGTGGTTTGAGCTCTTGTAACCAGTAGGTCATGGGCTCTTATCGTGGGAGTGGGTTTGCTAGAGGTGTACCCCTGGGCAAGGTAAATTTGGATACTGTGCCCCACAATAAGAGTCGCAGACCGCGCCTCGCCCCTGACCTCCCGCTGGAGCTGGGGAGGGAGGGAGGGAGGGAGGGTGCGCCCTTCGGTCATGAAGCCGAGGCACAAACAGGAAACGGCAGATTAAGACGTTCCGCCGCCTTCGCCCGAGCCCCGCCATCCCCGCGCCTCTGAATCATCTTTAAGACCGCGCAAGCGTGAAACCTCGGGCCGCTTTCCAGCGCGTGAATACGTTTGTCTCTCCGCTGCGATTTCACGGCAGTCGGTTTCCTTTTTGAACGCGAAACCTCCGGCCCATCCGGCCGCCTCTCTGCGCCCCCAGGCCCACACACCTCTGGGTCCTGGTGCAGCGCTGCATTATGGGATCGGGGTGTTAAACCCCTCCCGCAATGTCAGGCATCACGGTGAGCAGAGATGGGAAACCTCGTGACCCCATCCCTGAGGGAGATGAGTAATGGAGGGGAGCAAGTGGCCCTTCATGTTTTAATGTAAAATCCGCTCTCTCCACCACAGTGGGACGCAGTCCCTCACACTGGCCTCCGATCCCCCCCCCCCCCCCCCCCCCCCCCCCCGACCCCCCCCCCCCCCTGCCCGTTTCGGAATGGGTCTGATCCCCACAGGAAGTGACCTGGCTGCCCACCCTGCTCGCAGTCCCATTACCATTCCTCTGCTTCCTGTCCGAGCCCTGTTAAGATCTCCGGCTTCCTGCCGCTGCCTGCTTTCATCCACGCTTCCCGAAGCGGCTCGCGTTTCCCGTGTCCGCCCGGTTTTTTATTTTTTATCTATTTTATTTTTTGTTTCTGCGAGCTGGAGGGCAGCTCCTACCTCTGCGGACCTCCAGGGTGGAAAGGCAGGGTAGGCCTGAAAGCAGCCAGCTTTCCCTTCGCTACGAGGGTGTCCAGAGCGTTCTGAGCCGCCATCAACCCCAGCCGGCGGGCTGACTGATGGTCTCCAGCTTTGGGGTCACGTGGGCAACCTGCCTCGTAAAAAGCAGCCAGGATTTCCCGTGCTGCACTGCTTCTCCCAATGCATTCTGGGAACCCGCCAGCCCACTGGTGTTGTTCGTGCACTGAGCACAGCTCTTTCCTCCCACAAACTGGAGTCTTCATTACCACCCCCCCCGCCAGGCGCATTGCTTTGGTTCGCCCCGCTTCACCCCGAGAATGGTCTATTGGTTCACCCCGTTCCTCTTGGTTGTGGGCCCTGTGCTGCACACTGGTACCCTGTTATTACGGCTAAACCCCCCACTTCCTGTGAGTTGTGCACAGGCACGGGCCTAAATATACCAGCTGTGTTTAAGTGCAACGTGAACATAAAATTGTCGGTTAAGGCTGCGCGTAGGCCTTTAATTTACCGACATTACAATTAATAGAAACTTGGACTGCATCCTACAGCCTGTTTAATCCTTACAGTCACATCAGCGCACAATGCAATGCAAAATAGTCATGCCCCCACATGAGTGCACTTACTGCAGGAAGCCAAATCTGTCGATGACTTTGTAGAGGTGGAAGTTTGCGTCCTCCCAGGGCTCCACTGTTGCTCCCTCTTTTCCCTGGAATTAAAGAGCAAAATGAAGGATGAAGACACTTTAGAAACGCTTATTGCCGTGGCAACGCGTTAATGTTGCTTTCGCAGTAAATACGCCTCAACGGGCCCTTTTTATTACCTCCATATTTTTTTTCCATGTTGGCAATAAACATGTTTGCCAATGATAAATGGTGGATGAAAGTTATGAAAGAGCTGAAATATGGAGCTCAGATAAGTGCCTTCCACATGCACACTAATTAAACTAATTAATATCCAGGGGAACATTCTGGAACTGAAAACTGAGAGCAGCAGAAACTGACTACACTACTTAAGGCTCTCAAAAGGCCACATTCACGAACGCAGTTTGACACGTCCTCTACATTACCATTCTCTGATAAATATAATTGCTCTGACTTAACACAGGTGTCTGAAATTATTACCCACTGTACCTTCCTTCCTGGTAGGTAATTATTATCTCGTTGAAAGTGAGTTCAAAATTAAAAGTAAAATGTGAGAGAAGAACTTGGGCACTTGTTCAGAACCAGTATGATACAAAACTCCAATTAGACCTCTGCACAACTTAACCAAACACTGATTTGTAAAGCAGGAGTGGTGCTTTTTCTTTTTAAAAAATTTTAAAAATCTATTCCACTTCTCTATTTTGGCTTCTCTCTAATATGTAGCGGCTAATTGAGGAAAATACGATGGTGAGCATTGTTGGGCAGAATGGCCTGTTCTCGTCATTATGTTATGCTATGCTATGCTATGCTATGCTATGCTAAGCTATGTTATTTTATGCTATGTTATGCTATGCTATGTTATGCTACGTTATGTTATACTATGCTATGTTATGCTATTCTAAACTATGCTATGTTATGCTATGCTATGTTATGTTATGCTATGCTATTTGTAGGCTCCTCATTAATATTCTCCACACATTCTGCGGGCTAGCGTCGTTCTCACTGCCAGCGGCTCCATTTCTCCACCGGCAGCGTTCTCTGCAGACGGTCCGTTAAGCTGCTCGGTCAGGGCTCTGGAGAAGCTTCACTGCGCGCCCCCGCTCGCCCAACCCCGAAAAGCGGCTCTCGCACGATTAGACGGGGGCGTTCCGGCCGAGCGAAACCTTCCCTTACTCGGCGACGCTTCGACGAATTACGCGCCGGCCCGCCGAGCAGCCAGGCCACGGTCAGCGCCGTCCCGCTCAAAAAATGTGAAAAACCGACCACAGGATGTGCTGCTACGCTGAACCAGTGCGTTACCATGACAAGCCAGGCAACACCTCAGTGCCTGGCCTGTGCCAAGCAGCTATGTCTGATATAAAAATACATATTATCATAAGCAGGAAATACTACAGAAACCATTTCCACTACAGGACAGGAACTCAAAAAAGGGGAACAGAGATGTCTCTACTGTGGCCTACACAGTGGAGCAGTGAGAGAAAGATTCTGCATAAAATACTCCATACAAGATGGGCAGCATGTAATTATGTAGAACATTGAGCAGTGAAGTGGGACATTAGATTAAGTCATTATTATTCAGCAAAATTAGGTTCCATTCAGAATCACTGACCTGTCGTGTGAATGCACTTTCTCCACAGATGAATGAATTTTCTATTTTGAAAAAGCTGCAATTTTTTGCTTGGCATAAATCTTCAGACATCAGGAAATATAGAGTCAGTCTGATGCACTCTGATCTTCAAAAGACTCAACAGACAGGACCCATGGCTCCCTGGGCCAGTGGGGTGTGCAGAGATGTTGGACTGTGATGATATCTCATTTCCCTGTGTCAGAAAGAGCCTACAAAGGACCTACAAATTCTCGTTGAGCTGACATTCCTCATTACTGTGCGACACTGAACTGGATGCAACTAATCAAATCCAGAGTCAATTCATCACACAAAGACTTATTCAGGAAAAATGATTTGGGCTAATCTCAGAAAAAAAATGTTATCGCCAATTACATTATTAAAATTAACTATAATACATGACTTACAAAATCTATTTATAGGTATATATTTTTTATTTAAAGATTATGTAATGATTCATTGTGGGGAAAAGCCGCAACACCCAACAGATAAATAACATACACACCATTTAAATATTTAAAAGCACTTTGCCCTTCATCAGATAAGAAAGAAAATATAGTGAAAACAAGCTGCACAGTTCCCATACTGCACCTCTCTGGTACAACAAGTAATCTGTGGGGGCTCTGCCGCTCGATCACGGCCATAACTTTGAGGGCCAGGGACCCGGAGGATGATTTCGTACCGACGAAACGCAGCGGCGCGAGAGCGTAATAGCGCGCCAGAAACCGACGGCCTAATTATCGCCCGTAAAAGTCGCTCGCCGACAGCGACGCTACGGCGAAAAACCGCGACGAACGTCCCGTCGTGACCGTCGATCGAGCGCGGGCCGATTTTACAGCCTCCGCAGCGGATTTAGAACAGACCGAGCGAGCCGTCGCTCAACGAGAGGCGGGTGACCGCCGCATCAAAATTCAAACAGGAATCAAAACACTGGTCTGATTCAGACTGCAGGATGATGGATTAATCTGGGGGGGGGGGGGGGGGGGGGGGCTTTGTGTGCGTTCTCAATCAACGCCCTCGATCTGTCACTCTCGCAAGCCATGTACATAAATCAGTCGTTTGCCGTATATATATAAATCAGCTTAGAACAATACATTGTTATTTTCCAATATTACACAGCAAGCGATGGGCAAGGACAAATATCTCGTTTTGAGGTTTTTACAGTCAATTCCACAAGCTTTGATGTTTTGAAGAGGGGTGGGTTGGGAGCTGCTGCCTTAGGAGAGGAACAGGTGGATCACCAGAGACTTCCTGTTTGTACAATCATCACTTCCTGTTGATGTAGACCTGTCACTGGAAGCCACACACTAGCCTATATCTTTGTACTTATTATTAAAAATGTTAATGGAAATTTTAATAGCAGAAATGATAAATTCCATAGCTAGCAAGCTCCACTACAAGTTTTGTCAACACATCTGTTAAGCAAATACAAAATGGAGACCACAAAAGAAAGCATGCCTCTTCACCTTTACCAAATTGAGACATTCTTTGCTAATCAGAGGAGACACAGTAAGTTACTTAAACTTTATATATTGTTCTGGCATGAAAAGCTATTATGATAAAATGTCAAAAATTAAATACACTGTGTGACCAAAAGCTATTATTAGGACCTTTTCTTACTGTGGCAATGAGGGGCTTATTGAGCATGGTGAAATATCATAATGGGGTGAGAAGAACTATTAGACTCCGTCTGTCTCGTTGTAATAAGGAACTGGGGGCTTATCGAACAGGGTCAAACCTCGTAATGAAATTATAGGCAGTGTAAGACTGTGTGCCTTTCTTCTCTTGGTTAATGAGCTGACTTGATTAAACTGTCAGACAGAAGAAAGAACAATGGGCAATTTATATTAATGTTCATCGGAGAGGAGCTCACTTCCAGCGAAATGCCAAAGCTCAAACTGAGTTACTGTGTTTTAGGGAGGGCCCGTCCCGCGCACTCAACACCAAAAATCAATGCATTTCTGAAGAGGAGAACACCCCCCCCCCCACTCACTCACTCACAACAGTGAGAGAAGATTAACCCCTCATCCATTTGCAACAGTCCAAAAACCTCACCGCACCGAAGATGAACCTCCGCACCCAAAGAAAGTAAAGGCCTCACTCACCCAAGCTCATCCTGCCTGCTATTGTCATGACAGTTGGGAGGGACCCACATCTGGAACTGGAGACCCCCCCTCTAAGCCAGGGGGTCTCAAACTCCAGTCCTAGAGGGCCACAGTCTCTCTGCTGGTTTTCGTGATTTCCTTTCAATCAGCAGCCAATTTCGGCCTTGGAAACGAGGTGTGTGCCGATCTGTGACTTACAGTAAGCACTTTAAGAGCAGGAACACTTAAAAACCAGCAGACACAGCAGCCCTCCAGGACCGGAATTGAGATCTTTGCTCTGGGCTAACACACGGTTTGTCAAGTGCGGGACAGCGGTCACGACAAATGGGGGCGAGAAAGCAACGGTCACTCACCTTGTCATATTTGGCTACGATCTCCGCCCTCTCCTGTTCCAGCTTTAAGGCAGCATCCTGCTCCGCGTCGGAAGCTGGGGACAGAACGGAGGGAAGAGGGCACGCGTCAGCTTCACGGTGCTCTGCTCCACAGGAGCGGATTCATTTTTACCACGACAGACCTGACAGGAATGCATTTCACCCTTTCACGCCACCATCACGGAAGTGTGCACGTCCTGTTTAACACATACGCTTCAAATGTACTCCTCACCGAAAAATAATAGGGACGTGGAAAGAAAAGTGTTGCCATTACCTCGAGATGTGATTAGAGAATATGAAAATATGAAAAAATATTTGTGGAGTGATAACTGCTGCTTTTAACAGGTGAGTATATTGCAGGCATCTCCGTGCAACTGAACAGTGGACTGAGATGGAAGCTCTCTGACTGCCTCGGGCAGCTCCAGGAGGCCTGGGGAGGATGCCTTGTGGCTGGGAAACAGTTGTGATGAGGAAGTTGTCAACCACTCTACAGTTTTTTTTCCCTCCCCCCACTGTCAGGTATTTGCTATATTTACAGATTCCAGACTATACCGTACAGACTCCCATCTCATATAAACGGAGCCATAATGGCAGTTTGTGAGGCATCATGCTCTTCCGTGGACTTTACGGGAGTAGAACTTTATGATCACTTCTGGTCACATGACTCCTCATCCTGAATAAGCCTGGCCAGCCGCCATGCCACAGCTTCAGGCTGTTTAACTTTGATCACATTTGGCAAAAACAAATAAATGCAGTCGTTTATAATTCTCTCTGAGCTGGAAGCTCCAGATGAAAAGGAGAAACTGTCTTAAATACGGAATTATTTACTTAAGAAGTTAATTCACTGAAGCTGCACAGAAGGAAAAAAAAAAAAGTGTCAGCAAATTAACCAAATAATTAGAAAAAGACCTTCTTTCAAATGCTCACCGTAAATATTCCTTGTTTAAACAGTGTTTGACTAATTCATTTAACGACGCATTAAAGTGAGTTTCAGTCTTAACGGCTGCCAGGAAAGATACTCCGTTACCTTCTGGCTAATATTTCACGGATTACTTCCAGCACCAAACAGCCATGTCCTCAATGCAACTCAACTGCAGCAAGACATTTCTACAACTCATTCATTAATAAGAGAAACGGTACACTTGCCGCAGGACTGTTTTAAAACTTTGTTACAAACGCCAAGCCCCTCCTCTCGTAGTGGGACGGCACTCAGCTGTGTCACAGTCGCGCACACTTCCACCCGAACTGCTCGCCTGGCGTCACGTTTCATTATCCTGCCACCAGACGCACTAATTACAAACGCAAACGGTTCCGAGTCTCTACGGTCGCCTGCGCCGTCGCATGTTGAAGGGTAATGGGGCAAATAAATAATATGATTTACCCGCATATGGAGCGCAGTGTTATAGAATGCACGCGTCAGCAAACCAATTCTATTCGCGATGACGCACGGCTTTTCCTCCTGACCTATCGCAGCCACTGCTAGAGAAAACAGTGACGGACTGCCTCCACTGCGCTCCACGCAGCAATAGGCCCGCATCACCGGCAGGCGAAGCGGGCCGCCGCCACCAGCCTAGTGAACGTTAATGCGCAGAAATGCATCTTTAGCGGGCAGATCGCTCGATCTTCATCCTGGCAGGGAATGCAATTCGGGGTGAAAAAAGAAGCACATTCTGCTCCTCCCTCGGGACTGATAACCCTACTTCACTCTCCACAGTGAAGTTTTACACTTCAGGTTTCAAGGGCATCTCAAATTGTCAAATAGGACATCCAATACAGTTTTCAATCAACGTTTTATTGGAGCATGAAATTAATTCTCTGGAAAAAAATGATGTGACAAATAAAGCCAGAGAAAGCATTAGGATGGGTGTGAGATTGCCCTTCCAAAAAGACAGATCCTTTGTTTACCTCACCAACCATGCCCTCTGGCTCAATTTCTGCCTGAAAACAGGGCCTTTTTCATCACCTTTTAAAGTAGAATTCACAGACTGATGTCCCAACTGCCAGCTCGATGATGAATTTCACCTTATTAAATATAGTTGATACATTTTGCCAATCCAGGTGGGAAATTTTTTCTCTTTTGATGGGCCACCTAGAAATATGGCTGGGCATCCGGCCACAAATTCAGTCCTTTGCCAATTATGCCTTTTTGGTGCCCCGGTGTACCCACGTCCCTGATGGTGTCCTTGGGTGTCCCGCGCACCTCATCCATCCAGTTTCAGTACACACAAGCTGAGCTGGTTCGATCCAGATGTAGGGCTATTAAATATGGTGTGAACACAATGATTTTAGTAAGTGTTTTTTTTTTTAGTGTCCCAAAACATTTAAAGATTTAACCGGTAGTAATTTGACACGTTCTCAAACGCTGTTCTCGTAACCGTGGCCACCGCAACGTGACGTCGGGTTGCGTTTCCTGCACGGCCGCTGCAGATTTTTTTCGCAACCCACGCAGGACCCCACTCCCGCAGCCTAAACGCACTACCCCCATTCAAATGAACGGGAGGACTGCCGCTTTTTCCCCCCGCATTGCCTGATCTGGTCTGAATGCAGCCTAAGGCTTCAGGTAACACCAAATCAGTTCCCTGCACTGCAAGGCCACACATTCACTGCAACTTCTGCTTTACAATGAATAACTCCATAAAATCAGCTGCTGGACGCTTGTTATTTTCACTGCAACTTCCTTCATTTGTATCTCTTGTAAAAAGCCCCCGAAATTTCAACTTCCCTTCAAAACCAGAGAGAATGTTAAAGAAATAAGGTGCAGTTTACGAGCCTGAAATCCTTCATCCTCCCGGGCAGCACACCAAGCAGCGGTATTTCACCTGAAACTTTTACGTACAGACAGAGGACTGCTGGGCATACATGAAAAAGCTTGCATTCCTGCCAAGTCAGAGGATAAATTCTTTTTTTTTCAACAGTAGAAACACTGCAAATCACAGGTTGTGAAATGACCATTTATTTCCACAGCAAATTCAGATGCGAGGGTTTTAAAAAAATCACCATAAGCCGGACAATCTGAAGAGTATCAGAAAGAGAACAGAATGTAAGTTCGGTGTGTGTAATGGCACATCCCTACATCTGATCTTATCTTGATTGCATGAATCAGTTATCATATGAACACCCCCCCCAAAGTCACAGGGGGGGCCCAAGGCCCCCAGTACGTCCCTGTCATGTCAACAGACGAGGACAGAGCTAACGGACATTTCACTAACAGTTTTTAGAAATGACCTATGACCTTCTAAAGAAAAGCGATGGATCTCTTTTCTCTCAGTGTGTGTACTTGTGTCTTTGTACCTCTTTCACCAAAGCACTGCACTTCCTCTTCCTCCATGTCCACAGAAAGCCATATGTCACTCTCAAGATGAGGATGTAGAAGCAACAGGGGGGTTTTTGCATCAATTATAATTTTAATTATTCTCAGGGGGAGGATTAATTCTGCACCAATGTTCCCCCACTTGCTTCCTCTGTACCCAGCATTCAAAAAGACACAGTTTGGGATGAATTACGGGATGTGCCTGGAATGATATAACACCCTAACCATTCATGACATTTGGATCTTTTAAAAAAACGGACTGAAAAAATAAATAAATGGGTCAAAAAAAGACGCATACAATCTGCAGCCAAACGCATTCGGGGACTCCGATGGGGGAAGTCACAATAGGGAAGTTGTCTTGCGTTCACAGAAAGTTTTTGTGCCCACGAATTCCCGTTTCCATGGCAAGGAAGAATTAAATTCTTTTAACTTGGGGCGGGGGGGGGGGGGGGGTTTTTTTTGATCTCTGCTTAAAATGGACGCAGCTCTGATTCAGACAGAATTTGGCCTTCTCAAACCGGTGTTCTCAAACTAAACGCGGGCATTTTGCCACTGGAGTGGCATCCGTACAGCAGGTCTTCGCTTTTCAGCTTTTCTTCAGGGCTTGGTGAGTCACCTTGGGCTCTACGGCAGCGTCCGTGCTCTTAGAAAGAACCGTCTCAGACTCGACCCCATCCGTAACCAGCGGTTCTTGAATAAGTCCTTTCTGTGCAGCCGAACACACAGACGGCCTTTTTTCCCCTGCCGAAGCGAGCTGCTTGGACTGAAGATGGCCCCCGTTTTTTTGCCGTTTGCTCTTGAGTTAAGACCGTGCTTAAGGGGAAACAGCTGGAGTCCATCCACACAACTGCCCGACAGACACGCTGGCCATGGAAACAGTGTCCATACTGATTGACACCACTGACACAGAAACAACCTTAAGTCAGGAGAAGGATTTGGTCAGAAATATATTGCATTAAAGCATTGATTTACTGGACTTTTGTGCTTTGCCTGAATGCTTTCTCAATGTTTATTGCCTTTGAATGTTTGAAATGAATGTTTCAATCATTTTCAAAACTTTTTTTTTTTTTGGGCAAAAACTGTAACATTGGCACTGACTGGCATACCACTGTTGCTCAATGGCATGCACCCCCCCCCCCCCCTCCTCCCCCCACAGCGAGGCCACACAGTCCGTACCTAGCAATTTCGCACAATGAGACCGAGGCAGAAAGTCCTGTGGCGAAAAACATTCCTTTGTCCTTTTTTATCCGCTACGTCTCCCCTCTCCGACTCGCACCAGGAGGACAGAGGCCTGAATATTCACGAGCCTCAGGCCGTGTTATTACCATACAGCGGATAGAAGAAAAACACAAGTGCAAATTAAAACTCAGCGCCGCACGCGCTCTCAAATTTATATTTAAAAAAAAAAAAAAAAAAAAGAAAAAGTTTTCGAGCGCTCCGCTCTAAATGTCAGCTTCCCGCCCTTTCCCGTCCCACAGGGCCTTCCCCCCCCCCCCCCCCCGCGGAGAACGCTGACGGGAATATTGGAAATGACGGGTCATTTCGGCAATCGCGCATCTCCAAATAGCCGTGATTAAAGTGTCTCGCTCAAACTCGTTTATTTCTGTCTTCCACTTACATCCCCCCCCCCCCCTCCCTTTCCCTCCCCCCCCCCCCCCCCGCCAGGCCGTCTGTTCGCTCGAGGGCTCTCCATCATCATCATCATCAGATACACTGTGGGCAGCCGGTCTCAAACCGGTCATTTTCAACATTTTTTTTTTTTTAAATTGCTTTTCTCTGTGCGGAGGACTGCGATGGGGGGGGGGTGTCACGTTCCGATTTAAATCCTCGTTAACGACAGAACGAGGCTTTGCATCCATGGCAAAATTCACCAAACGACGACGTTTTTAAAGCTTCGCATGCGTTCCGTACTTTGTGCGTGCCACTCATTTCTGAGGGAAAGCTCGCGCTGACATTTGGAGGGGGGGGGGTACGAACGCCACGGCTCGCATGCTGATGTGAGACTAGCTTCGGGGTAGGGGGGGGAGAACAAGTCGTCCTTTATCTGATCAGACAAAAGCCAGTCTTCAGGGAGCAGAGAGGATGGCTCTTTACAGTAGCGCTGCTCCTCTAGCTGTCTAACCCATACCCTCCAACGGCTCCAGCCAGAAGAGGACGCTTAGTGTCTTAAAATGCAGTTCAAGTTCAGGACAAAGCGAGTCTCCGACCTTTTGCACTCTTTGATCAATTTGACTCCAGTAAGAAAACAAATATGGCCATTAGCAGTTTTATCAATAGAAGTTTGAAGTTAAATTCTGGTACAATGATCGATTCACAAAAGTAACTTCACAAAATCAGCAGTGCTTTATAGTTAATAAAAATAAATCCTTCAGATAATATTAGACCACCAATGCACAGTGAAGTAGGGGGCACGATATGCAAGCTAATGGCCATTTCTTTGAATTTCCATTTTATCGCTGTACTTGGTGTGCTGGTTCTTCCAGAAAAAAATAAAACAGGAGCTCAGGCCAAGGCAGGGAAAAGGCAAACGTATGTCCATGGGAGTGAAGATCGCACCGCCGATGTTCAAGGTTAAATGGAACTCGCTGATTAGTCATCATCGCTCCTCTCCTCGTCTCTCTCCCTGTGTCCTCAGCCGTCTGTGTTCAGGCTGTCCACATGTCACCACGGATACAGCGCGAAGGCAGACACGCACTTCCATGAGCTCATCGCTGGGCCTTGCAGCCATTTCTGGCCATCATTGCCCCTAATGGAGCAGTGCAGGTGAAGCAGGCCATGGCCGCAGGCAAGAGAAACACCATGGGCCCTTCTGACCACAGCTCCCCCGAGCCCAACACACACTCTCCTCAACGTAACAACACTCTCCTGCACATAATGGAGCCCGAGTCGGTATGCAGATGCTTTCCACAATGCAGGTCAGAGCGTTTGAGTTGGACCCAGCCCCAGGCAGATCAAGTGCTCACAACACCAATATGTCGTATAGAGCATCAGGAATCTCCAAGAGCACAAACTTGTTCAATATCAAACAGAACTTAAATGCAACGTTACTTCTCATTAAAACATACTTATGTTTCCTCGTTGCAACATAAAACACAGAAGTTGGATTAGTTGGATAAATCGTGCATAAAACAAGTCAATTGAAAAACAATGATAATCACTTCACAATCCACATAAAACTATAAGTTAATACAAGTTCTTCTTTCCCATTAAAATGTTTTAAAAAGTTTGCACAGTCTGTTGCTCTGAACAGAAGCACCTGCTAAGTGCCCGTTGTGCAATGCAGTGTAACTCACAGAAAAACCTGACACGGAGGTATTAGATCACACCTCTGCCCTCGCACCCCTCACAACACACAAAACAAACTTTGACAGGCGATTCGTTGCTCGACTCCGTCTCCTACCTCTCAGCAAGCTCCCCGAGTGCTCCTCGGGACCGCTCTGAACTTTAGTCCGCATCGGTACCGCCGCGGCTGCACACAAATAAACACTTCAACCCATTCCAGCGCAGCGCCGCTCCCGAAAAAAACGTCCTCACGGCCACTCCAAACCACTCAGTGAGCGAGCGCGAGAGTCGAGGGGAGAGAGGGAGAGAGAGAGAGAGAGAGAGAGAGAGTGGCCCACACCAACGCACCCTTTGCTTCACTCAGAAGAAGTGAAAAAAGAGACGTTTCTGACGGACCGCGCTACAATGACGCTTTTTGTTTACGGCGCGAGCGGTCCGGAGGAGCACACGCGTCACTCCCCAGGCCCACACTCTGCATTCCTCACAAAGGCACAAAACAACAACAGGGCCCGTTGAGCCCGGGTCTGGGAGATCAAGGGCAGAGGTGCAGGCAGAGAGGGGCATCTCTCTCTATCGCCTCCCTTCATCTGCACAGGAAACCTCCAGACCAATCAGGGGCCCAGCCCTCGTTCCACAGCCCTAATCTGAAGACGCGAGATTCAAGCGCTGCAGGTTCAGGCTGCAGTGCAAGCGAAGAAACATTCCAAGATGTCCATCCTTCCAAAGAATTTCTAAAACTTCACGGTTTTGCGGAAGACTGAAAAATATTGAAACAAACCAGAGGAAAAAAACTGAGCTGATACATTTAAAAACGGGTGCGGATTCAATCCCAAAATAAACAGTAGGCCTCAAGAGATTTGGCGTCATTAGCACCACACAGAAATGTTTTAGTAGTTTACACCTTGTTTACTGCAACTTTAAAAAGTCTACACCTGGAAAATATCACCACATTTGTGTAAAAGCAGAAAGTAAAGAACAGTTTGTTCAGCAAAATGCGATGCCAGCAACACACCCTAACCCAACAAAAAAAATCTCATTTTGGCGAACGCAGAAGGAATGTGAGAATCAAAGACAGTTGCCCAGAATGCCTTCTCCACCGAGTTCTTTTTGAAAGGTTCACTTGGCTCACGGCAAAAGCAGAGACGCGTTTCCTTTTGAGGACCTGAAACTGGGCGTGACCGCCCGCTTTCACCACAACGAGCCTTCGACCAATCCGCGTTTCCGAGCGACAAACTCATAACTACTGCCCCTGAGGGGGGGGAGCCGATCGGGTAGGGAACGCGAAGCACGAATTCATTTAAATTTCAGCACCTTCAAATTTTGCCGTGCCACTGCGCCATTATCAAAACAGACGCTGTTTATAAAAAGCGGCTAATGGTCCTTGACACGGCTCGCGCTGCTCAAGGCTAAACATTTTGGTCTGTCGACGCAGAGAGAGAGAGAGAGAGAGATATCGCAAAGCAACACAATTATCTGTGAATAGAGAAACAGAAGGACAGATGTGTCATTGTTCTCCTTCGCCCCATGTAATCAACGACACTTTAGACAGGGGGCTTTTGTCTACGCCAGGGGCGATAGATGAAATCATCGCTGATGGCCAATGTAACGGTTTGACGAGCAGCGAAACAGTTCGTGCACACTCCAGAGTCCTGGTGAGTTCAATGTGACTTCACAGTCTCCCCCTTAGACACCTTCAGAAATATGAAACACAAACCAAACCGCTGACAGTTTGAGAACTGCGATTTTGATTCTCAGCCCCTCTGCAGAGGAGGATCCGTCACTTTTATTGCAATCTGGGCGTTAAAAAGAAATGAATGGGAGATGCCAGCGCACAAACATTAGCCTTGAGAGAGCGAGATCAATCACCGTTTGGAACAATGGCTCCAATCTTTCAATTAGAACCTACTGCTGTGCTTCAAGTAGACCTGTGCAGAAGTCACCCACTTGCAAATCAATAATCATATGAATGTGCACGTGTGTGTGCATGTGTGTTTGTCTGCATGTGTGTGTGTGTGTGTGTGCACATGTGTTTGTCTGCATGTATGTATGTATATGTGTGTGTGTGTGTGTCTGTGCACCCATAGCTGTGGACTGGATTTCAGGCCCTGCTAGGATACAGTCTTGCTCCATAGGCACAACCTGTCATTGTCCTTTTCTCTTTGTGTGAAGACCAGCTATTCTTCCCAGTGCCGTCTTCTGCCAATTGTCAGTGCAATGTGACGATGGTGACAACAATCTGGCTGGAGGGGTGCAAAGGGATAGATGTCATTACTGAAGTCCCCCCCCCCCTCAGTCGATACCCCTTCCCATACCATGAGCTTGACTGTGTGAATCCTGAAAGCAGGCAAAGGTGGGCTAGAGAATGAATGTGTTTCCCAACTGAGAAAATCTGGAAAGTAAAATTTAAATCTAGCAGAAACAATCTGAGATATGGTGTCTCCAGTGGCTAGTGCCACCGGAAAGATGCTACTTGTACGAGATGCGTCTACACCTGGCCCAATATCAGAAAAGAGCTACAGAAATATTAGCAGTTCCTGGTTCCTGGTTTTGAGTTCCTGGCTTTCCTTCATGAGACAGATGATGCAACAGGATGCACTCGGTCCAATTCAGCTTGAATTCAAGCTCTGCGCTGGCATATCATTTGAATAATTGATGAAATGGTATTCCCTTGTTAAAAATATTGCTGTGTTTTAAGAAAAAGAACATCGTCCGTATAAATAATTGAAAAGCTCAGATTTTAAAAAGTAACCAGTAAGACTACATGGGAATGGCAGTGTGTGAGTGAATGGGTAGTGTGCCCTGCGATAGACTGGCAGCCTGTCCAGGGTGTATTCCTGCCTCTCACCCATGCATGCTGGGATAGGCTCCAGCAACCCCCGCGACCCTGACCAGGATAAGCGGGTATAGATAATGGATGGGTGAATGCAAATACAGTTTCTTTTGGATAAAACACAAAAAAATTAAACTGGCCTGGCTGTGCACTGTGGAACCTGCTTCAAACAGAAACTGTCATCCTGGTCCAGTTTGAGCCTCAGTATCACAGAGAGGATTGTACACAAAGGGATGAATTCCACCAAAAAAAAACTCAAATTAAATAAATTATTTAAGCATCCATTCCAGAGTAAGTTTCCATGCTCAGACAGAAGTCTGCTTTTACCTCCAACAGTCACGCTCACCCTACAAGTCTCCCCATAAAATGAGTGCACCCAACACCTTGTCTGATCTGAGCCACACACAAGGACACGGGCATAGCTCCCTCATGAAGAAGCCAGCGCTACACGATACGCCACCGTGAGACAGTAACGGAGAGGAATACCCACGGATCCTAGCAGCAGTCCAATGATTAGCTACACAAAGGAAAACCACTATTAATAGCGGCCTTCACACAGCCGCTAGGAGAGTTAAAGAGAAACACGCCAACGATGATTAGCGCCTGTGAATAGCCGCTATTGGGTGTGATGGCGGTGCTGCTTTTCACGCCGGTTTTGCGTATAACCAAGCCGCAAAAAATGCGACAAAGGCGTTTCAAAGGATTCCGATTCAATAAGCGGTCTCTGTTCGCTTGTAAGTGGTCCCCCCACTGCCCCCACCGCCACCCGCCCCCCCCCCCCCCCCCCCGCCATCATTTCAGCCTAAGAGCCGGTGAGACGTTACACGACTGTGATGAAATGACACGTTATCCGCCGCTCAGGCGCTTCTCAGCCGACGCTTCTCAACCGACACTTCTCAACCGACGCTGCTAATACCGCCGTCGTTCCCGCTCCCATCGCGCGGCTTCTAAAGAACCGGCTCCCGCTGCCAGAGAGGTGCAATAACGATCATTCAGAGTCAGCTGACTTTCTGAATTTCGGTTCAAGCAACAAGGGGGGGGGGGGATACAGGAGGGACTTTAATTTTAGCTTCCTACTGCCTCTGCTAGAATCCCGAGGTATCGACCGTAGCCTGGAATGGCCAGGTAAGGCAAGGCTTTCTCCGGCGAATATGGACAGAAAGTGAGACTCAAAACCACGGGACCACTTAGCGACTCTTTGTTCTTTGGCCTTGTGATCGATCACAGATCTCTGCCTTGCAGTAGCACAGCCTCCATTTATTTCTCTTAGTGGCTCATTATAAGGTCTGAAATGGTTTAAAGCATGAAGCGGTCGGGCCGCCCCGTGATTTTCCCTTTTAATTCTAGTGTCAGGTGAAATATTACGATGGTTTTATTTCCCTCAAGCAATAGAAAAACGCCACTAAAAAAAAAACTACATCTGAATAAGTCCTTGCCGTGCCAGGAAAACCACGCTGTTCACACTGAGCAGAAGTAGTTCCCTTAAATCCTCTCGCAGTCGCCCGTTTGGCGTGGTTATAGCTATAAATGGAGACGGCAGCCTACCTACTTATTTTTTTTTTTGCAAGCTTAACTTTGGGATGAATAGGAAATTAAAATCAGTTGTTATTGATGTTTATTATTGTTCTTTTTCTAAAAATTTGCATCGCCAATCCCACATGAATTTGGAACCTATGTACAGTACAAGCGTGCTCCTGTACACCCCCAGCTGCTGGCTCAGGAAAGTAAAGACAACTCGCGGTTCTCCTCCAAAAGACATGGTGCCAAGCCAACTGCTTCTTTTCACACCACAGCCACAAGCTGCGCACGTGCAGGGTCAGGTGGAGGAGACCCAATCATACGCAGGGTGGGGTGGAGGAGACCCAATCATATGCAGGGTGGGGGAGACCCAATCATATGCAGGGTGGGGCGGAGGAAACCCAATCATACACGTGTCACAGGCACCTGGATGGCCAACAGGACCAATGCTATCCT
>CM045889.1:7470426-7652926 GCA_025169545.1 Anguilla japonica
TCTCTCTGTCGCTCACTCTCTCGCACTCACTCTAAGGACGGGTGAAGCCTGCCGCAGGGACTCGTGTTGTGAAGCTGGCTGCGTGTGCATTAACGAGCGACACTTTTGAAATTTTCACAACAAACGATGACAAACGTGACTAGAGGAGGTGAAGTTGCCGTGTAATTAGGCGGCAGCCGTCATGTGATCGAGGAGCTGCGAGCTAATTGGAGCTCATGAAACGCGACCGCGTGCACTCGCCAAGGACAGGCAGGGCATTCACGTCCATTCGTCTCGTCTGCCCGTTAAGAGTTGCCCTTTCGGTTCCGAATCCTTTATCCTCCGGCTATGCTAACGCGAGGAATTCGAGCCCGTTTGCCTGTGTTCCAGTATGTCACCCTGTTCGCACTCATTCAATCGTTTTATTATTATTTTCGATTGGCAAAGGACCACATTGCTAATTACATACCCACACATGCACACACACATACACATTGCTGTGTACTGTATGTGCTTATGTGTATGTGCATCTATAAACAGGGATGTGCACGTGCACACGCAGGTGCACATGCACAGATTTAACTATAAAATGTTTGTATTGCAGTTAACTAGCCTTCAAGTGGAAGCCACCTTGGGACTCCTATCTCACATGCGAGTTCACAGAGAGCTCTCCTCACCCATCTTTCTTTCTCTTTTTCTTTCTTTCTTTCTTCTCCTATAAACTGACAATAACAGTAGCTCACGCGTTCTCCCCAGATTGGAGATGACAGAGGGACTGTAATCCCGGATGACTCATGACCACTAAGGGGTTTCCAGGCGATCGCTGTGCTTGAAATCTGGGCTTAATATCACGGCCATTCATCATCATGGAATCACAAGAGATTACCATGGCGATACCGAATAAATAATTAACAAACGAGAACACAAACGAACAGAACATTTGTATCGAACGTACGTAAGTAAATAAATGAAATTTTCCAAATCAGTGTTGTTTATGAATTTGTTCACGTGTAGTGTGTGTGTGTGTGTGTGTGTGTGTGTGTGTTTGTATGTGGAGAGTGCAGTAACTGCAGTGCGCAGTGCGTGTGTGTGTGTGGATGGTGTAGTTGGTCACTGCAGTGCGCAGGAGTAAAGACCTGAAGCAGGCAAAGAGCAGCTATGAGGGGAAAAACTGTTTTCCTCCCCCAGAACCCCGCAGTGCACCTTTCCTATATCCCATCACACACACACACACACACACACACACACACAAACACGTAAACAAACCACTGCACCTGCCCTATATCCCATCCTCACACACACACACACACACACACACAAACACATCACTGCACCTGCCCTATATCCCATCATTACACACACACACACACACACACATCACTGCACCTGCCCTATACCCCATCATCACACACACACACACACATCACTGCACCTGCCCTATACCCCATCATCACACACACACACACACACACACACACACAAAAAACACATCACTGCACCTGCCCTATATCCCATCCTCACACACACAAACACACACACACTCACATAGAGAACACTGCACCTTCCTTATATCCCATTCTCACACACAAACACACACACACGCACACACACACACACACACACACAGAACACTGCACCTTCCTTATTTTCCATTCCCATTCTCACACACACACACACACACACACACAGAGCACTGCACCATCTCTATATCCCTTTCAGGGACCTCTCTCTCCCTCTCTCACTTACACACTGCGGAACACACAAATGCACACGCATTCTAAGCAGTGCACGACCGTCCTGCACGCTCTCCCCCTCAGCTTCACGTGCACGTGCATGTGCATACATGTATACGTGAACACTTTCTCTGTGTCGTGCACAGCCCCTGAGAACATGCAGGGCCACGAACGCCTCTGTGGTGTAATGGAAAATACCAGGGAGCAGCTGCCCCTTCTTTTATATAATACTGACAATCTCTCAATCGTGAGGTTTTTCCACTTCCAGCTGTTGTTCTGAAAACACGCATTATACCCTGTGTGTGCTGGTTTTTGTTCCAAACACAACAGCAATCCCACAATAAGCACAATGTGAACATGGGATTTTTATTCTTCATGGCATGCATAAATGCATGAAAAGCCCCCTAATTAAGAAAAATTAACAGCGTGTTAAAATCGTGTTATTGCAGTTGTGGTTGGAATGAGAACCAGCATACACAGGGGTCCCCCCCCCAGGACCGAGGCTGGGAACCGCTGCCCTAAGGTGACGTACGGAACTATGTGGAGACGCCAACGGTCATCAGTGGTTCTTCCCCGGCTGCCTGTGGTCATTCAGCACAGATTTCTCCCTCAGGAGAATGACCGCGATGACCTTCAGAATGACTGCGATGACCTTCACAATGACTGTGATGACCTTCACAATGACCGCAATGACCTTCAGAATGACTGCGATGACCTTCACAATGACCGCGATGACCTTCACAATGACCAAAATGACCTTCACAATGACCGTGATGACCTTCAGAATGACTGCGATGACCTTCAGAATGACTGCGATGACCTTCACAATGACCGTGATGACCTTCACAATGACCGCATTGACCTTCAGAATGACCGCAATGACCTTCAAAATGACTGTGATGACCTTCACAATGACTGTGATGACTTCAGCAATGTGTGCACGTGTCAGTCAGAGAGCACATTAGGAAGTCCGCTAGTGCTGTGCTCATACATCCCCATTCCTTTTCCTTCACTTTATAGCCTTGGGGACAGAGGTCCACGGCCGTCCTGCCATTCCCACAACAGGTGCCGTGCTGTTGACAGGAAACCGTGATGTCACACAGGAACCAGCGAAAACAGGAACGATTTATTACTCGGTTTCCCAAACGCAAGCGGCCTAATCACCAGCTGCAACAAAAGGTGCTTGATTGCCGTACCTTTGGTTTCTCGAGCATAATTGTAGACTTCATTATGGAAAGAGTGTGAATGCCAATTTTTTTTATTTATTTACAGAATCAAACCGAAACTTCCGAAGTGATTCTACAGCCCACGGGGGCAGGAAGAGCTCCGATAAAGTTCCTGCTTTGATTGCAAACAGGGCTGTGGTTAGGGACTTACTTCATTACGGCCACCAGCATGTCATCGCTTACCCACAAGGCTTTGCTCACGATCTAACGCTGTCGCATCCATCCACTTTACACCGCCGAGCCAGGCAACGCTGAGAACCAATCAGCATTTATTTTAATGCCATCCAAAGTGTTTTACAGGTTTCTGCTCTTGTTTAACAGCGCTGCGAGCAGCAGTAAACTGGACTGAGTGTTGAAGACGGAGTGGGGCCGTTCCTGCAGATTAAGTAATCAGTCATGAGGCCCAGAGATGAACAAAGCAGGCAAGGATTCTCCAAAAGAATGACTCATTTCTTACTGGTCCTTTGACATCTCTGAAACTTCCATTCAGTCTCTGAATGTCTTACCTGATGCGATGTTCAAATCAAAGGTTGCAAGCGTTTCTCAATACCTTGAGAAACACTTTCTTTAGTGCTCGCATACTCTCCCACACACACACACACAGCAAATAAACAGCGAACACTGGAGGTTGCCATGGCTTTCCATTTAAACATCTGAACTAATTAGGCCTTTATTCAGACATACTGCTGTGCTGTGCAGTTCTGTGTTGCTATAGGCTGTGATAAGCAAAGACTGGTATTAAAATGGGACCTTTACTGGATCATGGCTGAAACAATACCGCTCTACCACAATGCACCATAGCTAGTGATCAGCTGTTTAAGAGGCACAGATAGCTCCCATCACTGACACTGTATTATCAGCTGTTACAGAGGCACAGACCACTCCTATCACTGACACTGCATTATCAGCTGTTACAGAATCACAGACCCCTCCTATCACTGACACTGCATTATCGGCTGTTGGAGGCATCAAAAACATGAGCACAGACACTGTATTCTCTGTTAGAGCTCTGTGCCCACACACACACACACACGTATTCACACTGGCAGATGATGGATACCATCGAGAGAGGATCCGACGCCATCGATGTGGGCCAGACGGCTCGTTAAGGAACACCTGTTCAGGGCTGCCCTGAACAGGACCGGACTCGTGTGAATACGTCTCTGCTGAGGAGCCAGGGCTGCGATCCATTCCAGGGAACCCCGTGCCGTGCTTTCCAAAGAGCCGAGGGCCTCCTTCTTCAGGAGCGCGTGGGGTTTTGCCACCGCAGAGTTCACCGCGGGCAAGCCAGGACACACCCGAACCTGAGGGGGGGGTGGGGGGGGGGGGGAACTGGGGTAAGGCAGACCCCCTCAGAGGCGCTGCAGGGCCAGACGAATAGGGGAGGGTACAGGAAAATGTCTCCGCGCCGCAGTGAGAGAACTTTGCGTCACCTGCAGCCGGGGCGTCCCTCTGGCCTGACGTAACCCCGCCTGGCTGCCTGAGTCAGGAGGAGCAGCTGCCTGGGCTAGGAGAGAGAGATGACTGCTACTCTGCTCTGATCAGAGGGGGTATCTCACAAAGCAGGATGACAGAGTTAGCTGGATAACTGGAATGATGTAAAAACTGCACCCTCCCAAATCTGGAATATGGACTGAAGTAAAAAAAAGAGCTGTTCCGGGTTTTCACTCAGCACGGTTATCCAGCTAACTCAGCAGTCCCGCTTTGTGAAATGTGAGAGGCACTCGTCTGAGAGTGGATTTGAGAGTGGTTTTGGGCATGGCGGGAAGGAGGTAACGGTAATCTGTTCACCGCGGGCCTCTCCTCATCTGCTCTGATTACAGCAGGGGAAACAAACAAACTCAAAAAATCTGCGATACGGTCAGGAACAAACTTGGTCAAACTTGGCCGATTTATAAGTGAGCAGATAAGCTATGCTGAGCTTTCACAGCAAACAGCGATATGCTGAATTCGCAAACAGTAGCGCTGCTGGCTGAGGTCCTTGTTCAGTTCTCACACTTGGACCAAAGCCTGCCATACATTCACACCATAAAAAAAAAATACACTGCACTGCATTTCCTTATCAGCCATAAGAATTTCTGACTTGGTCCTTCTAGAGCCCTCCAAACCAGCAGCAACACAGTCTGACTGAATCTATGCTGGCAGTGAACAATACCGGTGGACTGTGTCTTGGTTAGGGCTTGTTGGTGGAACGGTGTTGATGAAATGTCTGCATCTAAATATTTTTTCCCACAAAAAAAAAAATGAATAAATTAAAAGTCCATAGGCTTTCCCGAGCTTAAAATCAGTCTCTCGGTATGAAGGCCCAGTCATGTATGCTACAGTAGGTACGTCCGGTTCTCCATGCCAAAGCGCACCCTGACGCTGCCGCCGCAGTCTAAATCCGCCGCTTTCTCTCTCTCTCTTCCTCTCCATCCCCGTCTCCAATTTCCCTATCACTCTCTCTCTCTCTCTCTCTCTCTCTTTCTCTCTCCTTGAGAAGCGGAGGCAGAAAACGCCGCGATTTCAGCTGGCGGAAGGTTCTAATTTTAGCCGCTGCAGAGTCATGAAAAGAAGCCTTTGATTAAATTTCATCCGGCCTTCGATGGGAGAGCTATTTAGCGAGAGCAATTTCGCCGTTCAGGCCCCTTTCTCCCTCGGCATCGGCCCAGCGGAGCATCGCTGCACGATACCATTTACATTCTGTACCCGGAAAAAAAAGCACAACGTACTGAACAGAGGCTTAAAATGTGTTGGGTAATAAAAGGTTCAGCCCAACGGGATCAGAAAGCGATAGGCTACTCCAGCGAGAAAAAAAGCTAATAAAAACATCACCTTCAGACAAACTATTGTAAAATGCCCTCCAAAATTTTTTTTTTTTTTAAGCATCCCCCAACTTGTGAAGGTCAACAGCCCTTTGATGCATTTCTTCTGGGAGTTGTTTGCCTGTCCCCATGGCGATGGATGACACACGGATTTTACATGTGCGTTACCTCATTTGTATACCCCAGTGAAACAGGAAGACGTGGGAGCGCCGCAATACAGTTCCCTACGATTAAAATAAACTGAAAGAGGTGACGTGTTAACGCAGATTTATTTTTGCTGGACTTTTATTTAGAATATGCTTATTTTAATTTGGGATGTCACTAATACTGGAAAATATATTTTAGAAGATAACCCTACTTGTTATACAAAATACTTGTCTTTCAGTAACTGCAATTTCATAAAAGATAATAATTTTCTTTAAAAAAATATTGAAATTTTTTTACATGCAACCTTGCATACAAGTGTGAATAATCTTTAAGTACTCAGTATGTACTACATATTAGAGATTAACCGGGCGGTGACTGGAGGTGTATACACAAATCTCTCTCCTCCAGACTTCCTGTGCACTAGCATACAGACGTACATAAGGACTGGACATCGCCGCTGCAGTGCTGGTGTGTACTTTGTTGTCCAATGCTTTGGAGCCGCATCACAAAGGCAAGGTTATCTAGCGTGCCCCGGCCCCAGAGTCTGTGTGAGCAGCCGAGCTCTGGACTAAAACAACATTCACCCGCTTCGCCTCAGAGTCACCCAAAGTGCCTCTCGCCCCCCCCCCCCCTGGCACCCGGCCAGGGCGGACAAATGGAATGAGGCCCAGGGGGAACAAGTTGGCCCCCGGGGGGCCATGAACTAGAGTGACATCAGCGTTCTCCCACTCACTTCCTGTTTGCCCCTGTCTCTTCCTGTTCCCATCACCCGGACTGGCGCTTAGCTCTTCTGCACAGTCCTGCCACGGGGGGGATGACATTCTCCCCCCCCCCCCCCCCCCCCCCCCCCCCAAAGGGAGTCTGGATCCCGCCGCGTCTGTCGCCTGGCCACCGCGACCGTTGCCGGGGGAATGACGTGACCCAGGGGCAGGCTGTCCACAACGGAACAGACCATCCTTAGTGACAAGGACAAAACTGCACTGAGACGGGGGCTGCGATTGGCGGGGACGTCAGCACTGATTTGTGTCAGCGAGCTGTGATTGGGGAGGACGGTGGCACTGGCGAGCCTAGCCCCGACTCCCACAGGGATTTCAAACTTGCTGACAGCAGTAGCCAACATGAATCCCCCAATGCCGAGAGGAAGGTTGTTTATCTGATGGGAGCAGGAATTTGCTAATCATCCAAGCTCTATTTTCATAGAGGGACCTTGTACCATTATAAATAATGGCTTCAGTTCTCTCTTGAAATGGTTTGGACATGTTATCTGACAACAGTGTGCAATTTTGGTAAACAAAGACCAACTCAAAGTCTGATTCATTAAAGGGATTACAGATGAAGACAAACAGAGAGCTCAGCAGTAAAAGAGTTTTAGTTCCGGCTTTTCATTCTTATCAGTGCTGAACCACCGTGATGCGGATCTGCCATGGGCCTTCCGATTGGCTGCTACTCCATTCTAACGTGGTCACCTGACCAACACACAGATATCGGCAAATACAGACCAAGCAAAAAACAGACAGAACTGTTAAGAGCTGATTTCATCTAGATATTTTTTCATTAAATACGCCTGACATATGATGAGTTCCTTTAAAAGCTAATATGGCAAGATGCACTACATTTGTAGGCTTATTCATTATGGACCTTGTATGCCTGGACTGTAACAGGTAATTCCTCTTTATAATCTCTACTTTGTTAAATCAAGGAGGAGGGTTTAATCTATCCAATAAAAATGCAAGCAGTTGAATTAAGTGACTCACTCTTTTTGGTTACGTGGAACATTTTCAGGCCACAATAGCCAGAGCGTCTCACGGACTTCTGAACCTACGAGTTTCGCCGTTAAATGCAGCCCAACGCTACGTGAAGACTGAAGACAAAAAGCAAAAGCAAGAAAAGCAAGTCCCCCCTGCCTAGAGAATGGGTGTTTATCAAAGCACAGTCTGTTACACAACGCCGCGGTGTAAAACACAAAGAGCCAGTACCCTTCTGCGATAACCGTTCGTCATCCCTCGTCTCCCATCGTCTGCACCTCCGCCTTCCGGATATTTATGAACCCGACGCCCATCGACCCGTGGGGCTCGAACTTGCGAGACGCTGTGAAACCAATTCCCCAAGTCACATGACACACGTCTAGAATATGAGCTCGCTGGAAACTCCCGACGTGCAGACCTGCGTTTTCCCGACGGCACGCGAGCCACCGCGGGCCGCGGACACGAGTGATTTATGCTCAAATTAAGAAGCGCTTACCCCAGGCAGCCGCGTGTAAATTAAACAGCGCGAGCGCTGCTGCAGTGCGTTCCGCTAGCTCTGCAGGTCCCCTCAGCGAGGGAGACATTCTGCGGGGCTTTTTATCTTCGCTTTCGGCAAAGTTCAGCAGCCTCTGCGCCTCGGATTAATTGCGACCGGTGCTGAGTTTGTGAACAGCAGGAAACTGCTTAAAAATGAAATCAAATTCAATTAACCGTTATAGTCACATCACCTAAAGTGAATTTCATTACCGCCAGATTTTAGTATCGGGACATTACGTTTGAAAATGTATTCTCAACTGCTATAGTAGCATATACCGTTATAGCATGCTTATGATTTTCTACTCATTAAAGTGCAGGATATTTGAAATGCTTACAGCAGACCTGTGGGCGTTATAAAGGCTGGTACAGCGGCATTCGAGACTGTGATTTAAAGAAAGAAACCGCTTTAAGTAACTGCAAAGCAGCTCGTGCAGCAAGCACATTCATTTTACAGTTTGCTCACATTTCTGTTTTACATCGTGCTGACACTAATTTCTGAGCACAGTAGTCTCAGGCTGCATGTGCAATAAGAAACTGTTCCAACTGAAAATAAGATTAAACATCATTTTTTTGAAAAAGAGGCTCGGGAGGAATCGCGTGACTATATAATCCCCTTTCGAGCTGAAGTGCATTTTTCTGCATTTCATCCACAAACTCACAAATACCTACTCCAGCCATTACAAAGCCTGTAGGTCTTCAGAAAAATTCTAAAATATCCTTCACTGCGCACAAAACCAGCCTGCGCCAACGGAATACTAAAGCAAAAAATGGAATAACATTGAAAAATACTCCAGAAGGCGAACAATCCCTTTAGGAATGCTTTGAGGGCCGCATTGGAAAAAAATGGGCATGAAATAAACAAACGCCTGCCATCTGATATTTATCCTCATATTTGTGCATAAACACTTGAAGCAGGAAACAAATCAACTTCGGAGTGTGCGCACATGTGTTTGAACAATAGATTTACAGCATACATTTAAGATGACTTAAGTTAGACTGCGTTTCTCACCTTCACTACAGCAGGGCCACGTTGAAAAGGTCTTTGGCTTCCTCATTTTACTTTATTGGCCATCTTATCTTATATGAAAGCCAAAATACACTACCACGTGTCTGGTGCTTTGCAGATATCATAAAATTACAACTTTATAGCTTCCTGACTGTACTTCACTCTTTATAAAAACATTCTTTTTCACTTAAAAGGCATAAAAGATGCTTAGATAAGCTCTAAGTGTGAAGCTTGATAATGGTTTGCCTCTCACAACGAATTAGCTTTTGAGCCAGCAGGCAGAAGGGCCAGGCGCAGTGCATTGTGAGAACTGTAGGCAGACAGGAACAAAGCTGCGGTGATGGACACGTGCTTTCAGCTGCATTTTTAAAAAAACAATGTGAATATTTTAAATGGATCGCGGCCTGTTTATTGTGCATAATTGCACACGCGTCAGTCACTGCTGTTATGAAGGCTGCTATGAACACACATCGCACGTACACGCACAAAAAAAATATCACTCGCCGTCCTCAAAAGACTCATTTCCTTACAGGCTTCGTGCCCTAATAAAACGCTGGGGCTTTGAATGATTATTTTTTTCCCCCGTGAAACAATAAGACTGGTCATACGCCGTCATTATTACCACGCTTGTTTCTTACGAGCTTTTCTTTCACAGTTCTGTGGTAACTGTGAAGCGTGACTGTCGACAGCACGTCGATGACAAGGTCAAATCGTTTCTTCGCGAGAGGAATGATCGTTTACAAAGGGAAAGGCATGCAGGCTTTTACCCTCCCCCTCCCTACAGCTTTCAAGCTAAAAAAAAAAAAATGAAGCAACATTCAATTAGCATATAGCGAATTCAAGCACGTAGAGCAGGAAGCACGCAGGCTCCGCTTCCATCGGCCATTCCGCAAGCTTCACTGGATTGCAGAGGTGCAGCGGTTAAGCGACTGTTACTACTTCCACAGAGGGAGACGAACGCAGCAACGTCTCCAGCGGTCCCGACGTTTCAGCTACAACGCTCTGCAAAATGAGAATGGACGCACCCTTGGACGACGTGTCGGAAAGGAACGGACAGACAGAAATGACTCCGACTCTGGCTGCTTAGAGTGCAGTACGGATACTTCCTGTCGTTCCTTCTTCTCCACACAGATGGATGTTCACGGTGTGCGTCTAATGTAACAGCTGTAAGCGCACGACTCTTACGATGTGTAAGGCAGTGTGTCACTTGATTAGAACTCCGATCCATTGGGCCTCCAGCAGGTGGAATTCTGGGAATGCAGTCTTAATTAATCTTGGGCTATGGGTACATAACAGCCAGGGCATCTACCCTAAACTCAGGTACAGAGGGGTATACGTTTCATGAGGGTTCAAGCCCAGATGAGTGTTTCTCTCATGAGAGCAGCAGGACAGAGCAGCAGGACAGGGCAGCGGACGACTGGAGTGCTGGAAGGCTGGCCGTGGTCGTACCGCCCAAAAGTCCAGGACCTAGCGACCGTAGCACGGCCCTTCCTCCACCCGCGGCGGAGATGCACACTTCCTTCCTGTGGGAGGAGTCACATTAAAGAACAGTTCCCATGGAGAACTGCCCCACTCGTCCAGCAGGAAGATGGAAGGCTGGAAAATGCAGTGCCCAGCAAAATGTGCCCTTTTCACGAAAAACACACATGGAAAGAGAGGTCATCCTCACTGGCCAGGATGCCAGCAACTCCCTCAGCTGCCGGACCTTTCTGGCCCTTTAGAGTACAGACCCGTGTACTCACTCTCACACACACACACACACACGCACATGCAGAAAAACAAACACACACACACACGCGCGCAGACACACACGCGCAGACACACTGGTTAACCACATAACACAGACCCCACCACCCCTGGCTGAAGACATGTTCCTCTCGTTCTCTCGCCCTCTCCCTCTCAAATACACACACCATCAAATTCAAATTCAACCCACGAAACACACACAGGTGCACCGTTCACACGCGCACTGCACACATAGCTGTGCGCTGGCGGAACAGTACACAATCGCACGTAATCACCACAAGGGTTAATGACAGCACATCAAAAGCGCGCGGCGTTTAGGGGTCGCGCGTTTGACGCGTTCAGCTCCAGATCAGAGGGCACAGAATACGCTTCGGCCCTGAAGAGAGAGAAGCACGCTTCCCTTGTCAAAGCCCTGAAAAACACACGTCCCTCTGCAGGCCGGAGCTGAGGATCCATTTCCTGCTGTTCCACTGTTTACAGTGAAATGTTATAATATTCCAGGACGGTTCCTTCCTGTTGCCGGCGAGCACCGCCGCGCGGTCGCGGCCAATTTCTGTGACATCACGGACCCTCGTCCCGCCGCCAAGTATCCGCCATCTGGAGGACGGAGCGGCAGCGTCTGAGAAATTAACATATCCAGAGGACGGAGAGGCAGCGTTTCAGAAATGAGCGTATCTGGAGGAGGGAGGCTGATCTGCTGTACTCCAGAGCGGAACATTCTGGAACCACAACAATGCAAAACCGAGCTGGGGCCTCCACAATCCCGCTACGCTGCAGAGCTGAAAGGAGCCTCTGTGCACATGCCCAGAGGCATGCTGGGAAAGGGGCAGGTTGGGTGTCACTTCCTACCTGTGAACTTGGTATTCGGTGTGATGCCCGTAGAGAAACAGTGAGTACAGCGAACGGAGAGGGAAGAAGCTCGTACAGAATACGGGCTATACAATTACTATTAGCTTCACTGGCAGGACAAACATACGCCAAACCTATTGCCAAAACATATTCGGATGACATCATATCGCCATAAACAAAATACAACAAAATAAACAAAGCATGAAGAAACTGAATTAGGAATCCAGAGAGGCAAAAACGACAATAAATATCAGAAATTAAACTTGAGGCTTGCAGTCTTTTGTGGGGGAGACCTCAGTACTGTGCTGGATCACAGTACTGTATTCCCAGTGCTGCGTGGACCATAGCCTCTGCAGGAGGTCAGGCAATTCTGCGTTATTTAGTATACAGAGTGTGTTAGTGTGCATTGGGGAACGAGAGCAACATTAAAAATGCGAGAGAGAGGTGAGAGAGAGAGAAACAGGAAGAGCCGGCTGAGAGGGAGGGTCAGTTCCATTGTGAAAACAGAACTATGGCCTCGGCGTGCGGGGACAGCTCAGCGGAACTGACACAGGGAAACGAAAGGGAGTCTGAGCGCTTACTTTTCCTGTGTACCTGCCGAACCTGCACATACTGTAAAAAAAAAAAAATAAAAAAAACAAAAAAAAAAAAATACAATAAAAAAGGATCGGGTCCCCCCGTAGATACACACACCCTCTCGCACGGAGGCAAAGCAGCCACTTAAACTGGCTAAACCTGTCGCATGAATTACTTTGACGGTTTACCAAGAAACAAACACGGCGACCGATGGCATGTGCCAACCTGCATTCTGCGTGCGAGGAACAGTCATCGTGCTAACCACGCTGACGTGCTGCACACGAGAGACAGTCACCGTGCTAACCACGCTAACGCGCTGCACACAAGGGACAGTCACCGTGCTAACCACGCTAACGTGCTGCACACGAGGGACAGTCACCGTGCTAACCACGCTAACGTGCTGCACACAAGGGACAGCCACTGTGCTAACCACGCTAACGCGCTGCACACGAGGGACAGTCACCGTGCTAACCACGCTAACGTGCTGCACACGAGGGACAGCCACCGTGCTAACCACGCTGACGTGCTGCACACGAGGGACAGTCACCGTGCTAACCACGCTAACGTGCTGCACACAAGGGACAGCCACTGTGCTAACCACGCTAATGCGCTGCACACGAGGGACAGTCACCGTGCTAACCACACTAACGTGCTGCGCGCGAGGAACAGTCACCGTGCTAACCACGCTAACGTGCTGCACACGAGGGACAGTCACCGTGCTAACCACGCTAACGTGCTGCATCACGGGCCCAGAGCGGCTCGCGGTGTTATCCGCTGAACTGTCAGGGAGTCCATTCAAATAAGCAAAAACCGCCGTTTTCTGGGTCTCAAACCGCAAGGGGAATATTCCAATTCGCCGCAGTTCCGTTACCGTGCAATCGTTTAACTTGTGCTCCTGTGCACACATCATCAATTCGCTGGGGTCACTTCTCAGGTTTTAAACGCCACGCTCAGAAATCCTGCATTCTGTGCCATAAATAGAAACCATGTGACCGCGTCAATGGTAAGAGATAGCCGTTACGCTACCAGGCCGAACCCCGACGCTTACGCTGTGGTGAAGGAGAGCTCTGTACGAAGCCCCTGTCACATGACAACAATCGAACGCTGAGTTAAACGCCAAGTAAGGCGGTGACTACGCGTGAAGAACCGACCGCCGCCAGCTGCTGAGACTAGACGTCATCCATCCAGGTAGACGGGAGCAACAAGCTGCTCTTCCATGTTAACGTCAGCCGCGTCATACAAAGATGCGTTGTGATTGGACGCGCTACGAAATGTCAGCGTCATGATGTGAACTTAGAGGTTCGTGACTCCGCCTTCATTTCCACCTGGTGCCAAGTTTTGGGCGTCAACTTTCCCTCCATATGAAATGAATGGTTCGTCACCACGTCAAGCGCTTTGACGCTGATCGTGTGTAAAGCAGCTTTAACGGTTTGACGCCACGTCGAGTGTTTTGACGCTGATCGTGTGCAAGCAGCTTCAAAGAAAGTTTTGGCTGCGAACAGCCGTGACGTTTTCTTGGACAAGTGCCTGAAGCACCACTGTTTCTGAGTAGTCTGAGTAGATGACATTACTTGGAGACTAGAGTTTGAGTCAGCGATTACGTTCACAGGGGAGTTTCCGCTTAATGCCCCCCTCCACCGCCCCGCCCGCACCAAATTCCGTCCGCACAATAAAAATGCTAATTTCCTGCCATCCCCGTATCAGTCATCCTAAGCTGCTCATCCCCAGAGCCGCTACGGGAGCAGAGACTCTGGGAAACGCCGCGCCGCGAAGCTCCTCAGACCGTCGATTTCTCCGCGCGCCCGGGCGGCCCGGGTCACTTCCGTTTCCCCCCCCCCCTCTCCCGCCTCGCTCTTTCATTCGATAAATCCTCCCGCCATTAACGCGTGACTCATCGGCCTCTAATTAACACTGGAGGTCATTAGTGTGTAAATCTCCATGCGCCACAGGTGGACGGGGGGCTTAATTAGGCTAATTAGTGCAAGGCGACGACGGCGACACGACAACAACAACAACAACATGAACTTTACCGATCAAAACCTTTCGTTAAAAAAAAAAAAAAAAAAAAAAGCAGGACGTGAACTCAGCCTTAAATGGAACCCAGAGTTCGAAAAATGTTGTCAATAAAGCCTGTACCTTTAGCTACTTGTTCCAAGCGTAGCAGCCTATAGCATGAGTATATGGCATAGAGCATTTTGCGCGAGCTGCCAGCATTTCGCAAATGAGGACGCTTAAATATCCACCGCTAATTTCTGTTCCCCATACGGCCGTTGTTGGGTTTATTGGTTGGCCCAGGAAGGTGAACTGAATCACGTTTTTCGAGTGACAGGAAGGGGAAACTCAGCACACCGTGACGTGCTTCTGCGGAGTTATCGTTCGGGTGTGGACTGAAGTGCGCAGGTCCCCCCCGCAGCAAGCGGGACCACAGAGAGACCAACTTCTCTTTCACACATCTCCACGACACACTGCTCATAACCAACGTGCTTTTACTGTAAAAGGCTGGTCATGGACGGGTACAGTCAGAAGGGGGTTTTTCTTTCGTTTCAGCATTTACCTGAATAGCCTACAGCCTGACAATTACCTCTGTTCCCAGGGTGCTGCACCACTCGCCGTATCCTACACCCGTGGTTCCCAAACTAAGCCCAAAACTACTTATCCAACACTGTACAAATAACACATTTGCCATTACCTTCCCCTGACATATTAAAATGCGGAATTCATTCTCAAATAGACGTTTAAATAAACTATGCACAATGTTTTAGTAGTCACAGGAGCAGAGTTCAATGAGCTTTATGCACCACCAGAAACTCGCCTGTATACAGACACCTCACCCCCCACCTCCAGCCCTGTCCTACCCCTGGAATGCACCCTCCTACGGGAAAACATGCGGGACCTTCCAAAACAGGGCATCGGTCCAGAGTACTGCTAATGATATCTTCGCTAGTGCCTGTTTATAATTGCTTCGTTTCAACCTTCGAGCCAGGGACCGAGAAGGAACTGAACAGTTTCGATGTGATTTGCGTGAAGAAGTGGCTCGTTGGAGACGTCTAAAGTCAAGTGGGTGAAACGGTTTTTAAACCCCGGAAAACTACGAGCACGCGTACACTGCGGCAAAGCAGGTTTATTTCCCCACAGCGAGGAGCAACACCGCGGGGGTTTCCATGGAAAAGCAGCTTCCTCCCCCAGCAGGGGCAACACGCTGGGCTTCAGTGGAACGTGGGGCCACGCCCCCTCAGTTCCCAGCACGCTATGTAAAGCACTGTTGTGGAATGTCCGGCAGCGCTCCCTTCCCAGCACGTCCCCAAAAAAAAAAACATGACGGTGCACTGGTGCTATGGGGTGGAACGGGCTCTCCATTCCAATATGGCCGCACAGCAGGGTGCCGGACAGCAGAAGCTCTGAGTACTGTACAGCGCTGTACTGCTATGCGCAAGAGATGACGCAACCGCACAGGCTGAAGGCTGGAGAAAAAACTTATTTAACCTACTAAAGAGTAGGTTTTTTGGAATGTTTTCTCAGAATTCTGAGTCTAGAACTCTGTTCTAGAACTCCATTTCTTTCAATTACCAGTTGAGATTGTTTCATCAGTATCGGAATGTTCAGTTAAAGTGATATTTGTGATCTCATGCCTGAAAGGATTAAACCAGTCCACTGCTAATGCACACAGGGCTGCTGTGGGTTTGGCACAGGTGCGAGCAGGTGAAACAGGTACTCACTCATGGTGGGAGAGAGCGGGTGGTTGGGTGGCCGGCGCCCAGGTGCAGTTTCAGAGAGGTCAGTATGTTCTCCACAGGCCCGCTACTGGAGGCACTCATGACCTGCAAAAGGAACACATTTACAGGTCATGATTGAAATGGACCCTCTCCAGTAATAAAATGCATTACTTTCCATGCTATTCCATACATACAAGGTATACTTAAAATGAAATCTTTCATTAATAGCACACGTTATCTTCTAAACACATTAAAAAATACAGGTTACGCTACGGCCAAAATTGAGTAAACAGAAAACAAAACCTGGCAGAAAAAAAAATACTTAAAGTGAAACCCTCTCTCAACACCACACACAACACGCTGAGCACGTGTGCGTAGCTTCAAGTTTCGACTTGATCAACGACTTTATGGGGGGAAGCGCAGCTCAAACATTTGAGGGGGCTCATTTATGGCTTATAAGAGCAACGATTAAAAACGCTGACATGTTAATTAGGGCTCTGGACCGGCGGCCCCGCCACCCTGCAGTAAATAACTGTAATTTAATGATGCGAACGGGCGTCGCCGTGCAACCATGACGACCGTAATTCGATGGCTTCCATGACGACGAGCGGAGAGGAAATGAGGCAGAAATGACCAAATGTTTCCGATATGATCCAATCAACACCCCCTGCCCCAGCCCCTACCTACCTCCCCACCCCCCCCCACACCCCCCAACGAACCGCAGCAGGGGGAACCGCACAAACGGGAACTGAAAGCTGGGCTGTGGAAAAAATTCAAATCGCACATCTTTACGTCCTCTGATGAATATGATGGTTTTTTTAATGTCCCATTAAAGGGAGATAATTGAGCGGGCTAATATATTCGCTGACAGTGTAAGGGGGGCCTTATTCGCTCATTTTTTTGGAGCAGGTTCAAATCCCGAAGACTCGAGCCGGGGTCAGACAGGGACACACAGCCCGCACGGGCCTGACCGGTATCACCGCGGCTGAAAGGGGGCGTTGGGTAGCGGCGACGCTGCGGTCTCCAAACCGGACGGAGGAGGGTTCCAGTCCTGGACAGGATGGCTTGAGAAGGGTACTATTATGGTTTCCAGTGCCTCTCTGTATTTTGAAAATGAAGCAATACGGCACTCGAGGCTGTGCTATATCGTGAATGCGTGTGAGTGATAATACTGTATTGTGAGTACAGGAGAGTGGTTAGGCACTACACAAAACAGAGTGCTGGCAACTGTGACTGTACTCACGATACAGCATGGCCTCGAGTGCCGTATTGCTTTTATAAGACGGTTATGTATGGAAACAATGAATTGATGAGACGGTCATTTATTTTGTTATTTTATTTCGTAAGTAACGGTTTGTCTGTGGAGTGATACCGTTTACAAACAGGCCGTGTGAATAACTGTCACTGCATCAGATTTACAATCACCGTGGAACCCGCATGGCCTCAGCCAATCAGCATCCAGGATCAAAACAACCTGTTTTACCAGTAATACACCGTGAAAAACGGCACACCTCTGGAGAAGGCTATAAGGTGCACAACAGAGCTCAGTCACATGGCAGAGTGTTCCATCCACATGGAGCTCGGGAAGGGATCCTTACAGCATCATAACCATTTGCAACCGCAGGTTTTGGAGACTTCCTGTCTGAATAAACACACACAGAGTGGGGCTTGTCCAGTGTTACACTTGCACACAGGACCAGTTCTGGGCCCGGACTCAAAGCACACAGGAGGACAGCCCTGTAGTGTGTGTGTGTGGTGGGAGGGATGCCATGGAGAGAGGGGGAGAGAAAGTGAGGAAAGAAAATTGAAGACAGGGTGGTAGAAGGAGGGCAGGGGAAAGAGTGGAATGGGAACGGTAGGAGAGGGGAAGAGCAGCAGGGAGCGGGAGGAGAGGACTGGAGCGGGCAGGAGAGGGGAGGAGCAGGAAGGGGAGGAGAGGGGAGAAGCAGTGTGGAGTGGTAGTTTGGAGAAGGAGGGCAGAGTGGCAGGAGGGCACAGTGGCAGGGAGATCATAAGGACTCGTCCAAAAGAGATGGAGAGGAAAGTCGAGGAGCAGTGCGGCGTAGGAGGGATCAGGAGGAATGGTAGGAGAGCCGGGGGGTGTAGGAGCCAGTACACTAAGTCCATCCCCCTCCTACGCCTCCATCTCTCCATCCCCCTCTCTGCCTCCACCTCTCCTCCGGCGGGGCAGGCAGCCAGCGCGGCACAAAGGCCCGGCTCAGCTCACATCTGTGTGCCACACAGGAGCTGCCTGTCCCACAGCCAGGCAGTGCCCAGAGGGCAGGCTCAGGGCCAGCGGGCAGCCATGCCAGGGCTGCAGGGACACACACAGACCTGGCTTTCACTGAACCTACAGCACAAGCTCCTTTTGAGTGTGTGTGGTGTGTGTGTGTGTGTGAAAGAGAGAGAATGTGTGTATGTGTGTGTGTGTGTGTGTGTGAGTGTGTGAGTGTGAGTGTGTGTGTGCATGTGTCTGATTGTGTGTGTATGCATGTGTGTGTGTGTATGCAGCCAGTAAGGCACGCCAGCATTCCAAACATGTCCGTCAACATCTAGGCCCAAATCTTCCTCAGCTTTGTTTCCATGGCGCCGGCCCTCACCTGAAATGTCTGACCTCTTCCCTATCTGACGGTCTTCACACCTCACACTCCCACACTGCACACTCACTTATCACCCGCTGACTCATGCACTACTACGCAGCACTGAGAGGGGAAACGTTAATGAGTGACCCGGTGTCAACCTGTCCCTTAATAACTAACCAGCGCAGCGTAGCAGTGTAATGAACAGCGTTAATCGAAAGAGGGGGAGAACATTTTTAGCCTTTTTCCATTTGAGGAACCGCACGCTGGGAATCCAAAGCAATGCGATTTTTTAAGGTTCTCCTCGAGGAGCAGCTGCTTTATTTAAACACGAATGGAAATGAGGGGGAAAAAGGAGGTGATTTTTTTTAGAGCAGCCCTTTGTGACTGTAGAGTGCGTGCCAAGCTGGGCTTAGCTTGGCTTACCCGCCGCAATCCGCTCACTTTTCCAGAGCGATGCGCAGCTTCACAGCCGTCTTGCCGGGATCAAGAGGAGGCAAAACCCTGACCGCGAAACCGGATTCAAATTCAGAAATTCGGGTTTGTATCCCAGGCGGGCTGGGGTGTGGGGTTCGAGTCCTTGTTCGAATGTTTAATGTGAGTGACCTGAGTAACCATACAGTACAGCTAGACAAATGGATATGGCGGCCTATTATGTAAAAAAAAAAAAAAAAAAGGTGAAATTCACTCTCGTTAAAAGTATCTGCTAAAAAATGAAAATAATATACAAAGTTCCTTGTTTTTTTTGTTTGGTTTTTTTTTTGCAGGGGGGGTCAGCTTTTGGGGGTTTTGGGGGCTGGCTTACATCTGAGCACCAAGTTCAAAGAAATGAAAAGCTGATGGCATTAACTTTGACACCATTTCTGTGTTTCTTCCCCCCCCCCCCCCCCCCCCCGCCCGCCCGCCCCCGCCCACTAGCTAATCCCTTCAGGCACCACTGTGCCACCTGCACACTAGCACAGAGTTCAGTAGCATGTGCACTTCAGTGCATTTGTCAGTGACCCATTGACTGTTCCTACACTCTACAGGCCACTCAGCAGTGCACAAGAGCACTGATTGGAGGAGACACACGTCACTCAGTAATGTCAGCCAATGTCCAGTGTTTGCCCACCTCAAAGACAGGGAAGAACTTACTACCGCTGCACTGAAGCTGCTCGTTATTATTCAGCCCTGAATCTGCTGCTTAAACACATCCAGGCTGCATTTGGTTTTTAATGGCGCTTATTGTCAGTTGTTTTCTTTATTTAAATATTTTTAAGTGCTTTCAAAATTGAGCCATTAGGAAGGCTGACAGCATGTTTAAACTTATTTGCTGAACAAACGTCTGATGACTGTTTGACAAAGAAAAACAATTTGTTGTGTTTCAATTTCATTTTATTTAACTTCCTGGCAACAGGATGCCGGTACTTCTTGTCGATGATAAGTCACCCATTAATCAGCTTCAACACCTGTGGAATGGTTTCAGATAATCAAGGATGATACCGCTCATTATGCAAGGCTATTAGATTAAAACAGGATTTATAACAGCACTGATTGTGCATTTTCACCCAAAGTCAGGCAAAACTCTCCATGGGCGTGAGCACTTGGTAGCAGCTGATTCTTTCAAACTCTGCATTGCAACTGGCCAAGCAAAAATTGGTGCATTTATAGAACTCACCGAATTGTAGCTTGTCTTTGGAACTCTAGTCGATTTAAACGCACACAGAGACTGGCAGGACGAGGTCATGTGGGTTTCTGTGACTCCCAGTGTAACGTAGCCGGTTAATGACATAGCAGAGGCCCGCGCTGGTAACTACAGGGCCCAGCCTGGCACCGGCGAAGCACACGCAGCGCCACTCTTCCCTTCTCACTTCCGTAAGGAGCTGAGGAGTTATCTGGGCTGACGGAGCTCACCGGCCGCACAAAGAGGGAGGTAAAAACTCCCGAGATAAAAACCAACGCTCCGTTAATTCCCTTAATCACCGTTCTTCTACCGAGCCCAAACTGCCGCAGCGCTTAACCTGATGTTTGCGTGAAGTAAACTACCTAAGCGTTTTGCCGAGGAAGGACGGGCGCGACTCGCGACGTCAGTAACGCGCTCGAGGAGGCGGACACGGCTCTCGCCGTTCAAAAGGTTAACCGAACACGCATTTCTGCCCGCCGAGCGCAGCCCTGAAAAAAACGCTCGGAGTGCAGCTGCGAGAGTCGCGAAGGCACCGCGTCAGCAGGCCTTTTGTTGTGCGGGCGAGGCCTACGGATGCTTCTCATTCCGGAGTCTCTCCATCCGTTCGCCGCGAGCCCGGCAGGGACGGGCGGACCGGTCAGAGGCCGCACACCTCCGCACACCGCCGGTCAGCTACGGGGGCATAACGACCGCGGGGATGTGGCGATTTGGCCGGATAACGGAAAAAAAAACCCGACACAAACACGGCGGGCAAACACAGACCTTTCTGCGGCCCTGTTCTCCGTCTCTTTGTCCTGGAGCGGCTTTATAACAGATCTGTTCACTGCTGCATTTCAGTTTTTTTTTTTTTTTTTTTTTGAGCCCAGACTAACATACATTTATGAACCCAGCAAACGCAGAAAAGGAAGGGTGAGAGAAGGAACGCAGTTGAGGAGAAATGAGATGTAAAAGAGGTAAAGAGAGGAGGTCTGAAGAGAAGTAGAGGAGGAATTGAGGAGTTGAAGAGAGGAGGGTAGAGAAAAGGTCTGGGAGAAAGGAGGTCAGGAGCCAGGAGGCACGAAAGAAAGTCGGCAGGTAATTCTGACTAATGAAACACCAATCTGTTCCCTTAACAAACCATTCCGCAGGAGAGCTTTCGTCCCTCACACATAACGAACCGGCCGTCTGAGACAAACCACCTCCTGTCTCTCACTCCATGTCCTGTCGCTCCTCAGACCTCATTTGCCCTCTCTTCTCACCTTCCTCATCACTCCATCCGTCTTTTTTTGGCTTCCGCCGGCTGTTCGCTGTTCAGCCGCCTACCCAACTCTTAACCGCACAGGCAAATGGTAAATGGTAAATGGACTGCATTTATATAGCGCTTTTATCCAAAGCGCTTTACAATTGATGCCTCTCATTCGCCAGAGCAGTTAGGGGTTAGGTGTCTTGCTCAAGGACACTTCGACATGCCCAGGGCGGGGTTTGAACCGGCAACACTCCGACTGCCAGACAACTGCCCTTACCTCCTGAGCTATGTCGCTATGTCGAGCTAGGCCTCACAAACACCTCCTCTCAGTTAATTTCACGACAAAAATAACTGATAAAACTCATTCATATTTGGGGTCAGTGTCCACAAATGTTGGGCCTGCACGGAGTTGCGAATCCATCATTTCCTCAAGACGTTGCAGCTCCTTCATCTCTGGCCTTTAGTTCTCATCAGACGGGTAATAAGAATAGTTCTGCTTTATCGTGGCAGTGTAATGCACACTTGTCCATCCCTATCTCAGGTCATTTCAGTCCCCTCCTCCGTTCTACTTCCTCATTCACCTCATCAGCTGACCACAACCCCCCCCCTCCCCTCCCCCCCACGGTCACGGTCTCCACCGCCCCACCGTGTGTTTACCAACAGTGTGGTACCACCTCATTATACGCTCAAATTTGCACTACTTTTTCGGTGAACAATAACACTCAGTGACCTCAGATCTCACGCAGTCGCTGCCACAGTAATGCGTATTTACCTTGTGCCACTAAGCACCACCCTGACTCCGACGCACCGACACCCAGGCCATTACCGTCGCTTTTTAATAGCACCTAAAAGCAGCCCCCGTCGTAGTTCTGTATATGTGATTACGCCCGTACGCGTATTCTCTCATCGTGAATGCTCAGCGCAAACTTACCAGCGCTGACCTGAGCCCGTGGAGCAGCTCCTAACATCGTGAACAACACTCGCCTAAAAATAAGGTTTAAAAATGGTTCGCCACAAAAACAGGTTGAGAAAATAGCGTCCCGTCCTGTGAACAGAGGTGTCATTTTCTTCGCCTCTCGTGGTGTTGTGTGTTTGGGCGACCCGAGTCATGTGACAGCGCCCGCTTCCCTTTTATAGGCCACCGTGTGTTTTTCTGTTCCGCAAAATCCCGTGTGTCCACAACTGTGATTCTGACAGGCTGAGCTCTCAAAGAGGAGCAGTTAAATGCTCCCCCAGTGCAAACCTTCCCCCCCCCCCCCCCCATAATCCCCTCTGGCACACGGTGTGATCCGTGGTCCCCAAGGGGGGTGCGCTTTGAACCCGGTAGCATGCTGAGGGGGCCGAGCTGGCATTCAGAGAAAGCAGAGGGGTCGGGTGCCCCCCCCCCCCCAGGTGCCCCCTCCTCCCCCCTCTCTCTTTCAGGCTACTTCACTGGCGTGATATGGATGTGAGGCCCTGCAAGTTAGGCCAACAAATAACACACTGTGATCAAAGGTACTCTGTAACAAAAATAAGACTCTGCCCAAGTCTGCATTTCGCTCCCTGCTATTCATCCATCCATCCATCCATTATCTATACCCGTTTAGCATGCACTGGGCGAGCGGCAGGAATACATCCTGGGCAGGCCGCCAACCTGTCGCAGGCACACACACACACACACACACACACACCATTCACCCACACACTCATACCTACGGGCAATTCAGAGTCTCCAGTCAGCCTAACCTGCGTGTCTTTGGACTGTGGGAGGAAACCGGAGTACCTGGAGGAAACCCACCCGGACACGGGGAGAGCATGCAAACTCCACGCAGAAAGGCCCCGGGCCGGGATTCGAACCCAGGAGTGAGGGGGTGATCTTTGAGGTGACGGTGCTACCCACTGCGCCACCGTGCTGCCCTTTTCCCTGCTATTGACCCTCCTATCGTTGGAACTCTTGAGCCAGGGGTGTCCAATTATCCTAAAATGGCCGGTGTGGGTGCAGGTTTTTTTGTATGAGCTCAGCTCAAGCACAACCGATTCAGCTAATTAACTAGTCACGGTCTAAGTAGATAAGTAGAATCACAGTGGGTTAAAACAAAGACCTGCGCCGACACCTTTTCTGATAAAATTTGGCATCCCTGTCCTGAGCACAGCAACAGCTGGGACTCTGATCAGTTTACAGTAAATTAAAGTACAGCACAGGAAGTGCAGTGAATCCTGGCAGTATGCTTGCGGAGGCATCTGAGGCGGCATGAGAATCTGATCAGAGACCCTTAACAGTCGCCAAAAGGAATGTGTGCTGCGATTGGCTGGGGTGCTTTTAAGCACACAAACAGGAAACACTGACAGCAGGGTAAATAAATATTTTTTTCCAAGTTCTGTGTTTGACAGCTCATGTTCGTAAGGCATTATTTAGCTACATACTGTAGCTGGAGGCAGGTTGCGTAAGCCCTTGTGATTTGCCAGGTCTGTTCGACTACACAATCATGAGGTGGTACTGAAGCCAGCTCCAAATAGACAGACAGATACTGGTTGGGTAGTAGGTGACCTGCTTTTGTACCAAAACAAGCCAGGTCCAACAGTGTGGCAAATCTGTAACAAAGGTGGATTCTGCCATCGTGCAAATTGGGTTTAAATGGGTGCAATTACTATAACGTCATGGTTACAAAAAGCAGTACCAGGTAATATTACCAGTATTACCTCAGCACCGTGCACTTAAAGACCCACATGCTAAACAGCTATAAAAATCAAAATGGAGAATTGTACAGGACATAACTTTTGAAGAGGATCTTTTCCCGTTTCACTTTAAATGCTGGGGATAGTAATCAATTAAACATGAGCAGAGTAATACATTATGTAATTCCCAAAAAGGAGAGCAGTTTCAATGCAGCACCCGAAGTGGACTTCACAATCAATACAGAGAAGTAAAGCCTCCATGCTAGCAGCACACTGCCACCTGCGTAGATACACTGGTTGGCCGACATTTAGTTCGCTTTATAAAAACTTGCTCCGGCTTGGCCCATTTTGTAACCTCTCCCGGTGTTCTCTGGAGTACGCTAGTCTACTCAGGGCTGGCACACCTGGTGACTAATGCATGATATCATCACCTATTGCAGCTCAAATATAATGATTCATAAAGTTGTTTACAGACGGAAATGACTGAACTGGTCACCTGAATAACGAAAGACACTAGACAGAGTTGTGTTTTTATTGCTTTCAGTATAACGTCATGTGTTGTTTTTTTTTTTTTTTTTTTTTTGTAATGATTTACCGAAACAGTTTCTTATATTTGGAAATTTTTCTGTCGTTTAGTGATGTTGCAATCGAAATGTAAGATTTACTAAATGATCTAAAGTAGCCTCCCAGACAGCAGATAGCTACGGCATTAAACCGCAGTTTGATGCGGAAAATTATAACCCTGAAAGACAAACCTATGAAGTTTCAGTTCATAATGCCTGAAATACAGGAAATCAAATATAGGACGTTTTACCGGAGCCGACCACAGAAGCATACTCGGCAATAAGGCAGTAATTTCCAAGCGAGCGGATAAACACAAAATATATTAAGAACATAGGCTACTTTCAGAACCACACCAGCTATTGGTTGTCGTTTTCATACTGATAATAGCGTTACAATTTTCAAATATAAGGTAACTCCATTCTTCGATGGAGACTGTTGGCTATTTAAATCGGTGAACGCTGTGCGAAAGCATGCGTCGGGGTTCTGCTGTCCACAGGATAACTATTGTGGTACAAGTGCTGCGCCGAATGAACAATAACACACGTTTGCACTGCTACACGGTTTTCATCGGCATTTTCCACTAAAACATGAAAGCGGTAAGCCGCATTATCCACAGCCTAGCTAGATTGGATTGAGGCATGCAAAGGTAGCGCTATCCTTCCATGAAGCCCCGCGCTGCGCATTTTTATTCAGTAACAGAGAGTAATCAAGCAATTAGGCTATATATACACAAAAACAATTCCCGATGAGAGGTAATGCTTAAAATCCCAAGTTCGTAAGAACTTCCACTGCCAAATGATTTGCGTTAAATCTTTTATAGTGAAATCAGTTACAAACGGAATAATCACAAACCCACGGACGTCAAATGAATGAAAGGACAGGACAGCCAATCAGAGCCTCGAAACGTTGGTCTGTCGCCAATCAGATGCTTTGGTGTGCGATTCTGCATAGTCCATCAACAACAATTCTACTGCGGGAGGCTGCCAGTGGGTTTGACTAAGTAGGCCTCAGTGAATAGAAATGATGATAAAGTTTTGAGCTTATTCAAAATATTCTCCAACGTGCAGAAAGCTCCCGAATTACTTGGAAAATCCAGTCATTCATTCACAACCCCACAACTGGGTATAGTTTCAGTTTCAAGAAATTACAGCACCATCATTAAAAAATTAAAACTAACGCATTTGGGTTTTTAGCTTGCTAGCTAGCGATCACAGGTCCGCGGGCAGAGGTAGCCTATACCGGGAACTTCAGCACTTTTATATCCCAAAGCAATAAAAAAAAATACCGGCGAGTTTACCTTATTCTAAAGCGCACGTATCCGTCTTGTTTACATCGCGGGGAGTGCTCTCCTGGTGAAAAAAGTGAGCGAAATGCCCATGATCCCATACCAGGAAGTCGGCGCTCTCCGTACAGGACTGAACACTTCTGAAACTCACTATGGAAACCCCTGCAGGGCGCTATGCAATCGATCCAATTCAGGTAGCAATGCGCCGTCAGCCGGCCTTATCACGCCAGCCATGTTGGATCTGAAACGAGGTTGCGGCACTGGATTTCAGGTGGCATGCGGAATTTTTGCATGCTACTGATAAACCAGGATATTTATCTTAAAAGTTGTATAATTTCGGGCAATGCTGTCAGAATCCACCGTTATTTTGTTGAATTCACTTCCATGATGGACGGATTGTACGTTACGTGTTGCTGTTATGTAGGCCTAGAAGTTTAGAATGTGATTATAAATGTAGGCCAGGCTCAGAAAGAACACTTTGTAAATACATAATTTTATTAACGTGAATTGTGAAGCGATGGCCCAATTTATAGATTTTAATAATTATGTGATTAAACCTTTCCCCCCCAAATCTCAGCCTAAATGTCAGGAAATAGCCTACACTTACCATCAGAATTAGCAAGATTTTAAAGTAAAAAAGTATTATTACAAGTTTTATTGTTGGGCAATACAATGTAACCGAACTGCACACGCACCTGTAACTGTAACACTGTGTGTGTTTCCATAACATTATATATGCAGGTTGCAAAGTAAGGCGCCTACTAGGGGCTAAAAGGGCTTAGCTTGCTAGATGACGTTCGCAGGTCCTCAGAGGTATACCAGCAATGCAGAGACACGTTGTACTTTTTTATGCAGAATTAATGGAAATTTACTAAACCATCACTGGGTTATAGTTTTATAAAATAATCTTTGATTGATCTTCAAGGAAGCATTATAATCTTGATTTGTTCCACGTCTTGTACGAGTGACTTGCCAATGAGGCTTCCCAAAGGTGTAATTTATTATTATTGTTAAACAGGGCCCGTGTTACACCTACTGTAAGTATTTTAATGATGCAATTATATATACTTAAAAATGTTTTTTTTTTTTTTTTTTAAATTCTTATGGTGTGATATGCTCTGCTCTGTGCCTAGTGTGGGTCCTTCAGGTTTCTGTTTGTTTCTCCCCTGAGCTCCCCACTGGAATGCCTTCCCTAATGAACCACGACAGCAATTCTAGTTTGAAATGGACTGTGTGTACAAGCTTGTGTAGGAATGTTTACTTTTTGTAAGTAAGTGTTATTAAGCGAGAGGCCTGAGGAGAACTGTGAAAAACACTGCCATTTTGGGTTTACGTCAGCACAACACTGGATTCCTGGGCTCCGATTGGCTGTGTGCTGCAGTGTTAGGCTCTGGATTGGCTGTGTGCTGCAGTGTTAGGCCTAGATTGGCAGTGTGCTGCAGTGTAAGACTCTGATTGGCTGTGTGCTGCAGTGTTAGGCCCAGATTGGCTGTCTGGAAGAAGTCAATGTATTGCAACTGTGTATTTTAATACGTTGTTTTATTTGTCATTGTTCACAATGCTGTTTACACGCAATAGAATTTTTTTTCAATGTGGCAATTTATCTGCTGTAATTTTACATTACCCATCAGTAATGCACTCCATTAAAACGCCTTTGCCAAGAGCACTGTAGTTGATCAATATGATTGATTAAAATTTGTGTTCTATACATTGTTGGCGCTGAGCTTTATTGACTAGTAGTTTCATACGCTGCTGCACCTGGCATTATTGGGCTTCTGCATCACACTTCTCAATTCCTCCACATATTGTTGATTTCATGGCTTATTAGCTCCATATTGCTCTAGATGTAAGTGCGGTGTTTGAAAGTGTATTAATTTGGAAAAACAACTGCGCTAGGCAGAGGCCTTTATTGACAGCGCGGCTGTTTGGGGGGCGTGTTGGGCAGAGGGCCGTCCTCGGATTAATGGAATCTTTATTACCCTCGCCCTTACCAGAAATGCCAATTTGCAGTGAGATGGGCTGGTTTGCTGAAGGATTTTCCGTAATTCCGCGGGATATACCTGCGAAAAGCTTGTGCGGAACGGGACGCCGGAATGTTGGCGCTGGGGGACACCTTCAGGAAATAAGATAAATCTGTTTTTTTTTTTTTTTTTTTTTTTTTTTTTGCACAGACCCCCGTCCCAATGGGGAGGGCATGCTGGCAGATGTCTTCATCCTAATGAATCCAACTCTCCGTCAGCCAGGCAGGGTGTGACAGCAGTGGGGGCTGTTCACATCAAACGCCCCCCCCCCCCACCCCCGTCATTTTAACCGAGCCACAGCCGCGGGCTGGGGGGGGGGGGGGGGGTCCAGGGGTTTGAGTCCGGAGAGACAAACTAAGAAGTCTGCTTTCAACAAGGAAAAACGGGACTGCATCAGCGAGATGTGTAATCCCACAAATAAGCAAACGTCAAAAAAACTAAAACGAGTTGCACTCAGGAAAAAAAAAAAAGAACAAGGGAACTTTATTTTAAGCGTTATTTATCAACATTCATTTTACACGCAACAGACTAATACAGCTGCTGGTGATTCCCAGGGCTTCCCTTATAGGGCTGTGAAATGTCTGACAGATTCATTTGTCAAATTTAGTGTCTGCTGCAGGCTGTAAGCCTGGGAAGGGAATGGGTGAACTAGAGCTGAAAGATAGGAGCAGCAGCAGGGAGCAGGCGCACAGTGTATAGATCACAGTATATGGATCCTAAGTTCCTCAGATAGATCACTAAAATGGAATGCCTTCGTGTTCTCAGGTCAGCCGGTATCATACTGTACGACACGCTACTGAACTGCGGAAGGCTGAAAGGAACTCTTGGCTTAACTGTCACTGGTGTATCAGAATGAGGCATGGAGAAATGTCTTTATAATTATATTACAAATTATAATAAATAACTACAGTGCCACCTCGGAATCTATATTCAAATGTTTTGATTTAAAATATGGTCAATAGTCTTGCTGTTACCGAATTGAAGCGATACCTTTTTGACTTTTTTTCTGTTTTTATTCATAAAGTAGCAACAGTGTCAATACAAACATTTAGCATATTAGAATATACAAATCACATATTCTCCTGAAAGACAGGAGGCCCACAGGCCAGTGAGTTTATTTCTATATTTAAGGGACAGAGCTCAGCATTTCCCAGCAAAAACGCAGTGCAACCATACATCAGTGGCCACTAGATGGTAGCAAAGCACACCGTAACAGCACAAAAATCAACTCTTCAGATGACCCTGCACTAATGAACTGTTTATTAACCGTATGGTATGGAGGGCACAGATAAAAGCAGTAAAGACTAGACTGTTTTTTTTTTTTTTTAAAGGACATTTTTATTTGAAAAATCCATTTTGATCCTCTGTCGGAACACTGCATAAGATCTGACAATGAAATGTCCCCTGCTTTTGTCACGAGTAGCATACAGGCATGGATGGAACATTAAGATCAGAATTTTATAGAAAAAAAACTTCAGGTTTGAAGACACATTATGTATTTGACAAAAAATTACTTTCAGGAGTTTTTACTAAGATTGGAAAAAATTTTGTCTTTCACAAAATTCTCTTGCTTGTCAGTCTATCTGCAAAAATTGGACTTGAAAAGAGACCTCCAATCAAAAATGAGAGGTGGATATGTTTTATGTCTTGTAAAATGCATTAACATGCATTATCATTGACATAAACTGGCCTTATAAAAAACGTGAGCTTTTTTTATCAGCTTTAATATAGAAAATCATGTAGATCTTTTCGAAATGATATCTATATCAATGTCTGGTTTGTGCCTCTGACTATAAGCCACTCATCCTTCAGACAAATCTCTGGAATAAATCCATTACCCCACCAAGATATCCCCTCTCTCATCAAACAAGCCTACCGCAATCATTAGCCAATCAGCTCCCACCTCCACTTGGCATGCGCATAGGATTTCCATCGTGTAATAACACCCATTAAGTCTTGCGCTGCTAGGCAAACATCTGTTAGCGCCTCCTGTGAACCATTTAGAGTTAAAAACAGAGGAGAGCTTAGCCGTAATATTGAGGAGCCGAGAGAAGCATTTTTCGGTGCCTTAGGTTTCCTTCGAGGCACTCTTGTTGAAATTTATTGAACGCTTTGGAGCCTGGCGGATCTGATTGACAGGAGTACCGTTATAACCACAGACCAGATAGAGTGCAGAGTCCAGTTTTGAGTCACAGCCAGGCGGTCACACGGCCCCAAATAGTAGGTAATCGCAGGACACGGACTGGCACGCAACGGATAATGTTTGGAAATTAAAGGCGGATAAAAAAAAATAAACGCATGAGCCTCCCCTATACTCTGAAAAAAATGACAAGAAATCCCTCTAGTTGCAGAGAACATGTGACCCCTCCTCACCCACGCACAGAGTTTTCTCCAGTCCCCACTATAATCCCAAAAGCTGACCTCAGACCAGCTCATACGTGGACTATACAAAGAGGATTTTTTTCCCCCCTCCTGATGTCTTTCAAACTAAGAGAAACTAAGTGAATGGACTGCATCATATTTCAAATAAAATGCATGGATTTATTTCTATAGAAAATATATAATAAAACATCAAAAATCCAGATAAGACGCAGCCAATGAACCCACTGAATAGAGCTCCCGTGCTTCAACACCACTCACCCTAAAGAAACGGGAGGTTGTATTCCAGTTAATACAATTCAACCGCAGTTAAAAGGTATATACAGCTATAATACTGCAGTTAAAAGAAAAGTATTGTCCAGAAATTATGTTTACATTCATAATGCACTAGAACACTTGAAATTCCTGTTGGAGGTGTATCAGAAGCTGGGTCTACAGTCGTTTCCTTGGTGATTGAAACGGAACACTCTGCAAAGGTGCATTCATATGTGAAATAAGGGAGGAAAAACATGTTTGAACACTTAATATAGGTTTAGATATAGCTGGGACTTGTTGTCTGGGTGTGGGGTTCAGGTAGCCTAATAAATGGATGAGCGAGAAGACAAGGAGCAGGATAGAAAAAAAGAGGAGGAACGAAAGAAGAGATGGACAGCGATCTGAAAATGTGACCCTTGCTCTGTAATGCAGATGAGCACCCTGCTCCCTTCAGCAACAGTAATGCTTTGCTTAGCCAGCGGGATCTGCTGTCCGACAGTGTTTGTCGGGTGCTATCAGACACTCGTGGTAAGGAAGGAAACTGGTCTGAGCAAATTAAATATATACCACGGTAAGGAAATATGTATACTCCCAGGCTTGAGAAACGTGAAGTACATTTTGAGGTGCCTTCAAGGTAAAACCTGTATGGTGCAGCGAATGGAAGATTTCAGCCCCGAGTTTCGTGTTTTTAGCGAAACGTGAATCAAACACGAGAATGCAAGACATGTGCATTTTAATCCTCCACTCCTACCGTTCCATAGGCGGCAGTATGTCAGATCCGGGTGAGATTTTGGTCTCTTTGACACAAGATTGCGTCGCTGCGCGGCGAAGGCGAGGCTTTCCCCCCACCCCCCAGTGCGTTCTGCGGGGCGCTCGGATGTGCAGTGCAGCCCCCCCCCGCTGCTAGTGACGTGGGCTGCTGTGCACGGCGCTCGTGATCGTGTTCTGACATCTCCAGACCGCTAATTAAAATCCCCTAAGCCTTTCCGGGGGCTAAACCCCCCCCCTGCCCCCCCCCGTCTGTCAGCCTTTGTTCCGGCCAGCTGCTCGCCGCCCTTCACGACCGGCGCGGAGCACGGCCCAGCGAAATGAAAACCCCGAATTATCGGCGTCCTGGTCAATTAGCCCCCTTTGCCGCGGCGCCGCGATTGTTATCGCGCTCCTGCGGCGTCGATCTGAAGAGCGAGGCCTGCGCGCGCGGAGGACGGCCGAGGGCCTCGGCTTTCCGCGAGACGAACTCTGACTCCGCCGGAGAGAAACGCTCCGTCCGCAGCGGCCTCCGATCCCGTCAGAGACCAGCTGTCTGCATCAGCCGCGGGAGCAGCACTCGTCCCAGTCAGGTGCGCTTGGATTTGGGAAAGGCCTTGCACTCCTCGAACACTTATTAGGCAGCCTTCTTTTTGTCCGGAGCGCACGTGTGTCCTACCCACAATTCCTTGTCGACAACTGAACTAAAGCTCAACCATGAATACATTAGAATGATCTCTAAATTAATTAATTAATTAATTAATGATCTCACAGTTAATGGGTCTTCACTGTGGGGGTGGGTACCTGAAGGGCTCTGACTTCCCACAGCCAATTGGGGGTGCAAGGCTTGGCCGATTGGTCCTACTGCAAAAGCTCAGTGCAAATGATCTTACCTGATTGGCCCAGCTGAAGAAAACCTCCCGGTGTACGTCATGCGATTGTCCTGCATCATGTCCATTAAGGACACGGCTTACATGACCTCCTCTTCTTTCTCAGAGGCATGAGGACCTTATTTTAGGATTTATTATAAAAATCGCTTTCATGAAGATGCATAGTCTCACAATTAGTCTTACACATCTTTATTCTTCAGCAGCCGTTTGTGAATTTTCTTTGCGCAGTGCGTATTGACTGCAACCTCTTATTTAGCCAACTTTCATTGTGATATGAATTACCATATGAAAGGGAGACGGCTGTGTGTGTGGGAGATGTGCACTTACCTTTGTGAAGTTCTTTCTGGCTGATTATTTAATTGGCTATGTGGTATTGTGGCTGATGAATCCACACCCCCCCCCCCATGTTTTCTGTACGCATGTGTGGATGATAAAAGGCTACCAAGAATATAACAGCTACAGAAGTCCTAAAACCTCTCCTCTGTAAAAATAAATTCACTTGTAAAACGTGTAGAAGTTTAACTGGTAAACATCAACATTGGTTAAAAAAAGGGGTTGAACAGACTGTTTTTAATACTGTAATACTTAAGACACATCACCAATACCAAGGATAGGATGTCATATTTAATTTCTTTACTTTTCTGGTTTATTATGGAACAGGGCCTTATAGGACACATGAACATGAAGAATATGGAATGTAAAGAGTGGTAAGCCATGAATGTCATGGGCCTAACAGACTTTACATTCATCAGGAGGTAGTACGCAGAATGGAGGAATGAATAAACTGTCCCCCCCCACACACACACAAGTGCAAGACCAGGAAATAATATAATCAGGCAGTGATACCAACTTGTTTGTATAAAACACAGGAGCTCCACCTATCATAGAGTATGTTGGTAACAAAGGATAAGAGAATGCGCAGCGATTGGTGGATATATTCTGGCTACTTCCTGGCAATGGCCACAGGGATCCCAGATGTTAAACTAGAATGCATCCACTGGTTTTTACTTTTCCATCTCAGAGGTCTTGAGGCATGCAACTCAAAGGGTGGTACTCACATTATTTTTAATGGATTTTTCCCATCTCAAAGTTGGGGCTTGCTTACTAATGCACTTCTGTGAGCTGTTTTGGCAAAAAGTGTATGCCAAATGGCTAAATTGTAAACTGTAACCACTTCACTGTTGGTTGTTACCAACATACTTCATAACTGGTGGAGCTCCTCAGTTTTCTACACATTAGGTGACACCATGGCTGTCCTATCCCTGCTATCCAGGAAGTCACAGGTAGTATTTATTCAAACGAAACAGGCCATTTAAAAGAACTCTTTTGGGTCATGGTTTAGCCCTAGCTTAGTGTTAATCACAATGTGTTAAACACACCTTCTAGAAACTGGTACCCTTGGGAGATTTTAAATGCAACCTACACAAGAGCTACCTACACCATAGGTCGTACATTAAAAATGGTTATAGATGAGATTTCACAGATCATAGATCAGGACTGAGGAAAAGGCAGCAGTCCTCATAGACCACAATGTAACATCTGTCCAGTTCTTTAAAAACTCTGATCTACAAATAATTTAGCTCAATCAATTCAGTCATTACCCTCGAGTGTTCTTAAGTGGCAGTCTGTATAAACTAGAGGCTCCAGAGGCTGCGGTCCCGCTGGACCTGGGGGTCGAGCGGTTTTATAAGAGAAAGAAACCGCGCGATTTTCCCGCCGGGGAATACCACAGAATCCACACAAGCGTAGCGGAGGACCGTTCGATCGATTAAAAGCAGCAGCCGGATGTTCTGTCCCCGGGCCGGTCGGACAAAGTTGAAAATACACAGCGTAACGTCGAATGCGTTCTCTCCATCACACAAGCAGCTACGGAGTATAAAACACGGTCGTCGGTATGGCCTCCTCTGTCGGTCCACTCAGAATGCCGTTTAAGGAAGGTTTAGGCAGACACAAAGGATATATCTCTCTCTACCAACGGCAGACACATCGAGCCTTTCCTGAGATCTCTATTGGGGATGCAGTAGAGACACGCAGACAGCAGATAACTGAATTAAGACAGGGACGAGGTGACAGAGTAAAAGCTACACCAGTGCATCAGTACGGTACAGTCGAATCCAACATGGCGGCCTGCAGGAGTGGAGCACCCTTCTCATCTCTAGACTGGCCTCAAACCGGATGTGCTACGACCGATGAGCCCTTTTTTTGGGGGGATATTTTCATTTAGACCACCAATGGTACTGGCAGTGAGGCATCTTGTTTGTAACTGAATACCAAAATGATATATTTATTTGAACAGGTACGCGAAAAAAACAAGAATAACACTCTACGATGGGGAAAGCGGCACACTTGCGATTTCAGAATTTACGGAATATTCCCCCAACTCTATAACAATTTTTGAGTTTCCATTTTATCAAAGGCCTTTGAGAACTGCAGAATAGCATGCCATGTTCAGCAGTCCTGCATTTTGTCTGGCACTTCAGCTTTTCAGAATGCTTTTTTTTTTTTTCCTTGTCACAATTTGAGAAACAAAGAAATATACATACCCACACCTATATGTATATTTGCGGTGTTTTCTGACACAACTGTGAGTGACTGTTTGCTGTGATGGAATCGACTGTAGCTTGTGAAAAAAAGGAATGACAGAAAAAACAGGAAGGACGTGAAACAGTGGGAGGGTTGTGTGAACGTTGTTACAACGTCAGACAGGCACCAGAACACAACACAACACACAGAGAGAGACAAGTATTAGGAAAAATGGTTTAATATCAGAGACAGAAGCAAAAAACTGCATCACACAAGAACATACGTTTACAAAAATAAGTCTGACCGTTCCAGCTACACAGTTAGGTTCACAGCGAAGGACAGAGAAACCAGAAAAACCTAAACAGCTAAAAGCAAAAACCTCTAATTTGTTTATCTTTGTTAAACTAATACATTTATCCACAGAAGGTGACTAAATACGTCTAATCCTAATCGTCTTATCGTGTAAACGCCACAATACAGAATTAAATGAAACTTACCGCTTTTGTATAGACAAACCTCTATAATTATGTATAAGTCAAAAAGAAACACACACACCCCCTTCCAAAAATAAAGAAAGAAAGACAAAAATGTGAGGAAAAAGAAGAGGTTAAATAAATCAAGCCAAAGTTCTTCTAGAAAAATCTTACATGAAAACCCCAACTTTCCAACTGATGCCAACCAGATATCAAACATGGGAACCAGCAGTCATGGCTGGCCACATGGTGAGGCCAGACAATTCTCCAATAGTTTTTTTTTTCCTTTAATCTCCAGTATAAAAAGTTCCACTGGTACAAAATGCATAAATACAATCAGCTGTAGAAATAGGAAAGCCTGCTTTTTTTGTACTTTTAAAGTCCATCAAATGAAAGAGCTGGAAGTGTTGTAAAACAAAAACAGAATTCACACTGACAGATTCCACTGAAATACATTGACTTTGGCTTTTCTCAAGACTATACTTAAAACTATTAAAATTCTTAAGAATCATAAACAAAATGATATTAATCTACAGACAACAAGCTCTTACGGCACAGGAGAGAAAACACACATATATATCTTTTTTCCCAAAAATCTGACATAAGCCAAAAATGCAAAGAAACAACATTTTTTTTATTTCTTTGTTGTTAAATAGCACTTAAGATGATTAGAAAGGAAAAAAAAACTGAAACGGTGACAAGTTTTAAGATACAACAAGCCTGGTGACGAGATCCCCCTGACGTGAGAACCTCTGCAGTGACTCTTTTGAGGACCCCTATACATTGTGCTTTTCACATTAATACTCTAGTGCTCCATACATAGCATCTAGCGATTAATTCTACCTCTGTTCATTGCTCTAAAATGCTATTCACGCTCTGACAAATGTTATGAGTTGAAACCGCGAAGCCGAAGTCCCACCCCTTCTCCCTCCAGGAAAACTGGACGACGCTTTCTATCGTAGCACAACGAGCTTCGTCCGATTCCAGTTTACGTTAAGAACTTAGCCTCGGCACGGTCTCCGTGGAGACGGGCAGGCAACGGAGGAAGCTACATGACGGAAGCGAGTGAATTTACGTATGAAAACATACTGATCACGCAACGCAGCAGAACCTATCCATATGTATAGCATATCCCGCTGTGAGTATGAGAACATGGAATTTGAGTTTGTGCAACACTGTGGAGATAAATATTATTAGCTAGATGTAACAACAACATTATCAATATCACTACATCGTACCGAAAGACTCCTACAATAAATTAGTTTTGTAAAACATTGCAAAGAGTGCAAAAAACGCTCCTCAAAAGGAGGGGGAGCCTAAAAAGCTTCAGCCAATGGAGAGACTGGAGGTCAGAAATTATATTGCAGCAAGTTTTTTTTTTTTTTTTTTTTTTACACGAAAAGGCAAATATTGGCGCATGTTGACGACAACAGTTTCAACAGAGTTGCATGGCACTTTAAATGATGCTTTTGGATAAAGGAAAACACAGTAAGTGCCCTTGAGATTTTAATTCTTAAAAGCACTCGAAAATTGGCATTGACGTAGCTTCTGCGGTAATGGAGAGTAAATCACCCATGTTTGGCACGCAATTGTGAGTTATGAGCAACGAATATTTCCCAAGTGTTCAAGATATTTTGTGTGAGGCGAACTGCTCCAATTTAAGCTCAGTGGCGAAACAGCCGGAACCAACTTCAATGTAAAGCTTTCAGTTATCACAATCAAATCATATAATGTTCAAATATAATAATAATCATCATCATAATAAGAATTCTAATAATACATGCATGTTCTCATGCTTAGCTTTTATCCTTACAGTTTTACAGCTTTTATCCTTGCATTTTATTCCCGCTCTCCTGCCAAAGCCAAAGGTACAATTAAAGTGAAAGGCTGTATATTCGCTATATTCACTCCAACCTCTGGAGTCTCCGGAGAGACCTCGCTGCTTGTTCGTCAGCAGAAAGACCGACCGCCGAACAGGACGCGGAAGCAGAGCTCCCCGACATTCCAGCTAACGCACACTGACCACCACCTTCCATACAAACCTGAAATACTGATATAACAGACCCTGAGTTAAGGCCATGGGTGAGTTTGATTCAAAACAGCAATGTCATTTATCAAAGGTAAACATAGCCGGAGTGGGGGGGGGGGGGGGGGGGGGGGTCAGGAGTAAATACTGTTAAAGTGACCTGAATACTCCCTTGCATTGTGCGAATGCTCCGGTGCCAGAGTGTATTTCATTACAGGTCAGTATTCAGTAAGACGTGTCGACTGGCCATCATTTCTACGAAGCAACACACACGTGGGTTAAATAAAAAAAAAAACAATAAAAAAAAAAAAACGAGCACACATTATGAGAACGCATTACTTTCTGTGCAATTTGTGAATTCAGCAAAATGAGATCGAATTATACTTTTAACCAGCACTACTTTACAATATAAATGTTTATAATAAAGTGAGACTAATAATAATAATAAAAATGATAATAAATGATGAGGACTTTTTTTTCCTCCCCCATATAATGCTGTGCTTTATGCAAGGATTTTTCTATTTCGGATTAGGGCTTGTAATTAACCAGGATTACACGGCAGCTCCTGAATTTTGAGACGGGTAAACGACAACTTCACAACCGCAGGGATGCAGCTGTCAAAGCACTTTCTTTGTATCCAAGACAAACAATGCACATGATTTTCAAACGAGCTCCCCGCCCGCGCCCAGCACAACTGGCACGAAAAGGGCTCACGAGAAGCTAAAACAACACGAGAGTAATACTGATCCGTGCGCCTGCACTTCGGTGTGCGGGTGAACGTGTGCAAGGAACGTGTGCAGTGCAGGTGTCTATGGGGATCCTGAACTTTCGCGACACTAAAAGAAAAGCAGTCTCGTGTTTCTGGAAGAAAAAAAAACAATCAATAAATAACCTATGAATAAAGGCAACTATAAACATGCATTTAAAAAAAACTGCTCCGTGGTCATGGAAACGATGGAAAGACAGTTGGAAATAAGGCTTTGCATTTTGGCCCTCTACCCCACTCGGCGCTGGGTGTGAACTGTAAACCTGTCTGTCGCAGGGCATCAAAGTGTGTGTGTGCGCGCGCATGCGTGTTGTGTGTGCGCGTGTGCGCGTGTGTACGCATGAGCGCTCATTTAAGAAAAGGCTTGTTGGAGGGCTTTAGCTGTCCATCCATGCGTGCGCAGGTGTGTGTATTTGTGTGTGTGTGTGCGCGCGCGCGCGCCCGCTTGCACGTGCGTGTGTGTGTGTGCGTGCGTGCGCGTGTGTGAAAGAAGCAGGCTTGAGTCTGACTGCAGAGGATCTCAGTCCCAGGGTCTCCCAGGCACAGGGACAGAAAAGCGGACTGAGAGATTTGCTTTTACAGCACAGGAGTGTGTGTGAGGAACATGGGCACTTTTTACAGTTACAAAAAGAGAAAGAAAAAGAAAAAAACTAAACAAAAACAATAAAACAAAACAAAAAAACAAATAAAACAAAGAAAAGCAAAAAACCATGAACAGTTTCAGGCAACAAGACCACAGAATAGCAAGTTAACAAACTCTTTTTTAAATCTATATCTTTAAATATGAGGGATCCATACAAAACACGTAATAAAATACCCATGTTATCAAATAATTTCACAAGAAATACACTGAAAGCTCTAGGCAGGAAGTACCTTTGGAATTTGGCACTAAATTCCACTGATTTCATTTTTTTTTCTTCAGAAGAAAAAAAAAATCACATTTTGCTGAACAACAAAACACATCTAAATATTGTTTCCCACGATAAAAAGAAAAAATAATTATGACATCGATGCTTCACAAGCCGACATTTTTTTATTTTTTTTGTGTTTGTTTTTTTTTTGTTTTTTGGAATTTCATATCGCTAATTACCCAACAAGAAATTTAGCAAATAGGGACTCATAGAAAAGAAAAGTAATAGTAATAGTAATAATATGAAAGGCTTTGTCTATTGTTCAAGTAAACCGATTTTAGTCTTTAAAACATGAAACACTGAGGACCGTTAGACTCGTGATGAAACCACAACTTAATCCACGAAAAGCACCAACGTTAACGCGGGTTACAGTTAATTGTTTTTTTTTTCTCTATACATGTAAAGAGTATAAAATATAGGTCATTTCATGTGCATTTAACCACGGATTGTCTAACTGTGAGTCAGTTCAGCAAAAGGTGACACAAGTAGGTAGCATTGTCCCCCCAAACAGGGCAAATCTTTTAAATTTTTTTTATAACCTTTAACTACTCTAGAAAAAGTGGTTCTATATATATAGATTTTAATGAGAAAGTGAGCCGCTTCAAATGGCCTTATCAAAAAACTACTTTACACTGCCTGAAAAATGTAAAAACCATTACAGAGAGATTCGAATATTTATCAGACAGTTTCTCTTCAAAACTGTATGGAAGTAGTCTATTTATCTTAGAAACCAACACAGGTCACTCCTGGCCTCATATTGCTAGTGTTGCCAGCAGTAAGACCCAATGCCAATCCCTGTATTGATCTTTCAAGTTTACTTTAATGAAAAAAGGAAAAAAAAAAGAAACCAAAAAGAAAACTTAAAAGAAGGAAAAAAAAGAAACAAACAAACAAAAAAACAAACAAAAAAGAAAAAAAAACACTTTGCCACAGGTTTGATTTTTTTTTTTTTTAACTACTTTTCTGCTTTTTGTTTTCTAAAAGTGTTCAGTCTCTTGTATGGATGCAGCTAAGCTTTCACATTGATTTGCCTTTCCTGCCCCCTCCCTCCCCTTCTCCCAAATATTCAAAAGCTCAAAATGAGGTCACATGCAAAAAATTCCAAAAAGGTCAAGCTAGGTTCAAAGGTCAGTAGGAGGAGACCAGGTTATGATCAGGTGAGCTCAGAAAGACATCAGAGAAACAATGACGGGACGATGAGACGTTTTTTTTTTTTTTTTTTTTTTTTTTTGGATGCCACGGAGACATGCTAGGCAAACGATGAGCTAACAGGCATGGAGATGTTCTAGGGAAGAAAACCGGAGAGGAGAGTGTTACACACACACACAGAGCCGCTGCAGCAGCACAGCTGAATCATTTAAATCATGAGCACGAGGAACAAAACAACAATGCAAATCACCAGGTTATAACGAGGCTAGGATTCACATTACAATTTGCATTTGCATTTTCAAAGTAACACACAACTTCTGAGGGGAAAAAAGAAACACGCACACACACACGCACACACGTACACACACATGTACAGAACGCACAGTACGTACATACACACACGCACACGCTGACCACCCAAACAATCCATCCATAACGAGTCCCCCTGACAGGAGACAGGCTGATGGATGTTATTTTGGGAGAAACTATTTAAAGTTTGTCAAACAAAACGGAACGTAACGTAACGAAAAACGTAGGAGAAAGATCGAAAAGCTGACGTGTCACTACCGATGGAGAGGGAGAAAAACGAACATAGATCGTCACACAAGGAAGTGACAGGGAACAGAACAGAAAAGCGTGACTTAGCACAGCTCCGAAGAGTGGATGTGGGAGCGGGGGGAAAAAATAAAAGTTCTGTGTTCTTGGCACAAAAGACTTCTGAATTCTAGAAGACTACTTCAACATGATTCTATCTAATTCAGTGAGATCTTGCTCTTTAGATATCCGATAAATTAACAATAGGTAATAAATAAAGTCCGTTATTCTTTCTGAGGCAGTAGAAATTTTGTACAAAAATAGAACTGCATTTTTTTACAAATAAAATTTACAGGTCTGTGGCTTTCTGTACTGTAATTTTTATCTTTCAAGAAACGTCAAGTATTTTCAGTTTCCCCCATATTCACTATTGTGTAATAAACTTTAGACAGATTTAAGTTGTGTCCTTTTTTTTTTTTTAAATGTTCTATATAATATCCCATCCCAACAAAGACCAATGTGATCTGACCAAGTAATGTATAGTCTATCTAATTAGAGAAATAAAAATACTCCTAGTAAAAGTAAACAAGTGGGGTGGAACGTTTGCAGAGTTGCGAGTTAGGGACAATGGGGGAGGGTCACTACAGCATTAACCCTTCACGCTCTGGTGCCAGAAGAAGGCGGGGCAGGGGAGGGGGAGGGGTGGTCAGCAGAGCAGCAGAGAGTTTCCCTGTGTGGCACCAGAGGGCCAGTGTTAAATTGCACATTTTTTTGTGTTTATCAGAAAAAAAAAAAGAAAAAAAAAAAAACCTTAAAAGACATGTCTCAGCTTTAGGAGAGCGTTCGTTTTTTTTTCTGTGTAACAAAATGTCAGTAATAATAAATAATCAATAATAATAATAATTAAAAAAAACAAAAACTTATAGTTTACACAACTCAAAAGCTACCAATAACAGCTACTCATCCATTGCAAGTCGTACAAAAAAATGGCAAGAATGGAAGCGTTCATGTGAGAAATCGAAAACAAAATAATACTTTTTATTAATTGCTCGAAAGTAAATAGGAGAGCGTCTCCCTCTGGTGGTGAAAGGTTGTCAGACACCCTCTACCCTCCCTCCCCCCCCTCCCCTCCCCTCCCCTCCCCTAGTCTCCAGTGAGGCGGCCGTGGCTGGTAGGGGGACTTACCCTCGCAGTGCTAATGTGAGAGCGATAAAGCCCTAGTGCTATGATCAGTAAGGTTTGCTGTCGTTCTTGGAGCGCTTGAGCTGCACCTTCAGCCTCTTCATGCCAATCTGGAAACCATTCATGGCCTGGATGGCCGCCTGCGCCGACACCGGATTGTCATAGCTGACGAAACCTGGGGAGATAGAGAGAGAGAGGGAGGGAGGGAGGAAAGTGAGAGAGGGAGGGAGGAGGGAGGGAGGAAGAGTGAGAGAGGGAGGGAGAGAGGGAGAGAGAGAATGGTGGAGTGAGAGAGAGATGGAGAGAATGAGAGAGGGGGGGAAGGGGGAGAGAGAGAGAGGGGGAGTAAGAGAGGGAGCGGGGGAGAGAGAGAGGGGGAGAAAGAGGGCGGGAGAGAGGGAGTGAGAAGAGAGAGTAGATAGAGATGGAGTGGAGGAGGGAGAGAGTAGATGGAGAGGGACAGGAAGAGGGAGGGGGAATGGAAAGAGAAGAGCAGGGGGAATGTGAGGGAGAAAAAAAAGAAAAGTGAGGGAGGGAGGCAAAGAGGGGGTAAAACAGGTTGCTGCACAAAGAAACAGGCTCACCAAGCTTGGAGAGCAGGGAGTACTGTTTTACCGCTATTTATTTTATTTTTTTTTTACCAGTTCTCCCTTGAAAAAAAGATGTTCATCTCGAGGGACATCCTGGTTAAATAACCGCCAAATGAATAAATAAACTGAAGGACCACACCAGGTTTGGGTCATTCTGAACCGTAACCATAACAGCTTAACCGGGGTCCGCTGACAGATCTGTGTGCGACTTCACGCCTTCGTGCCGCAGGCCGGCGCAGATGAGGACCCTGGCTGAGCGAACGGGCGACCATAATGCCATGTAGAGTAACGCGCGCGCATCGACTTCATTCGCCGCAGAAACAAACAGACCAGACAGGGCCGCCCGGCAGACGCGTCACAAACTGAATTTAACACCGGATGGAGTGGAGAGAGAGAGAGAGAGAGAGAGAGAGAGAGAGAGAGAGAGGAGAGAGAGAGAGAGAGAGAGAGGGAGAGAGAGAGGAGAGAGAGGGGAGAGGGAGAGAGGAGGGAGGGAGAGAGAGAGAGAGAGAGAGAGAGAGAGAGAGAGAGAGAGAGAGAGAGAGAGAGGCAGCGGGGGAATTAACTCCGGGCGAGCGACCCGGGGAGGCGCCGCTGTCTCCTGACGATCCCCCTGATTTCAATGGCGCCTGATGGAGTCAGACCGCTGATTATTGACGCTCCGCTGAAGATAAGGGGGGGGGTGGGGGGGGGAGGGGGGCAGGGGCACGGCTTTTATTATTATTCGCGGCTCGATTTATCCGCCGTTCCATCGATTCCAGTTGTGCGCGGTCAATGGTGCGAGTTATGAGATGTGTCGGAGGGGGCTGATGCTTCGCGCCGCTGTCGTGTTCGTACCGCTCGCGGGTGTCGTTACTGACGCGCGGTGACCGGGTGGGTTCGGGGGGGGGGGGTGGGGGGGGCGGGGGTTCGCCCGGTGGCGGTGTCGAACCAGGGCGGGTTCAGCGTTGGTCTCCGCCGGAGGGCTTACCGAAGCACTTGCTCAGATTGGTCTGTTTGTCGATGAAGACTTTGGCGGAGACCACGTTTCCAAAAGGCATGAACATCTGCAGGATGTCCTGGTCTCCAAACTCCTGGGGCAGGTGGTAGATGAAGAGGTTGGCTCCCTCTGGCCCTGGAGGAAGACGCAGATCAGGCGCAATTAGGGGAGCGTCCACAGGGGGCGACAAAGTGACAGTTGTAGGCCGGTGCTGCCCAACCCTGTTCCTGGAGATCTACCATCCTGTAAGTTTTTATTTCAACCCTAATTTGGCACAACTAATTCTACTAATTAGCAGCTCAAGGAGATCTACAGCTGTTGAATGAGGCGTGCTTTGTTAGGGATGGAGAGAAAACCTTCAGGACGGTAGATCTCCAGGAACAGGATTGGGCAGCCCTGGTTTAGGCATTTTGGGCGACCAAAAAAACAGGAGATGGACTGGTTACGGCAGAAGAGACATGACTAAAGCAAACTCTGCTGTTGTCGCCGGCCCCCCCCCGAACCCCCGATCGGCCGACCTGACCCTCGTCCCCCGGACCTCTAGGTCTGCCCCGACCCCACGGCCCCCACCCCCTGCCCCCCCACGACCCCGCCCCGCGGTGACTCACCCTCCTTCTGGCTGCCGGCCGCGCTCTGCTGCTGCAGCAGCGACTGGCTGTAGAGGGTGGGCAGGGCGGCGGCGGCGTACTGCTGGATCCCTGAGTAGGCCTGGGTCAGGGCGTCCATGGTGCCCGCCGTGCCGTTGGTCAGCCCTGTGGCCCCGAGGCCCCCGTTGAGGGCCGCCATACCTGAGAGCATTTGAGCAACTTTACATAAAACCCAACAATAAAGAAAGAAGATTGCACTTATTCATTAGTGCTTTACCCCAGATCGCGTTTCTCACACTCACACACACAATTACACACACACACACACACATTCACAAATAGACACACACACTCATGCGCACACACACAAATACACACGGACACACACACTAGTACACACATTCACACTCACGTGCACACACAAATACACACGGACACACACACTAGTACACACACACTCACACATTCACAATTACACACACACACACACACACACACACACACACACACACACACACTCACATTCACAATTACACACACACACACACTCACATTCACAATTACACACACACACACACACATTCACAATTACACACACACACACACTCACACATTCACAATTACACACACACACTCACACATTCACAATTACACACACTCACACACACATACACGCACACACACGTTCACAATTACACACACACACACACTCATGCATACATGCACATACATCCACACACACAGACACACACACACACTCTCACAAATACACAGACACACACATTCATGCCCATTCACAATTACACGCACAAACACACACACACACACACATTCATAATTACACAAACACACATGGGAATTCACAATCACACACTCGTTCACAATTACACACACGCACATACACACGCATTCACAATTACACACGCATGTTCACGCAGGCACACACACAGACACACAAACACATATACACACACGCATTCACAATTACACACAAACACACAACGCACACAAACAGACTCACACACATCGAACACAGAGGCGAATGGAGAGCTCGGACCGCCCATGCACATGTCAGACGGACAGCTCGGCGGGGGGGCCTCGTCTGGGGCCGCTGCCGGGGCGACGGCCCCGGTAACCACGGCGACCCCGCCGCGCAAACCCGCGGTGCCCGTTACTCGAGGCCTCTCTCCGGGCTCGCCGCTCTACGAGGCCGCGGCGGCCGTCGCCACGGCGCCGCCGCCGCCCGCCAAATTAATGGGCCTTCCCATCGCCGGCCAAATCAGCTATGCAAATGCGCCATCTCCCCCCCCCCCCCCCCCCCCCCCCCACCCCTCCACAGGCCGACGGATTGCACCAAACACCAATCACGCCGTTACGGGACACCCACCCCCCCCCCCCCCCCCCCCGCTCTGTCACTGGGGACCGTAATGGGGTTAGCGGCTGACAAGCCGCAGTTGTTAGCGGGGGATTTACCGCCGGCAGACAGACTCTCTCCCAACAGGTGGAGCGCTCAGAGGCGGCTGGGCTGCGGCCGCGAGAATGAATGACCACCGCCGCCGCCGCCGCCGCCGCGGCGGCACGCGGGAATGGGCCATTAATTCGGCAATAATTGTAACTCTGACCTTTTACATTAAATTAAATAGCAGATGCCCTTAAATTAGAAACAAAGGAGGAAGGGGGGGGGGGGGGGGGGGGCAAGCGAGATTACATTTTAAATGCGCGCACCCATCAAACATTCCATCTGGGGCCGGGGGTGATTAATAAGAGCCAGCGCGGAAGCTGTAGAATAACAAGGGGGGGGGGAAAAAAAAGGGTTATTTGAGAAAAGATATTAAGGTCAGTTCATCTTAAGGGGCTTCTGAAGAACGGGGAGACGAGGCCCTCCTGCTTTAAAAAACGGCCTCCTTTCCCCCCCCCCTTATCAGCCGACACAGTGAAGGAGGGCACCACGGCGGCGCGTGTTAGCATTAAAAACGGTGTTTGAACACACGGAGCCAAATTACACACCGTTCATAACCGTCGCCCCAATCAGCGGTTCAACCACGAATGGAAATGAGATACTGGAGAATTCTGCTATGGCCGCAATGCAAATGTTAGAAAAAAATCTAAATAAAATTTGAATAACAACATTTTTTTTTTTGCTTTGCCACAGCAGCAGACGAGGCTTAATCCAACTGCTTTTGGGGGCACTAAGAAAACGAACGGCGCCAGCGGTTTAAATCCGGACAGCTGAACCGCTACGCTAACGACCTCAGGTAACGACGACAAAGGTCAAAGGCGGTGCGTCTGCGCGCGTGAGCGTGTGATGGGATGCGAGCTCGCTCGTCTCCAGCTGCGAAGCGACTGTTACACACACAGCGACGTGCAGGTCACGCACACACACACACACACACGAGGCACACACACACACACAACACACACGAGGCACACGGGACCACGACACCACACCACACCACACCATCCGAGGCCCAAATCCGACAGGAACACACTGCAGAGATGGCTGCGAACTGCCAAAGAAAGCGGAGGAGCGGTGGAGCACATCGAGGGGGCGGGGTAGGGGTGGGGGGGGGGGTGGTGGTGGTGGTGGGGGGGGAGGGGGGGGGGGGGGGGGTATCGTAAAGCCGTTTGGGCTACACGGCGAGGCCTGGAATCAGCGGCAGAAAGACCAGGGCGAGACGAGCCGGGCTTGCTGGCTCGACTCAAACGTGGACTGGGTAAAGCGAATTGGATTTCAATCCCTCTCCATTTTAAATATCCATCACATTTCATTTTTTAAATTCAGTTAGATTTATTTCACTGTTTTTTTGGGCAAAAAAATATATTTTATACAGTTTGTGACAACTTTATGGCTTTAAAGTGGGTGGTACAGGGGCATTGTGGGGTTTGTGGTTTAAAGCAAGAAAATGTACTGAAATGTAGTTTAAGGAACTCAGAAACAAGTAGGCGTATAGACGCTTTCATCGGATGCACGCGCGCTGCCGAGGTTATGCGCTTGGCCCTAAGTTAACTTCCGGTCTGTGTTTGTTTATTATTGGGTTTGTGTTTACTGGCTAATATGGCACTGATTACAAACGGAGTGAAAGTTAAACTGATGAGCAGACTGACGTTGGGCTCAGGTTGTTGTGCTGTGGGGTGCAACTTGGAACAAATGCCATTTCGAAAATTTGTAAAAATACATTATTTCACTTTGTAACCCCACTAGGGAATTGTGAAACGAATTGCTTGAATCCCTGCGATTATTATAGCTAGCCTAATGCTTGCCCATTGTTACTTCGTATTTTTGAGAAATAACTGCACATCGTTACCTATTAAAATGTAAGTCCTGTAAAAATACACATAAACTGTATAAATAAATAAACCAACATCATACATACACATTTACGAATACAGGCTATATTAACTTTAAGACAAGCAACACGCTCGTAATTATCTCATCGTGACCCATTAAAGCCAATGGCGCAGATGTTGCTTCATACTTTCAAACTGCTTTCCCAACAGCTATTTTGCGTCCTGCGACTTGAGTTAGAACAGTGAATATGTACGGATTCCTGGACGTGCTGATAGGGACCACCCTTATTCATATTAACCTCAAATACGCAAGACAGGACACTTATACAGTATGCTAGCAAATTTATGTTAAGTTCCATTCATTTATATAGGGTTGTGGATACACATCCCCTTAGCAACCAAAAGCTAGCACTGGACCACCTCTGACTTATTTGCCGGCACAGAAAAAAAATCGTGAAAGTGTTGAAAAAATAACCACTGGAGGATAACAAGGACATTTTTTCCTACTTAACTAGGTACAGGTTGTTACCGATATTTCACCTATTTCATATATAGTTGCAAATCAGTTTACGTTTTCCTGTCTGTCGAACGAAGGTGGTCGAATAGGTGCTCTCACTGTAGCACTGACTTTGTTTCAGGTAACAAACTCATGATAAGCGATGTCTAATAACTAGCTGACCAGTAACAAGCCTTCAATAGTTATGAACAATTAGCTAACTAAATTGATTGTAGCTAGCTAGCTAGCTAAACGTAGCTAACACTGTATAATTATACACAGAAACGTTAGATCAATGCTAGTAGTTGATACGCTATAGCTACGTTTTAAAAGAACGTTATGATACCTGTTTCCAATGACGTGACAATGTTACATTGCCTGATCATTTTTTTGTGTGGTAACCTAGCAAGATGACCCAAACTATTAGAGCCACGATGTTTTTCCATCAATGCATGCTATACAAATAAATACCTATAGTAATTGCATTGGCTACACATGCTGCCCAGCGCTAGCCCCATTTTGTGTCTCATGCAATCATCGTTTTTAAGCAATGTAATAGAAAGAGTGCACTTTTTACACAAGAATGTGCATGTAACCAGAATAGTTATTTATTATGCAAGGAATGTATGATGCTCCGCAAGGTGCAATACTGTCAACAGTTATCTGTTTCTGTCGCTTGTTTTTCTGGTAGTGTAATGTTATCGCATTTCAGTTTGGCCAAGTAACGGTTCTTTTCTTCGACTGGTAACCCCAAATAATACTGGCTTGACATAGTTTTAACTAGCTAGCTTTACTTGTTATTTATTTTGCTTGTTATCAGAAATAGTCTAAAGGGACTCTGTTGTTACTGATTGTTTGCGGAAGTCTGCCGGAAGTTAAGTTAGGGCCAGAACAACGCACATGCGCAGTAACGTTTGTTTATGTTGTTACCGTTGAAAGCGTCTATATAACTCTGAGACAGCCTGTACAGTGATGTTATACATCCAGGGGTTGTACATGTGCATATGACCTGATTATTCTTTTAAAAAAATCTAACCTTTAATCTTTTACATATGATCAGGCCTTAATTTCTTCCAATGGTGCATGCAACCTGAGACCACTGCAAGGAAAGAAATCCTAGCACAATAAATCCCTATATATTAATATTTACAATAGGGAATAAGAACTATAAAATGATTCTGTTCACATGTACAACCCCTAGAAATAAAACAGCACTAAACAAGATGTGTTGAAGTTACCTGAGGTAAATTGTCTTGCTTCAGACCACAAATCCCCTAATGTCCCAATACCGGCCTCTGCTCATTGAAAACTTATGTTCTAAAATATAATTTACTACAAATTAAAAAAAAAAAAAAAAAAAAAAAAAAAAAAAAAACTCTGGGCCATTCCAAAACATAAGACTAAAACTGAAATATGTAAAAACCCAGAATGCGAATAATCCCCTTAAAGAACCAATAGCTTTTCATCACTGTCAAACAATCAGAACAAACGTTAGCTTTCAAGGTAAAATAAAGCTCCAATCATATACAACAACCCCCCTCTCTCCCTGTGCCTGATGAAAAAAGTAAATTACAGTAAATTACTGGTATTCTTCGATAAAGCACAGGAACACAGGGACAAAACAGCCTGCATACTTCTGAACATTAACCTGAGTATACATGTAAAAAAAAAAAAAAAAAAAATGTTTTTTTCATTTTTTATTCCATCATGAATTTCCTTAACAGGTATTTTGAGGACACAGAGCAACTACAAAGTCCGGCCCTGTGCTGCATATTTTTAAGACCAACCCCACAGAAAAAGGTTCTTCTATGGCATTGACTATGCCTCTACGTACTGTCAAAGAGCCAGTTCCACAAATCATCCCTATAAGACTGGAGAAAATAAACTAGTGTCAGCAACAAAAGACAAGACGGTCTAAACACACATTAAAAACGATCTCTCATTCTCTCTGCCTACGCACCACACCAAATAGACGGTCTCCATTCAAATGGCCGATAAGTTCACTTCAGAGCAAAAGCTGAATGCTGTCGGCTTGGTTAGTTTCCTCTTCTATGGAATAAATATGTCTGGTAAAGCATTTTCAATACAAGAAAAAAAAAAGAAAAAAAAAACCACGCCACTACTTTCACAGCACTGATAACGGTGAGCTGTGACTATAGAGCCAGATTGGTTCTGTTCCTTCATAAAGACAAGTTCAGGAGGACCGTCAGTCTCAGGTCTAACTGCAGCAGCGTCCAGGTGAGCACCCGCAAGCTAGCCGACTCAGAGCCCGGAAATGTACTATACGTGCTCAGGTGGGGGGGGGGGGGGGGGGGGGGGGGGGGGATGCCAGTGCCAGGATGTAGATGGGATGGAAGATGCACAAAATGGCCTCACATGAACCAGTGTTCAGTCCCTCGCTGACATTCACCCGTGCTGAGTACGCTAGGTCTTCGTGCTACGCGGGTCTCTGGTCTCTCTGTGACTCGTACGCAGCCAGATCCGAGCCACGTGTTGTCGTGCTGGCAACAGGGCGGTGTTTAAGACGCATTAAACTGAAGAATAATAGCGCTAATCGTGGTGGTGAAACACTCCCCTGGGGACGGGCCGTTAAAAGCTAGCCCACTTCACCGTACGGGAACCTCAGTCGCAAGAAAAAACCCAGGCCAGCAAGGTGCTGCTATTCTTCTTCGCGCTTCCGTTGTGTGCGTCTGTCTGCGGAGCTCTACCATCCACTGCCAGGCGCAGTCATTCAGGAGGGAGTAAGAGGTATTGTTGCCTTCTTTTTTTTTTTTTTAACAAGATGGCCGACCATTTACTCATACAGAACACCCGAAAAAATTGTTTACCGATTCGGCTTCAACAAAGGCCGAGGTTTGAAGAGCTGTATCGCAAGCCAGGGCTTTACCAGAAATGACAAGAGTTCTCAGCCCGACCCACTGCAGCGTACAACTCCTGTCAGTGGAGGCCTTGGCAGCGTTTCCCTCCATAACTAGAAACAGCGTATTTTGAGTGAACAACTGTTTTAATATCGTAGCAAGTCATGAGCATTGCAATGCTTGCTCAGGTTAATTGGATGACAAATCAAATATATTACAAGCAGATCTTTATCTTTATTAAAAACAGATATTTCAAGTCTGCGTTTCGCCAGTAGGTTTTTATAATCAAATCGCTAAAAATGGCCTTTCCAAGACAACAGAATTGAGCGGTTCTTGAAAAATTGTGAAGCTGAACTCGACTCCTTCGCGACAGCGACCATCTGTCTCCCTGTTTGCTCCGCGCGCGAGCTCGTTGCAGCCTGGTGTTTTTTTGGACCGAGGTTCCGGGGCGGGGCTGCCATTTTTTGGCAGGAGCTCCACCAGAAGGCGCTCGCCGCGGCTACACGCTAGCCCCGGCGGGCGGGCGGGCGGGCTCCGGGGAGCGCCGGCCTGCGATTGGACGGTGGGGCTGGGATGCTGAATCACGTGACACACGGCGAGGGCGGGCGGGAGGGAGGGGGGGGGGGGGGGGCAGCGGGTGGAGCAGCGGGTGGAGCAGCGGATGGACGGTGAATACTCACTGTTGACGCTACCTGCGAGTGCATTAATGTTGTTGAGCCCCACGGTGGCGCCGGCGAGGCCCTGCAGGGTGCCCAGCGAGGTCAGCGAGCTCATGGCCGCCCCGGCATTGGAACTGGCCGTCGTACCAGCTGCAGGGAGGACAGAGAGAGAGAGAGAGAGAAGGCAGGGAGGAAAAGAAGATGGCAAGGGAAAGCATGAGAGAGAGAGAGAGAGAGAGAAGGCAGGGAGGAAAAGAAGATGGCAAGGGAAAGCATGAGAGAGAGAGAGAGGGGGGGTGGTGGCAGAGAACAGGCAGAGGGAGAGAGTGGGAGAGAGTGAGGAGAAAGAGAGACAGGGAGGAGGGGCAGAGACAGGCAGAGAGAGAGAGAGGCAGAGAGAGTGGGAGAGAGAGGGAAAGGGGGGGAGAGAGAAAGCGGACAGAGAGGCAGAGGGAGAGAAAGAGGGAGAGAGAGGTGAGAAGGCAGGGAGGAAAAGGAGAAGAGTAGATGGCAAAAAAGAGCAGGGGAAGAGAAGACAGAAGGTGGGGGGGAGACAGAAAAGGGGAGGTGTCAGATAGTAGTGCACACAGTAAGCCTGGGGTGCTGGTGATGATGTCACTCCCGCACACGCTCTATGACACGTTTGCACCAAGAACCCCCACTGGCCTTTCTCCTGTCAGACGGACCACTGCCGCCTCCGAACACAGCGGCAGCAAGTAACCAACTGACAATACCACACACCAGTGTCATATTTTTACTAAGCAACCTTTCACACCGATATATATTTCGAACTGCTTCATAAGTTCTTATTTTTTAATTCCCGATGGGCCAATCAGAATTTTCCCCCGAGCGTTGCTCTGTCAGACAGGAGACGGGGACGGGCAGGTTTCCTCGTCTCCAGGGTTACCGTTAGGCACACCGAAAGTGTCGGGCCTTCTGTACCGCTGCCTTAACATCCTGTCCGTGAGCTCTGAGCTCCCGTTTTTTTAAAAACCGCGTCCAACTGTCTGTTCTTCGTGCAAACGCGTTCAGTAGCGCTCTGAATGCTGCGTTTACTGCTCGGAGTGTCAACACCAGCAGAGCTAGCGCACCACGGAGGTTCCTGCACAAACACACGCTACCCAGCTCGTAGCGGAACACTCTCATTTAGAAAAATGACTGAATATCTGAGCCATAGCACGTGAATATATGTAAATAGCCCAGTAACACAACGTGTCTGAGGAGAGGATTCTGTATTGCGTATGTTTTGATCATCAGTGATCGCGCACAGACACACCGAATAAAACAATGAGAAGGAAGTTATGAACTGATTATGGGCGAACAGAGAGGACTGGTTTAAATGCTTTATTTATTTATTGATTTATTTATTTATTTTTAAAGGTGAAAGCTTGATTTCAGAAGTACAAAAAGACTCAAATGAGCTCAAATCAGGCACTTCTCAGAGGAACAATTAACTAGGTGTGCGTGAGACTTTCACAATTACAGAAATTCCCACACAATGAGAACGGCACAGATACAATACTGAGATGATTGGGACAATCTGAAGGGGCCGCTTCGGGTCAAACTCCGCCAGTATATGAAAATATATAAGAAGTAGTAGCTGCATGAATGAGGACAACAAAAATGACATGGTAGAGATCTCTGTGCCAAAATGGGGGAAGCAGATACGATTTCTGGTGGAGTTCAATGTTTTGAAACAAATACTGACAACTCAAAAATGATCTATACCCTATCTGTACTGTATATCAGCAGATGGTGTGGGGTTTAGCTCTTGGCTGAATGCTTTGAAAGCACTGCCCAAAATACAGTGTGCCCTGAGAAAGTATGGTAACGGTAGAGTGAATGTGTTATTTTTTTGCAACACACTCAAGGCATTTGGATTTGAGATCAAAAGATGAATACGAGACAAAAGCGCAGAAAATCTGTTTTCATTTCACGGTGTTTGCATGTGTATGTTTTACATTTTACAGAGACAGCCGTTTTTGTGCTGAGAAAATCAGCCGTGCAGAATTAAGTTCACAAATGAACTCAAAAGCATAAAGTCTAGTGTTTGATTGCAGAGATGACATCATTAAATGATATCAAGCTGCATCAAAGCCTACAACCCATTTGCATCACCAAACATTGCGTATCCATAGAAATGCCTTCCCAGGCCTTCACTGCAGCCTCTTTCAGCTGATCTTTGTATCAGGGGGTTTCTGTCTTCAGTCTCCTCTTCAGCAAGCGAAATGCCTGTTCGACTGGACATAAATCAGGGATGTGGCCGTCTTGTTCAGTCCAGAACCTTCCACATTTTCCTGCTGATGAAGTGCTGGCCTATGGAGTTGGAGGAATTTCTTAGCTTATAGCCAGACGATGTCTAGTCTGTGCACTTCCAAATTCATCCTACTGCTGCTATCCCTCATTACATTATCAATAAAAACGACAAGTGAGTCTGTTCCAGAGGCAGCCATACATGCCCAAGCCATGACACCCCCCTCTTCCAAATTTCACACAGATGAAGTGGAATGCTTCGGATTATGGGCTGTTGCTCTCCCCAAACTTTTTAGGCTTTCCGTTGCTTTGGGAATGGTTTATTCTAGTCTCATCTGTCCATAAAACTCTGTTCCAGAACTCTTCCGGCTTGTCTCTGCATTTTTTTTGTGAGTTCTAATCTGGGTTTTTCATTCTTGCTGCTGACGAGAGGCTTGCTTCTTGCAGCGTAGCCTCTATAATTGTGCTCTCAGTGTCTTCCGCCTACAGTGGCTTGCAGTATCTTCCCCCCTGCTTCCTGGAGACTACTGGTGATGTCACTGGCTGTTGTTTTAGGGTTCTTCTTCACAGCTCTTAGGGTTCACCTGTCATCAACTGCAGTTGTCTTCCTTGGCCAACCTGTACGGTGTTTATTTCTGAGTCCACCAGTGGTTTCTTTCTTTTTCAAGACTTTCCAAACTGCTGTATTTGATATACCCGGTTTCAGCGCTATCCTTCTTAATGAATTTTTCTGCCTTCTGAGCTGATAGTTGTTTTTCAGCTATAGGTAGTGTTCTGATCTTCATGATTTTGTATGCCTCAGACTCCAAATGCAATCTCCACAGATGAAAACAAAAGCTAAAACCAAGTCTAGACACTTGCTGCCCTGTTATACGTGAACAATCAATGCAAAAGTAAACACCTGAACAACAGCTGACACCTGTCAGTCATCCGATAAATTAACGTTGCACAGATGAAAATCGGGGGACTTGACACAAAATGTAAAACGTATATGCACATAAATATAATGAAATAAAAACCATTGCCTGTACATTTGTCTCACAGTCCATATTTTGACCTCAAATGGAAATGTCTCAAGTATAAAATAACATTTCACTCCACCGTTACTATACTTTTGGAGGGCACTGTATGAAGTAGATTTTACTTGACTGCCCCTTTTAAAACTGTGTGTGTGTGCGCGTTTGTGTATTGTCCCTAAGCAACCACCGCTGTTTACATGAAAGAACAACAAAGCGTGTGCTTTAACTGATAATAAATACGACTTTCCGCATTCACTCTCACTCCATCCATCCATCCAGCAATGGCAGGGTGACCTACTGGCGCCATGACGTTGTTAACATGAAGTCCACCGTATGGCCAAAGCACGGAGCTGCACACTACATCAGCCACAAAGCAAGCAGGCCAGCAGGCAGGCAGGCAGGCAAGCAAGCGTGAAACCCGCCGATTCTCCACCCCCCACCCCACACCCCCCCTTTCGATTTCCGCGAGCCAGGAACGCCCCCTTCCCCCAGCAGCCCCTCATCAGCAGGACAAGGCCCGGGACATCGCCCACCAATCTGTCTTTTTTTTACGGGGAGCATTTCGCTCTCTGGTCTGGAGCATTCTAAGACTGCAGAGCTCTGTATGCCTCATGCAGTCCAGAGCTGGGAGAGACTGGAGCGAACCCGGGGGGTGCGGGGGGGTTTGGGGGGGACAGCCTGAAGAGTGTGACTCTCTCACATTCATGCATGTACGCGCCAACACGCATGCACGCGCGCACGTATGCGCAAACAACACGTCTGCATCGCTTGCGCATGTATACACGGACACACGCATGCACACACGTTCATGTGCGCACACACAGATTTATGCACGCATATGCCCACGCACACGCGCACACACACGTTCACGTATGCACACGGATTTACGGACGCATGGGCATGCCCAAGCACACACACACACACACACACACACCAGTGCACAATGGAGCCGGCAGTTGATCCGGCAGCATGTGTGTACGTGCGAGCATGCTGAGTGTGTGTGTGTGTGTGTGTGTGTGTATCCGGCTCATTTTCGCAGTGGAGCGAGGACACAGTGGAGGGCCATTTGTAGCGTCATGCACACCGACGGCCCGTGCTCAGCCCCTGACTGCAGCTGTGGCATCCATTTACACCTATTTTCTTTGCAAGACCTTCAATTTCCCAACAGCCCCATGCACCTATTTTCGCTTTTATGGGAGTGCGATAGAGAACATGAAAGGAGGGAGGAAAAAGAAAGAAAAAAAAGAGAGAATGACGAGGCGATGCGACTGAAAACACAGGCCTGCCTCGACAGCGCTGTTTACGCCCTGCGGAGGGAGAAAATGTGAGACGCTGACTGCACACCGAGCCACTCAGAGACTGAGAGACTGAGGTAGCGTCTGCCGTACAGACAGGGCCGCTCCAGGGCTGAGAGACTGAGATGCTCCAGGCTTGATAGACAGAGCTGCGCCAGTCTGAGACATGAAGGGCGAGCCAGCGATTCACGGCTTTAGGGGAAGAATGCTACAGTCCTACTGTTTATGACTGATGGGGTGTGTGTGTGTGTGTGTGTGTGTGTGTGTAGTGTATGCATGTCTAGCTCAGTACAGCACATGTTACCCAAGAATAAAGAACCCTGAAAGAGGACAACCTTCAGAACGAATGAGAGAGAGACGTCAAAGACAGAAACGAAGACTGAGTAGAGATGGGATGGTCTGCGCCATGGAAACGGCATGATGTCACGGACGATTGTGGTGTGGGCGTTAAAAATAAGGAACAGGAAAGGGGATGAAAGCGCAACCACCACAAGGATGAGAGACACCCCCCCCAACTGCACCCCCACTGAGCGAGCGGGTAAAATGGACGCCGCACCACCGCTCCACCCGCCCCACCCCCCACCACCACCACCACCACCACCTCCCGAAAAAAATGAAGGCGACGGATGAAAAGGCCCCGCCCTCAAAAAAAAAAAAAAAAACGATGGCATGGGTTACAAACAAGGAAGGATGAGGGTGACGCAGAGACAGGAGGCGGGACGTCCCGAATTTGGCGGCACCCCCCCCATCCCCCTCCCCCTCCCCCCCCTCTGCACAGCGGGTTACCTGGGCTAGCCAGCGCTCCAAGGGCGCCGCTGCTGGAGGACAGAGGGTTAGCATTGGAGGGGCTGGCCGAGCTCTGTGCGGCCGCCGCAGCCGCTGCTAAAGCAGCTAGGTTCTGCAGCTGCAAAGCGCTCATACCTAAAAAAGAGGAGCCAGAGAGGGGTGGTCAAACGGGGAGGAGGGGGCGGGGGGGGGGGGGGCCAGGAGGGGGGCCGGGAGAGGGTTGGGTGGTGAGGGGAGAGGAGGGGAGGGGAGGGGTGGGGTGGGGGTGGGGGGGGGGGGGGGGGTCGGTCACCTCTTGCTACCTCGCCACACCCCAACAGGAGGGGAGACTTCACAGCAACGCTACGCCACTGGATCCTCATATCCACGATTGGGGTGGGGGGGGGGCGGGGGTGGGGGGGGCATTTTCCAGGTCTAGATGCCCCCCAAAAAAGCTCTTGCCTTCCAGACGCCTCTCTGGCGATCTGCTTTAGGGCCATGGAGGCTCGGACGAGAACAGAAGAGGGGCCAAGACCTGCGCTCTGAATGAAGTCGGGACGGAGACGGCCCCCTGGCAGGTGACGTGTGAATCTAGGACATGTTTTAGCATCTATGGTTCCTGTTCAGTTTCTTTTCTGCGGCCACTTAACGATCAACCGTAGCTGTGCCAAAATTAACATAGTCCTCACATATATATATATATAAAACGGCACACCAGACAGAGGACGTTGCCGTTAGCGATGTGGGCGTAAATTAATTTTTTTTTTTTCGAGGGGTTCGCTGCAAAGATCAAAAAACGGGCTCCCAATCGTGGATGTGAGAATCTCGAAAAAACAACATACAGCATAAATATGAAGTGATTTAGACCAGATCTGCATCTTCCTCCCCCTCTGCGTTAAAGTGCTATAATTTCCATTCTCCCTCCTCTGTGGGAAGGCTGCTGCTTCCGTCTTTACAATGGCTCTGACTCACTCCGCTCGCTAAATTATTCCCCGTTGACATTTGCATAATTACCACTCTAAATAGTGCCGAGGCGCAGAATAAATCGGAATTGGAAGAATTGGTGCTTTAAACTCTGTATTTAAACATCGCTCGGTTTTTTGTTGCCCCCTCTCAGTCCCACAGGACATCGACGGCACGCGCCGGCAGCGACGTACAAACGTACCGTTCGGGGGGCAGTAGCCGGGGCAACAGCCGTTAAAAAACACGGTACCGTAACTGTACTACGTGCAGCGATAGCCGGTGCAGTTGAGATGACGAACGCTAGCTGGCTTCGGTGGCGGCTGTCGTCGATCAATACGACAGCGTACGCTGGGATGACCGGAAATTCAAGACCTGGGGGCCTCAGGAATTCTCCGGTCATTGGTACAGCCGTACTGATGTGAACACCCAATGAGGAGGTGGAGACTTGGTCGATGCACAGTATGTACCGTATATACAGTCTGGATGTATATACCATGTATATATAGACACAGAGGACAACACACAAGAGACTGTAGAGAGAGAGAGTACATTAGCACACAGCAGCCGTGGACTGTGATTGGTCGGTGGGTCGGTCAGGGCTAAACACCCAATTCGCACGCCGACGCTCGGGACGATAAGAGGGTGACAGTTTGTTGATTTGCATTCGCGAGACGCGCCCCTCCCCGCTCCGAGCCGAGCGGACCGCGATGACCTCGGCGCGCCCCTCTCGCGAATTACGATAATTTGTCTCCAGGAGCGGAATCGGTCACCTGCGTCAACGTGACAATCACCAGACACACACACACACACACACACACACACACACACAAAAGAGCTGTCTACTGCCGTCTCCTGCAAAACACAGCCACAAAAATATTCCAGATAAACAATCTCCAAACATTCACAGTCTACTAAAGCAAACTGAGCGTGGAGACAGGACTGAACGTTTATTTTTTTTTTACCCAGCACTTTTCATATGGCCATTCTGATTTGGGTACATAAATGTAAGAAAAAAACTGTCAAAAATAATGCAGTACCTTAATATGGCAATATTATCTTGAGAATATCCGTAATACAGACAGAAAAGTACATTTCATACTGGAGTCACCACAATTATATTCAGATGACTGTGGCTACATGAAATTTCAGGATTCATGTTCCGTCTCTATGCGGGCATCTGGGCTAGCAGGACTTATGACCGGCCAAAAGGCGATCTGTCAAGCTTCTTTTTAAAATCAGGCCGAGCCGAAAAGGTAATTACACTCCTCCTTGGAGCAGAAGTGCAGCAGTGGATGACCTAATTAGGCAGACCAGAGCCATTTCACATTAAATGGGCCTCTTTTCCGACACTGATAAAAGGACTGCAATAAATGCGCCACTCCTCCCTCGTAACATCGTCGACCCGCAACCCTCCGCTTTGCCCCTTCCCCCGAAACCGAAAAACCGGGCCTCCAAGTCACCGAGTGAGAGGCACAGTCAGGTCGTTTAAGGGCCTTCCCCAAAGAAATTGGGGCGTACGTATTAAATCTCCCACGTAAAACTGACACACGGCAGAACTCAGAGCTCAGAAAGTTCTGGAAACCCAAGAAGCCCCCAGTTTAAGAGCTCAGGTGGATCGGCTGGAAGGAGGCGTAGGGAGGAGCGGCCATTTGCGGATTTAATTGAGGGTTTTCGTCAGATGATCAAGCGCCTTGCAGTTCATAAATCTGTCTGGGAATGAGCCGGAGCAGATGTCAGCTGTTGGGATCGTCTGCCAATCAGAGCTGGTTGCCGGGTGACAGATGGAGGGCCTCAGAAATCAGCTCCCCGATTCTAGTGGGATGCCACAGAACCCAAACTTCGCCAAGAAAGAAAGAAAGACAGAAAGAAAGAAGAAGAAAAAAAAAAAAAAAACTCTGGGACTGATTTTCTTATTTTTCGAATCTTGCGAAATTTTCAAGACAAAAACTTGCTCTTGCTCGAGGTGGAAAAAAGTGGCTGAACACAACTTAGACCCGGGGGAGCAGTGAAGGAGGACTGACCAGCCAAGATGGCGCTCGTCAAAAACAAGTCCGAGAGCGGAGGCGAGCCGAGCGACCGCCCGATGAGAACCCGACCCGTGGGGCGAGAGGCGGACCGCGTTCCCTTTCATCTCCGCACGCCGGGCTCGCACTTCCCTAATTGGCGGGATGTATGGGAAGCCCCAGGAGACACTCACAGGCTATTAGCACACAGGTGCACATTCTGTGCAAAGCAAAAAAAAAAAAAGCTTGCATGCCCGTTAGTAGTCTTTAATTTGGTTTGCATCCAATTTTACAGAAGGAAAATCTCAGCGATTATCTCATTCAATAATGATCAAAACAACTGTGGGGTGAAATATGCTTGAGAGATGACTGCTAAGCAATCTGGACCATTGTCAGTTCCCCTAAACATTAGATACGCACTCAAATTCACTGTTGTAGGTATATGTTTATATTAGGATATACTGCAGTTCTAAAATGCTAAAGGGTTCAATAAAATACTCCTATGCGCTCTAGATTATTCAATATGACTGAACAATAGACTGAATAGCAGGATAATCAGCACTGCCCTTTTAAAGTAATACACATAAAAACATAATAATGCCATAAAAAGGCAAAGATAAATAAACCAGAGCTACAAGCCTTTTAACTCTGTGAGTTTTATAGGACTCTGGATGTTCCACCAAAATAAAAAAATAAAAATAAAAACTCGTAGTCAATAATGAATTATGAGCGTCACTACTTTGGTGAATAGCAAGGCCTGAGTACCGAATCATTTCTTGAGAAACATTAATTTCCCATTAAATAAGAATAATTTGAATGGCGGGATCTGAGGCAATAACACTTTTAAACGCCCACACCGTTAGTCTTTTTTTTTTTTTTTCATTTTTTACTTTGAGGAAATGTCCAGTGAAAAATATTTTCAAACAGAAAAGGCTTAGTTTTTTTTTTTATTTTATTTCAGTGGTTTTGGATTCATGAGGTGCATTAGGTCTGCTTGGCCTTGTGCTGAGGTACAGTGTGCTTTTATTGATTAACAGTGAAGGGAGAGCAATATTAATATGCAAGCATGACAGCTGCCATTCCTCATACTTTATCACGGGCCAAGACAACATAAAATAATGAATATGATCTCATATAAAGGAAGACATGCAGTTCTTTAAAAAAAAGATTTCATATAATTTGGTGTTATATAAAATTATATAAAATTGGCCTGTCATGGACACAAGAGCTCACTGCGATATGTGACACTGATTTATGTCATGTTTGAGACAGAAAATCTATACAGCTAATTCAAAAATGTTTATATTTGAAATACAAATAAAATTTTATAATGACATGCTAAGGTTTATTATGATTTCCTGCGTATTATGAGTATTTTAAAACTTGATATATTGATAAATTTTCTGACAGCAAGGAGTTCACTTCTGTTAAATTAATGTCAGGCATCTGTGCATTGCAGAATACCTGTTATGGGCTGGAAAGATATCAGGTGAAATGGCGGCATCAGGTTTAAAAAATATTTCATAAACAGTTACTGACAAACACCACCTAAAAATGCCGTCGATGCTATAGGAGGAGGGATTTAAAAGTCGCGATTGAACACTGTCACCATTTTTCCGCCCCTCTTTAGTCATAAATCCCTTTGCCTCTCTGTTCCCTGCGGCTCCCTGTAAGATTCTGTGCTCTCAGATTCTCACTCATCTGTTGGCTGGTCCTGAATAACAAGACCAGGTCAAAACCTAGTTATATGGCTGGACCTAACGCACGTGATCCGGCCGACCAATGGTGTAACTTCATAACTTGGCTGACCAATGGTGTAACTTCATCACTCACTCAGTCACTCAGTCACAGACATTCGCGTTTATAGGGCTGGCCCCGCTGTTGTGGACCAGCCAAAAACAACATCAAACTCCCACTGTAAAAAAAAAAAAAAAAAAAAAAAAAACCAACAAATATATAAATAACTAAATAAAAACACAAAATACAGAGAATAATAAATTAGGAATCTTGTTCCTTTGGCTCCAGGCCCTGAATTGCTTAAAATTATTATAATTATTTTTTATTTTAAACAGTAGTTAGAAATGTGACCCCTTTGTTCACAAATTAAATAGAGAGATGCACACTGGGACTGTTTACTTTTTGTGGCTGAACAGTCTCTCATTCTTCAGTGGAGTTACCTTATACCTACATCCAGGGGTGTTAACCGCACAACTAATTTTATCTGACTCCAAAGAGGAATGGCTACTTTTCATTTCTAAAATGTTCTGTTTGGTAGGTGAAGGACTTTTCCCCCATAGCTGTCTTAAGACACAGAAAGTGTCGAGTTGATTTGTTCGTACTCTTGGCATGCATAATAATTCTTCTTGTTTGGAACAACTCTGAAAAGATACCCATTACTGATGAACGAAGTGCCAGTTGGCAGTTGTTACTCAAATGTTTCTGGTCAATTTCTGACCATTTGCAGAAGCCAGTTTGCATCTAGCTAGCTAACATGACGCAGTCATAAAGTACTTGCTTTCTTGTTTGACAGCTAACGTTAGCTAGTTATCTAGAGAAGGAGGTACTAGCGCTGACTGAAGATACAAGCTAGAATCCAGTCTCAGCTGTCAGTGTCAAACCAGCTGAGACCATCTAGGTAGCTTCTGTCATTATATGCTCTTCAAGATATCCTAATTGCTCTCACTGCTTTAGTTAGCCAGCTAAGCTTCAGCTTGCCAGCCTTCTAGCCATCTGGTTGGCTAATTAGCTGGATATACCGTTCCTGTGCAAGTGGAGACCAAATGTACTCTGGATAATCTAAAATTAAATAACATTTGGGGGTTTTTCAAAGTCGCTCTGTGAAAGTTTTTCCCAAGAACGCTGCAGATGGGTGCTTTATCTCTGCAACTGCCGGCATCTTTTTCTGAGCCTTCACACCTGGAATTATGACCAAAAAAGAAAGGAAGAACGAAAAAACGTCCTGGACAAAAAGCTGAACGCTATGACGAGTTTCCTCCTCCTTTAAAGGCACAACTACAGGGAAAACAATCCACAAACTGCAGAAACGGGACACTTCATTCTGCTCAAAGAGACCTCCTGTTCCGGGAGCCATTTTCCTCTTCAGTCAGATTTACTTTGCAGCTCAGGAAACTCGCTAGATGCGCACCTCTTTGCTTGAAACAGACACAAATGCAAACACATTAATGCAAATCAGCAACTGTTAACATTACACACTAGACAGGGGAGAGTCCCTGCCGCTTCAGAAAGGGAGATATTCGAGCCAGCAATCCCAGAGTGCACTGCTCCATTGTGTTTGCAAACAAAAGACTCGGCTTTTTAAACACAAAATAGCAGAAGGGTAAGTGATTTTGGACAGGGAACCAAATGAGAGATATTCTTCATTTATCGCTCTCTGTATTTTGAGTCCATGTTTCTTTTTTGTTCCCAGTGGAGGTTTCCTTTTGACATAATATGATATGTAACAACCATCCTGGAGTCCCCCCCCCCCCCCAGCTTGATTACTGACCAGAAGAAGATGCAGCTAAAACCTGACCCTTGTTCTCAAAGGTACTGACCAGGTCTTTCCAGAACACTTTCTCAAAAGGCAGCTACGAGGGTAATTGAGTTTTATGGTTCATCCTCATTTCACTCCTTAAACGATTCTGTTTATGGTAAAAAAAAACAAAACAAAAACATTGTCTTTGTGCTTCTTCATTGTACTCCTGGTGTAATGTAATCCATTTTCCAACCCACAAATGAAAACAAACGAAGCCAAAAAACATCAGGGGAAAAAACAGGCTGTACACGAAAGGGGGGGGGGGTGGTAAACAAGAAACGCAAAACCTGTCTAAATAGGTTCCCTCACCCACACTTAAGAGTGCATTCTCTAGATTCCCTCACCCACACTTAAGAGTGCATTCTCTTAGGCGACGGAGCATTTCAGTGTGTCAATGGCCCTCCACTCTAAGCTCCTGAGCAGGTTCTCTAGCCCTCCTTTAAACACCCTTGGAAGGGATTACACTGGCAATCATTTCCCTGGAAATAATCCCCCAGAAAGAGGAGCCGCAGAGCAGGGCGAAGGCCCCGGAGCGCTCGTCCGTGGAGGTTGAAGTGGGCGGAGCCTCGGGGGGGGGGGGGGGGGGGGGGGGGGGGGGGGGGCGACCTGTCGCCCTCGTATCGAGCTGCAGAAAGCCCCTCGATCGTCACCCCCCCACCCCAAAGAGCAGGAAAGCACGCCTGTGGATCTCTAAATAACTTTAGATTTGCATGGCCCTTAATAAGCACACGACCGGCGTGTGACAGCGGGGGCGTCGGAGAACGCTCTCCACCGCAGAGGGGCGCGGCTCCGCCCGTGCTCGAACGAGTTACCGCGGTTACAGCGGAACACTGGGTCCCCGACACCGCACGGCTTTTAAAACCAGGTGGAGAGGTCCTGCTTGGTACATTCTGGGGGGGGGGGGGGGGGGGGGGGGGGGGGGGGGGCTACCGGAACTGGCGGCCGTGGCATACCGAGTTTCCGATCGAGTCGCCGCAGGCTCACCGCAGGGAACGGCGACCGTTCTGTTCGACCCTGACCCGACCGCTCCACTGGTTGTGCGCGTTTGGCAAAACCAAGGCGAATAAACCGTAAACCGCACAGACAGACCTCCTGTTAACAAACAAAACAAACCGGGCCCGTGTTCCTGAAAGCAGACTGCGCAAAGAAAAGAAAAGAAAAAAGCATTTTAAAAAGAGAAGCGCGGCTGGAAAAAAAAAAAGGAGAAAAAACAGACTGATACGTGTAGCTTACACTTTAATCAATAGAAAAGACTAGCAGCTGGGAGAGTCTGAAGACCTGCATAAAAAAATCCTGAGAAGAAAGGAGGGAAAAATAAAATAGAGGCAGCTTGCTTTGCTGTCTGCAGTGTTCAGCGCCTGGTTTCTTCCCCCCCCCCCCCCCCCCCCCCCCCAGTATGAGCAATTAAGCCTGACCAATTTCTATAAATATTCCCCTCCTATACTTACTGACAGGCTGCTACACAACCTGTGATTATGGGCTGACAGCTCCACAAAGCGGGCCCCCGGCCCCCGGCCCCAGCCCCTGCCAGCTTTATTCCAGCGCACAGCGCCTGTGTGCAGTAATCATGTGCGTGGGGCGACCGGGTGAGAGAGAGAATTAAGCACCCGTGGATAAAGCGGGGGTGGGGGGGGGGGGGGGGGGGGGGGGGGGGGGGGGGGGGGGGGGGGGGGGGGGGGTGGGGGGGGGGGGGTGGTGCAGCGGCAGGCTGATGCTTCTGTCGGGGGGGGGGGAGGGGGGGTGGATGGGAATGGGCTGCCACAGCCCCTCACCAATTTAACCAGGTCACCCCCTTCCACATCACCCCCCTCTCTCTGCTGTGGGGAGGCCCGAGAGTGGGAGCAAATGCTGTGTGTGTGTGTTTGCGTCTGTGTGTGTGTGTGTGTGTGTGTGTGCGTGTGTTTGCGTCTGTGCTTGCGTAAACACGTGAATGCATGTGCAACTGCGCACGTGTTTCCCGGTGTCTGTAGGTGTGTGTGTGTGCGCGTGCGTGTGTCCGGGTGTGTGTGTGTGTTATGTGTGTGTGTATGTGCTCTGTACGCTTGTTTATTGGGTGGCGTTGCAGTCTGAAGCTCCTCTGCACCCAGGCGTTTTATTTCCCCCGGGGGGCGGGGGGGGCGGGGCCTGCTGTTGCCAGGGCTCAGATGCTCAGCGGAGACGATCTCCGCTCGGACGCGCTAACGAGCGATCTGTCGAGCTGCGGGAAACTCGAACCCGAGGGTCACCCCTCGCGCCAGGCCGCCCGATAATCTCCATCCGCCAGCCCCCGCAGGACACAGTCGCCTGCGTCCCTTCATTCCTAATCCCGCCTGCGCTTTCGTTACTACGCGGACGAGCCAATCGCGTCCGTCCGAGTGGGCGGGGCCGGCTTGGCCAGGACACGCAGCCGATGATTTGAAACGTGAAATCGGGCCACGGCCTCCCTAACTGCCAGTGTGTGACCTCAGTCTCCCGGAAACGCTTCACACACACATGCAGTGCATGCACACACACACACACACACACACACAACACACACACACACACACAGAACGCTCTAGCCTTATTGTCTCATTTCAGACGCACTGCAGCCGAACACACTCCTGCTCTGGCTCTCTCTCAGATCAAACGAGCTGAGGACACAAAGGGAGTGAATGTTCAAATTGGAAGGTATATATAAAAAATAAAAAAAGAATTACAGTAAGAAAGAAGAAGAGTGGTATCAGTTTTTATTCATGCAGCTGAATGGCCACGGTCGGACAGGAAGTGATCCTCTTGTTCTCCCCAGAACCCTATCTGCGTAAAACCATAGAGATCCAGAGCAAAGGTGCTCCGCTCAGCCGTGACATCAGAACCAGTGACCAGCCACTTATAAAGTCTCATTTGAGAACCTCAACACGGCAGCCGTCTATCTCTTCACAAGCAGGCGAACACGGGGACAAAAATAGATTCTGCCACTTTCATGCAACGTATAATTCAAGTGTCTATAATTCAAAGACAGCGTGAATTTCAAGAAAGCTCAAAGAACAATCTTCAGCTGAGACAAAGAACTCGACACTCGTGTGCGCGTTATTCTTTCCACGGTCTACACCCGTATCTATCCGACAACAACGCCTCCATTTTGTTATCAGGCTACGTGCAACGTTCAGCACCATGCCTGTGTAAGAGGGTGTGTGTTTGTGCGTGTCGTCTGTGTGTGTCCCACGCGAAGTTCGACTCGTCTGCAGCTCAAACTGGCCGCAGTTCTCTCCTCCTGTGGGCCCTGTATTTAATACACGGCATTATGGCTCCCCACACGCGGCTGATCCCCTTCTTTCTGCAAAGCAGTCTGGGACAGATGGGGTCTGGGCTGAACTCAGCTGCGGCGTTAGTGTTCCACATGTCCCTGTGTTCGGCCATTTCAGCGCACCTTGGTTTTTGCGGCTTGTGGTTTTTAGTCTCCGAGGCTGATTGGTTGACAGCTTGGGGGCTTAACTGAGGGGGGGGGGGGGGGGTGATGGTTGTTGCCGTTTCCTGACGAGGCGCACGGGCTCATGCACGGTGTAGGGACCAGTAGCGGTACAGAAAAAACAAAAAAAAAAAAAAAAAAAGGGGGTGGGGGTTTGACACTGTACGAGAGAAAGTGTGCTGAGCTTTTTGTACTGAAGGCGAAGGAAAGATTAGGTTTTATAAACCTAGAGAGCTTGTGCGGTTTTCTGATCACGCAAAGGTGAGATTATTTAGCAGCAAAGAGAGGTATGGAGTAGAGAGGGTGAGGTTTTTAGTACACCATGGAACAGAGAGGGTGGGGTTGTAGTACTGTGCAACTCACTAGGAACTACTGGACCTAGGAATATGCCAGATGTACTAATAAAACAGGATGAAATAATTAATATGCAAATGTTGTTTATATACTGTGCGTGCAATAACAAAACACTCAGTTCCTAAGAATGATTTGCAGCTGTCAAAACAATAATAAATAATTACAGGACATGAATAGATTCTCTTTATATTTCATCTTCAACTTTTCTTTCAGCTAATAAACAAACTAACAGAGGCGTTTTCATTGGAAAACTATGTATCCACTTGCACACGTAGTGTCTTCTGATTTCACATAAAATGCCAAAAAAAAGAGAGATAAAATTAATGTCTGTTCTTGATCACTGTAACAGGCATAAAATAAAGGTTATTTCCGGTGACAGAATCGCTGGCTGCCTGAATCTTAGGAAAGTTGGACCAAAGTACAGCTGTGAAGTGTTCAGAACATTCACTAGTCCACACACTCAAAAGTTTTCAAAGACAGGGATAAAAAATTTAAAAAAAACACTGGCAGGTTTATCAAGATATAACGCCGTTATGAGACTGGTGCCAAATCACAAAATAACATTAGTGAAAGCTACTCATTTATGTTTCAAAGTTCATGTGACAACGAGCAGCGCTATTGTTGGCCAAACGTTTGGAATAAATTGGCAATCCGGCAACTTTCGTTTATAAAAGCGAAATGTGGCCAAAATGAAAACGCGTTTTACGTTTCAGTTGAGAGGACTGCGCCATCGTTCGGCCAACGGATGGAGCCAAGATGAAGGTGAGAAGCAGCATTAAATTGTGGTTCACCTGCGAGCGGTTCTCATTCATAAACTGACGCACGATATATTTCACTTTGCTAAAGCTACTGTCTGATAAAAGGTAAAAAAGCAACCTCACATTGGCTGTAATTTATGAAGACATTTCCTTTACACAAATTTGCTCCTTCCTTTCATTGGAAGGTACTCAGCACCTATGAGTACACTGCCACAATTTTCCAGGAAGGACACTCCTCTTAAAAGTGGCCTGCACAGTATCGTATGGGTGGGGGGGGGGGGGGGGGGGTATAATATTGTACAGCAGCAAAAACCCTGTTCCTGGAGATCTACTGTCCTGTAGGTTCACACCAATACTGTCATATCACACAGCTACAGATTCTTTGTGCTGCTAATTAGTAGACTCATGTGTGCCAAATTAGGGTTGAAATGAAGACACACAGAACAGTAGCTCTCCAGGAACAGAGTTGGGCAGTCCCGTCATACAGGGTGTATGGCAATGTCAGGACGGGTACTGTAAGGCTGGGGTAGGGAACCAAATCTGGCTCCCTAAAAATCAGCATGGGCCCCAAAGATAGATATAATGTGTATACACATTTGCTTAGTGTTTGTACAGTGTGTATATTTTATGGAAAGGATGGAAAATTTACTGCAATGGAATACAAATGGTACAGCAGAAAAGAGGGAAAGTAAGAACTTCATAAAGATGCACTAACTCAAATCGTCGGCAGTGACTCGCACAATGGCACCGGGCTCCAGTCAGACACGCATTTATAACAACACATTTTAACTTGATGTTCTTTTTTTATTAACCTCAAAGTACGCCATTATGAGACATCGTCCATTATCCTGGTTGAGAAAACCCTTTTTACAGCCTTTGTGTAACGGCGGCGTTGGAATAAATTTACGGCGCGCGCGTTGCAACTTTTCATTGTCTTAACGGGCGGGAGACGCAAGTGCTTCGCTCGAGAGCGGCATAATCTTTATCAAGAGGGCACATCTGACCTCGTAAATTTCCTTTACCGCTCGGGTAATCGCTGCCATCCCCCCGGCAAAGCGTGCGACAACGCGTTCAGACAACGGACGATTTCCAGCCGAGGTCTCCGCACGCAGAACACGCGTTCGAGAGCGCATCAGAAACGACCGTCTTAGATAAGCCCCCTCCCCGAACTCTACCGAGGCTGAATTGTGTTTCCCTCTGGCAACGCGTTCATGATCCGTGTTCCGGTCGGACGGTGAGGCAGGACCGGGGTGCGTGGTGAGGTGTGGGCGGGGCCTGTGGCACGGTTCTTTGAAAAGGTAAGAGAGAGAGACCGCGGCCCTGTTGCTTGGGTGTGTACTGTGCGGAATAGAGGGCTTGGTGGTGTCGTACAGGGGGGTTTGTGATGCCGTACGGGGGGGGGGGGCTTTGTGGTGTCGTATGGGGGGGGGGGGGGGCTTTGGGTGTTGTACAGGCAGGTGAGCGGTTTTAGCGCCATGCTAGGCTTACCTGCCATCTGCTGAATTCCACTGAAGGCTCCCAGATTACTGGAGGAAGTAGCCTGCTGAAGAAGCTGAGAGAGAGAGGGAGAGAGAGAGAGAGCGAGAAGGAGGGAGGGAGAGAGGGAGAGGGAGAGAGAGAATCAGGAAGGGGACACCAGCTTAACTGCGTATGTAATAGCTGAAAGTTTACACAGGAGTAACACACTGTAACTGACACACTTTGGGTAAAGAGGAGACAAGGCATTGACTAATGCACGATATCATGACAGTGCAGCGATTTATACGCTTCCTTGTTCTTGTAGTAGGATTAGAAAACACACATAAACTATCTGAATAACAAACTGTGGTACTGGCAGTTCCTAACATATCAAGTACCCGGTCCTTTTAAAAACAGATAAGATGTCTGTAGTTGCTGTGAAAAAAAGGCAAAATGTCAAGGTGTGATTTGCTTCTCAAGGATCTCCTGCTCCTGCTGCTGAACAGTCCCCCCCCTCTGTAAAGTTCAAATATTTTCTATAAAGGACAACATATCCTGTTCTGTATCTCCAGTGCAGTTCAAAATGGCGCCACGCAGAGTCAGTTCTGCAGGCTTCATATAAACAAGCGTCTGGAAAAAAAACAGCGTTCTCAAGGCCAGCAGCGTCACTGTGGCAGAGCAGGAGCCGCTCCTTCCTCACCCAGGCCCCTCCAAGCGGGGAAACAGCGCTACAGCCTGTAACACCAGCGCGTTTACACGCCAGCGAAAGGTCACACCCGAAAAGGAAAAGGGCAGTTCTGTGGACAGTGGCACTCATAATTAAAAGGAAAAGTTACGTGTGTCGGTGCTGCTGTGTGTATAAACAGGTGTCAGAGAGGCTGGGGGTGGGGTGGGAGTGGAGGGGGGGGGTGGGGGGGGGATGGGGGGGCAGAAGAGTGGAGATTAGGGGGGATAGTGAGGGAGGGGGGGGGGGGGCGGGGGGGGGGGGGGGCGGGGGGGGGGGGCGGGGGCGGGGCTCAGCGGGCGGGGACTGACTGCGGCTGCTGCGACGGCTTGGTTGGCGGTGGGCGGCGGGGCGACGGAGGCGGGGCTTCTTACTGCCAGATACTGCGGGGTGAGGCCGCCCAGGCCGGTCAGGTTGCCCCAGGTGGTGGCGCTGTTGAGCTGCTGCATCTGCTGGGCCAGCTGCTGCTGCAGGCGCCGCTGCTCCTTGTCCTTCTGCGTGTCGGCGAACTTCACCACGATGGGCGAGGAGCAGCCCTGCGGGGGGGGGGGGGGGGGGGGGGGGGGGGAGAGGGGGGGGAGAGCGTCGTCAGGTTCCGCGCACACGCACACACATGCACTCGTGCGCAGGCACATGCACGCACGGACACACACACACACGCGCACGTACACGCTCACACGTACAAACACATGCACACACGCACACACACTTGCACAGCTGTGCACACACGCTCACGCTCACTCATGCGCACACACACACACGCACACAGTATCTGGGGAAAGGAAGGACTGATTCTCCACTTAATACACTCTCAACAACCCCAAAATTGAAATTCCGGCTTTGAATTCAATAGCAAAAAAAAAAAAAAAAAAAGAAAAAAAAAAAAAGAGGCACTGTGGATTTATTCCAGTGATTTCCTGATTTATAAAACTATTTCATCACCTCAATGAAGTGGAGAGTGGGAATGGTCTGGCGCTGAGATCTAACGGCTAGCGTGCGCGCGGCTATGGCAACCGTCCTGCAACTTCCTCCTCGCCGCGCCTTCGCGCTTCTACAAGGCCGCGGTGCCGTGAGATTCATCGTGTGTTCAGTATGTGTTCAGTATGTGTGTGTGTGTGTGTGTGTGTGTGTTCAGCCCTTCTCAGGAGTGGCGGTGCTCTACAACCTCGACGGAAACAGGCAGGAAAGAGGCGGATGCACACGGACAGGAAAACAGCAGGGGTGTCCAATCTGATCCTCAACGGGCCGGTGTGGGTGCGGGCTTTTGTTCCAGCCCAGCACCATGACACCTGATCCAACTTAATTAGCTAATCACGGTCTTCAATCAAAGAGCGCGATAATTAGAAACAGGTGTCGAAATGATCGGCTAAAACAAAAACCTGCACCCACACCGGCCCCATTTTTTGGGGTGACGCTGCACACCCCTGCCTGGCACAGAAAGGGTTGGCGTTCGGCTCGCTGATGCACAGCTCAGGATGCACGTCAGAGCTAAGCGCAGGGATAGCGCAGTCCACACCGCCGCACTGCATGCAGGGAACGCCCTGAACCACAACACGCAGCTCCAGCCTCGACTGCGTCGGCTCGTGGGGCCCGACTGTCAAACGCAGCTGCACCTGCCTTAATGCCATTTACCCACGGTGCATCTGCTGCCACCTCCATTACGCACGCACAGACAGGCATGACCGCACACACAACCGCACACGCAGACACACACACACGCAAAAAAGAAAGGACATGCATGCACACACACACACACACGCAGACACACAAACACACACGCGAAAAAAAGAACACGCATGGGCACACACACACGCAGACACACACACACACACACAAAAGGTGCAACGAGTTCTTTCGGTGGGATGGCAAGCCAGGGTAAATCTAGGGTTACGCCGAAGGCTCCATTTCCACAAAATATCCTCCTGCACTTAACATGCCTCCTCCCAGAATGAATCAAACTGTCAGCTACTCAGAGACATGCAGATGGCACACATATATTATGTCTGCCCGGCTGTGTTGAGTCGCGGCGTCGATGGGCACACGCATCTGTGCGATGTGTGCGCAACAGGGAAGGCGCTGAAATTAATACGGGATCGGAAAGACTGATATCGAACTGCGCAGTGTACGTGCGTACTTCAAAACCCACCCTTATATGCACTTATAGCACCCGCAGCAGCAGATGAAACAAAGTCATCGGTGCCATACAGTCGGCCACAGTTCAGTTTACCAGGCCGTGCATTTTGTTAGGTTGCCCGAGTGGATTCAGGGCATTCTGAGATCAAAAAGTCACGCATCGCTTCATCTGCGGGATCTGAGGGGAGAGAGAACCTTTGAGAGATCTATATCTGATGGAAAACTGCCCCCCCCCCCCCCCCCCCATCCATGCCAGCTTGCCCAGTACTCTCAGAATTCCTTCCCAGAATTCCCAATTCACTGAGGGGAATCTGATCCTACTGTCGTCGAGGGGCTCTCTGGGTCCGAGCGTCTCGGAGATGTTTATTCCATTTGTAAGAGTAATTTTCTTTTTTTTTTTTCCTTCTTCTTCTTCCATTGAGTGACAAGAGGGGGGCGGAAAAAAAAACAAAAAAAAAAAACAATCTGCTGGAGGTGCCAATCATGGGGTCCCGCCTCGGCCTCCACTCCGCTAAATATCTCATTACGTCTGCCGACACCCCTGAGATTGAAACGGGTCTGCGGCCCGCGACTGCGGAGAACGCCGCCGCCCCTTCCTCCTCCTCCTCCTCCTCCCCAGCCCGGAGCGCGCGCCCTGCCCCCCCCGTACCTCCCAAAACGCTCCCGAACCCCGCCCTGCTCCGTCTCCACACGCGGGTTCAACCCCCCCCCCCCCCCCCTGCTATATTAATTACATTTATTTATTTCCGCCGCCTCTCCATTCCGCAGCGGAGGAATTAAAAAGCACACTCCAGTTCACCGCTAATCAATTCCTGTTCTGTTCAGTCTATCATTACCTGCCGCCGCACAAGGACAAGAAAAATATTGGTTTCACATTTCAGGTTTTTCAATTGCGTTCTGTTCGCTGACGGCGCGGCGTCTCCCGGGGGGGGGGGGGGCCTGCGGGTGGGACGGAGGTCCAGACGTCTTTTTTTACCAGAGCCGCGGACGGTTAGCCGCTAACGAAACCGAGCGCGGCGGAAGCGTGTCGCGTCCGGCTCTGTGAGGACGTCGTCCGCTTGGAAAAAACCGCTCGAGGGCCTCGTCTGGAGAGGACCAGGCGGCCGGAGTGGGGGGGGGGGGGGGGGGGGGGGGGCATCGATTCGATGGCCGTCACGTCCGCAGCTCGGTGGAACGCTTCGCCGTCAGCCCGAACTCAAACGAGTCTGCTCCTCACGCCAAACATTTCCAGCGGGCTGACTTTGCAAATGAGCCCGTCGAAGTTCTCCACGGTCTGGAGAACCGCGTAATGCGTACGGTCGGGTTTTACGCTGCGGCGCGGTCAAGCGCGGCGCCCCGTTAAATCTCCACAGGCCCCGAGCGAGTCAAACGGTTTTAAAAAAAGATGGCTAATTCTCCGAGAGACGTAGCCCCTACCGCCGCGAACTGAAGGCTAATCCTGAGCGGATACATTCCGCTCCTCCTGAGCAGAACGCTTCAGAGAGCACGTGCGTCATCCCAACTGACGCGCTCGCCATCCCAACTGACGCCTTCGCTAACGAGCAGGAACGGGCCTTCACCCCGCCCTCATGCAAGAACACCCTGACCAGCAGGACAGAGGAACGTACCGGAAATTAGGCTGTTCCATTACCATGGCCGTTTGCCAGGAGCACGATACACAGCCGGCGTGGGTTAGCCAAAAACAACGATCGCTAACGTGCCCGGCGTTGGGAGAATAACAGATGAAAGAGCTCTGGTCGCCGCGGGCCTTGGCTCCTGTCATTGGGCTGAACCAAGGTCCTACGGCTGAAATTTAGCCGTCCTAAAGGAACGCCGGCAGCAATTACAGCTCTTTTTGCGAGGTCAGCGGGTTAGTGGTTTGAAGAGGACGTCGGTTAAGGTGTTCCCCGATCGCAGGCGTTTCCCAGTACGCGGCGCTGGCCGCCCCCTAACCTTCTCGCCGTGTCTCGCCGTCTCATACCTAACCGCTATTTTTAGCCCGCGTTCCTCCCATCCGCGAACACGACCGCCATTTGCAATCTCGCGAGGAAACGTCCAAAGGCCTTCGTCGCGTAGACGTCCTGCTGAAATGCACGCTACTGCTACACCCCCCCCCCCTCCCCGCCGCCGCCCTGCTACGGTAAAACGGCCTCACGTGTATCAAAGGTAAAAACAGAAACGGGGTCAACAACTGGGCCGATCGCCCGCTTGTTCGCGGGGAGCGGAGGGGCACTTCGCTTCACGACGGCGACGCCTTTGTGTCGAGTTCCGCAGCTGCTTCGCTGCGCGCCGCGTGCGGCCCGATTCGCCATGACGACAGGGGGACGGCTAGGGTCGGCAAACGGGATACGACCGTTAACGAAAAGCGGCTGCGAATCAGACTTTGGCGGGGGCCCGTAAACAAAGCGGAGGGGAGCAGAAATGAAGTTGACCCAGTTTGGGCTTCTGGGAGTCAGCCAGGACAAACACGGCGGCTCGATCAAACAAACAGGGGGCCCCATGTGCACCATTCAACCCCCCCCCCCCCCCCCCAATCTGACCCCACGGCTGCTGTCATTTCCATTTTCAATATCTCCTCATTTTCTTCTCTTTTCAACACTGGCCCTCTTCCAAAAAAAAAACAGGACTAAACAGGACATCTAAAATGGCTCTAATGGAAAGAGAAAAAAAAAAACCTTGCCAATAACCACATGTCACTCACAAACATCCATCCCCAGACACGTAGCTTTTTATTTATTTTTAAATTGCTAATGGGTTACATAAAAAGCACAGGCCACCTCCCGCCCTCCCGCCAAAGCAGTTTATTCCAGACTGAAAAGGGACAAACGAAGCCATCCCGCGCAATTTTCTGCTTTATAACTTCTGACGACAGCAACAACGTAAAACACGGCGAGTGCGTTCCGCAGGGGGGGGGGGGGGGGGGGGGGGGGGGGGGGGGGGGGGGGGGGGGTGTGATGAGCGAGATTCAGCTTTAGCGTCGCCGTGGGACACGATGGTGCCGTTCTCGCGGCCTCCCGCTCACACACACACACACAAGCACGCGCACGCGGGATACAGCTGTGTGGCGGTCGTAACGAGCGACCTGAAAAAGAGGAGGGGGGGGGGGCCCCGATTTTGCTAACGAGGGACGGCTCGGGTGAGGGCTGCGGACACGGTGGCTGAGGTGCGGGGGGACGGGACGGGGCGGGACGGGACGGCGTATCGTTCGAAAGGACACGCCGCAGAAGGCCGAAACCCACTCGAGGAGCCATCAAAGGTGACATTTTGACTTGCGTCGAGCGGGGGGGGGCTCCAGCAAAGACTTTTACTGCTCTATCGAGGAACACAGGAAACACTTCCAGAGGCCTGCTGGCACTGGCCGGAGGTTGTCTGGCTTTAAAGTCACCTTCCAGTGTCTCTGGCAGGGGTCCCGTTTCATCCGAGGCACAGCCGCGGCAGCCAAGGCCCGTCTTATCTGACACGGCTCTAAAAACACCATGTCCTGCCCCTTTCAAGAGAAACGGAGTCCCTTCAACTCTCATCTCACGGCTTTTTTTTTTTTGGAGTTTTTGTGACTGTTGTGTAAGTATTCGAAGCCATTTTTTTTTAGTTGCGTGTGTGTTTTACCCCACCCCCCCCCCTCCCCCTCACCCCCACTTTCAATTTCAGCAAAAGAATGTAGCTGTGACATTTCCCAAGTGACTCCACCACACAGAAACATCGGCAGAGGAGGAAGCAGGAGAGAGAGAGAGAGGGAGAGAGAGGGAGAAAGAGAGAAAGAGAGGGGGAAAAGAGAGAGAGAGAGAGAGCGAGTAGGAGAAGAGTCAGAGAGAGAGAGAGAGAGAGAGAGAGAGAGAGAGAGAGAGAGAGAGAGAGAGAGAGAGGGAGGGAAAAAAGAGGGCAGAGTGATACAGTACCTCCATGGTCTGTGACTGGTGCATGGCTTTGATTGCATTCTGTGCCATAGCCCTGGTGGAAAACGTGACAAACGCACAGCCTGCAGGGGGGGCAACGGGAGAGGAGGAGCGGGAGGAGGAGAGACCAGAGAAAACAAAACAAGACAAAAGGGTTGGACAACTCGTTATAAACCCAAAAAACAGAGATTCTACAGTCAACGCTCCACAAGACGACATCTTTTTTTTTTTAAACTCGGTAGCGAGCACACGGAGAATCAGAACAACATCAACCACAAGAAACATCTGCTTTTTTTTTGTTTTTGTTTTTTTTTTTTTTTCGTTCACAGCCCAGGACTTGTTAATCTAGAAGCTTCAGACGTGAGACGTTTTTTTTTTTTGGACACCATGGGGTGTGAGGTTGGGTCTGGATATTGAATGGGGGGTTGAGGGGGGGTGGGGGGGGGGGGGGGTTAAAACGCTCCCTCTCTCTCACACGCGGGACTCGGGGGGCTCGATTACGCCTGATGGAGGGGCCGCCGGTCCGCCGGTGCGATGGGGGAGCGGGCGAGTCGGATTAGCATTTATATTCATCCGCTCAGCCGTCCGCATCCCGCACGGAGACCCCCCCCCCCGCGCCCCCCCCCCCTCCACCCCGGACCCCGCGTTCGTCACCGCTGGGGAGCGAGGGACGCCGGAGCCTTGGCTCTCTGTAATGATGACAAACGGTCCCCGGGGGGTCTGGGGGGTTCGGGGGGGGGGGTCGGGGGGTCTGCGTGCGGCTAAAACGGAAACGGCAGCTCGGCTCGCAGGCAGTGGACAAACTGCGCCAATTTGGGAGCGCGGCGCCGTTCGGCGGTAAAAAGGGGCCGTTGCGTCTCTAAGAGGAGCCGCGCTTTTTTTGGGGGGGGGGGGGGGGGGGGGGGGGGGGGGGATTACCTTTAATATCAGCCTCCCCCCCACTGGAAAATGACTTCTCTCCCCTCCGATGGACAGAATCACAATTACGCGCATCTGTTTTTGCTTGTTAATGCAGGATCAGATCCGGCTTTTTTTTTTTGGGCTTACGGTCCGTTGACTACGCCGGCGTTGTGAGAGAGGGGTGGAGTTTCCCCCCCCCATTTTGTTTCACCCCCGCAATGACCCGTTTAGCGGTTCAAGGGATGATTAGAAAAAAATTAAATATGGAAGGAACCTGCAAAGCGTTTTAACCCCCCCAGGCTGACCAAGGGCAGCAGTGAGCACAGAGACACTTTATTAAGAGATCAGCCTGATCAGCCCCACGTGAAGGAGATGGAATTTACCAGATTATCAAGTCATGACTGCAGTGACATCCGATTCACAGAGCAGACGTACGGACAGACAGTGACAGAGAGAGAGAGAAAGAGAGAGAGAGAGAGAGAAAGACAAGGGGAGAGAAAAAGGCCAAGAGAGAGAGAGGTGGGAGAGGGGGGGAGAGAAAAAAAGAGAATGAAAGTGTAAGAGACCAACAGGACCGTCAGAGGGATCGTGTGTAATAGAGCACAGAAAGAGAGAGAGAGAGAAAAGAGGGAGAGAGAGAGAGAGAAGCTCCCTGTCATTAACACAAGTGCTATCATTGACCTGCGAGTTTCAAGGTTTCAGAGTTGTTCACCTCCCCTCTCTTAAAGGAGGAATGCTAAAAGTTCTCTAGCCTGTGGGCTGCTTGCTGGGGATTGGCCGGGCGCTCATTATGTCATTATGTAGCTACCGCCTCCTCCAGGAGTTCACAGACGAGGTCGGTCACTGCGTACCATTTCCACAGCAAAACGGCAAGAACGCTGGCCTCCTTCTGTCCTCTTTAACACGGCCACGGCCACAGCAAGCAAGCCAAAGAAAAGCTAAATAAATTCATTATCAAGTAAAACATCATAAATAACCATTTTTGACTAGAAAATTGAAAAAAATGTCATATAGATTTGCCGTGTCATTTCAAAAAAAAAAAGTTGGTAAACACTGAATTCCACTTTCGGTAGTTTGGCATTGTTAAAATGACCCAGATGTGACTTCTCTTTAGAAAAGTAATGAAAACTCATCTCTCCATGAGGTGACCCATTTGTCAGACTTTCTCCCCGCACGACGCAGTGAGAGCGTAAGTTCAGAGCGACAGGAGGCTGTCTTGCGTTTCGCCCGAAGGAAGAAAAACATGTATTCTCTCTGAATTTCTTACGATGCCACCCTCTCTCTCTCTCTCTCTCTCTCATTCTCTCTCTCTCTTTGTCCCTTTCCTACAGGGACCTGATACAGAACAGTCACTGCATTATAGTGCGTAAAGCAGATTAATAAAACACGTCCACAGAGGGCACAGTAATTTACTCTCACCAAAAAAAAAAAAAAAAAAAAAAAAAAAAAGTATAAATAATTTTATAACTTGGTAATTTGGTGGCTAGACGACGGAGATACGGCTAAAAATACGGCAGTCCGCATTCTGTCGTCATGTGCCGGGGAGAGCAGTCCTTTAAAGAAAGTAGGGTAGCTCCCTGGGCTCCGGCTTCCACGCGCGGCGCGGTGCGCTCCATATTTTATTAATAGCCGGCTGGGCGCGGCGCTGGGGCCGGGCTGGGCTGAGCGATGCCGCTGCTCGGCGCCAGGCTGAGCGCTACCCGCGGCTCGGGGGCGCGCGGATGAGCGGGAGGCCTACTTGAAGACCCATTTATCAGCACCTGAGAGCAGCGCTGCATCCTCCTGCAGACACTCCTTATACCTTCTTCTTCTTCAGTTTTTTTTTTGTTGTTGCTATTTTAGACGATTGCATTTCCACCCAGTCAGATTTCTGTAAATAACTCTCTCTCTCTCTCTCTCTCTCTCTGTCTCTCTTCCTCTCTCTCTCTCTCTCTCTCTCTCTCTCTCTCTCTCTCTGTCTCTCTCTCTCTCTCTCTCTCTCTGTAAATTCTCGGAACGCGGATGGCTTATTGGATCTTGTGTACGGCTGAAATATTAATTTGGGACTTGAAGAGCGCGATGGAGGAAGAAGCGAGAGGAATCTGGAAAGATGGAGGACGCAGCGGGAGAGAGCGGCTGCTCGGAACAGGGGCGGGCCCGAGGAACAGAGAGGCTGCTGGGAAGTCGGAGGACTGACGCACTGGGAGTGTGCGCCCACAGAGCGGTGGTAAGTCTGCTCAGATAGATACGTTAAGAGAGGAGAGTCAACAAAAAAAGACAACATATACAACACGACAAAATCAACAGAATCAACCAAATGACAGTAGAAGAGACACCAACTCTACCTTGTGTTGGAAGAGAGGACAGATAGGACATTTAGATATCTGCACATTTTGTTTTTTACTGAAATGTTAGAAGTATGAGGAGGCCATAGACCATTGGGCAGCTCCTGTCTTGTTTGTCAGTGCTTATAAACAGCAACTGGGTTGTTTTGAAGACTAAATCCACCCATTCGTCTCCAGGAGGACATCCTCAGCACTGCCACCTGCTGGACGGAGGGGAGACTCGCAGCGTGGGGCTGCCATGGCGTTGCAACACCTCAGGTGGCCCAAACTAAAGATGGGGAGGAAGAAAGACAACCTGCCCAGGCCTCATAAAAGCCCAAAAGCACAAAAGCCTCCTTCTTCTTAAGAGCTTCTCTTGGAAAACATTTTTTTTTTTTTTAATTTCAGCACAACAGTGGGTGGTTAAGCACAAGACATAGCTAATGGCTTGAACTCAACCCGCCTATTATTTATTCATTTTTCAACAAAGAGTTTTTGAGCGAGGGAGGGAGGGAGGCTGCCGCCGTTCCAAATTAGAAACTGAAAGCACTAAAGAGAGAGAGAGAGAGAGACAACAAAAAGTGCAGAATAAGACTAAAACACAAGACACATCCAGAGGAGTTTTCCACCCAGTGGTCCTATGGAACAGTCACATCTTTTAGGTGAGTATTGTTCCGCCCGGCGGTCAAAAGGGGAAGTCACATCTTTCGAGGTCAGATTCGTTTTCCCAGATCGCTCGGGGAAGTGCGAGGTCTGGCCCGGGTTCGTTTGCAACTCTACCGTGCCCGGTATCTGGTCCAGGACCATCTCACCTAACCCTAACCCTAACCCGGTACGCTGAAAGACACGAGGAGGAACTGATCCAGCGTCAGTGAGTGAGGGCAGCATCCATCTTCATCACGAGGAGCAGTGATGGACTGCATGTCACATGAGAGGTAGCGGGCTGTAAGGAGAGCCAGCAGCTTTCTTCAACACAGACAGTCCAACTGCCCAGGAACGGGTTACTCTAGGACCTGAATGGGCCAAGAACGGTTTACTCTTGGACGTGAATGGACCTGAAACACATTTACTGAGCGTTCCTCCCTATTCACATGAGGAGGTGCCTGCAATAGGCCTGTGATATTTATAACAAGGACGTTTCCAACATGGATATTATGCTCTTCTAAAGGCTCGGTCGAAGGAACCCGAAACAGAATGAAGTATCTGTGGAACGGTGTCGGTGTTTGTCTGCGAGTGCAAGAGTGCATGTGAGAGTATGTTTAGCATATATAAGCATAGTGTGTGTATTTACATATTTGTGTCTGAAAAAGTGTGTGTGTATTGTGTGTGTGTGTGTGCACACGTGAGTGAGTAGTGTGTGTGTGTGTGTGTGTGCACACGTGAGTGAGTATTGTGTGTGTGTGTGTGTGCACACGTGAGTGAGTATTGTGCGTGTGTGTGTGTGTGTGTGTGCACACGTGAGTGAGTATTGTGTGTGTGTGTGTGTGTGTGCACACGTGAGTGAGTATTGTGTGTGTGTGTGTGTGTGTGTGCACACGTGAGTGAGTATTGTGTGTGTGTGTGTGTGTGTGTGTGCACACGTGAGTGAGTATTGTTCGTGTGTGTGTGCGCGTGTGACGAGTGTCATCCGGGGAGTGAAGTGGGACTGGTGCTCCGATTCTCTGCTCTGCGTTGCCATGGAATCCAGAGCAAGGGGGGCGCGGGTGGGGGGTGAGGGCGTGGGTGGGGGTGGCAGACGGACAGGGGCGCGCGCTCACCTCTGCTCAGCCCGTCTGGTCCTCTCAGAATTCGGCACTCCTCGATCTGCCCGAACGCAGAGAACATCACTCTGATGTCGTTCTCGTTGCACTTCTTGGAGACCATTCCTATGAACAGTTTTCTGTCTTCCACCGCTGCGAGATGAGAAGAGGAAGAATAATGAACGAGGGGGGGGAGGGGGAGGCCATTTTATCTGCTGGTTGTGATCAATCCCTGACACCACATCAGCCCTACTATTCCAAGTCTCAGTTCCCCTTTGTTCTCTTCCTCCTCCCCGTTTCTCTTTCTCTGGGTCCCCTCTCTCTCCCTCTCCCTTTCTCCTCTACACCTCCCACCCTGCTTTTCCTCTGTCCCCATCCCTCTTCCATGCCCGCTTTTGTCTTTTTTCAGCGTCCTCGTCCCATCCCTCTCTTCTCTCACGCTTCTCGTTCTCTTTTTCCACATCGTCCTCTCAGGGCCTTGTGTTTCTCTCTTCATCTCCCCTCCCTCGTTTTCCGTCTCTTCCTCTCTTTGTGCTTTGCCTCAGGCACTCGGGCACAATCTCAGAGAGTCCCCCCCCCCCTTCCTCTCCCCTCTCCCAAAACATCAGCCCCGTTTCCCCTTCCCAAACCACCCCAAAAACCGCACGCCTACTACACACAGCACGGACGTCAAACCAGTACACAGAAAATCGCCTTCAACCCTGGGACCATCGTAAGGACGGTAACAGAAATTTACCGAAAATTCCAGAAAAATGATGTCGTCTGAATATCGCAGTATCAAGTGCAATCCGCAGCATAGAATTTGAGGGTAAATATGACTAATGAAATTTCAGCTCTTTTCCACCTTCTGTTTTGGAAAAAACTACACAATAAATTGGGCGAGAAATGCAATGCGGCGACAATACAAACTATCAGCAAAATGATTAATGCAGGTTAACTGAAATACGATTATTGTGTTATTTGATCTAGAGCAGCAACTTTTCTTTTTCAATTTGTCTAGACATACCTTAAAGGTCCTACATACCGAATTAAATTTCATGACAAATATAATCCATGGTTAATGATTACATTTTTAACTGCCTGTGGCAGGCACTTTTTACTGAACTGCCTTCAAATTTGAAAAAACTGTTCATTTATGGACCAGTATCGTCACACACCAAAGGTGACCATTTCCTGAACAAGTAAATCTGCTATATATTGGATTGCATAGTGAAATACAACATGGGTATTACTGTTCTTCATTATGCATGGCTCGTTTACAGTATCTCAAAAAGCTGAAGACAAGTTAAGCGTTGGAAAACGAATAAATGACAATAGGAAACCTTTCACCTATGGGAAATCCCCCCCCCCCCCCCCCCCCCCCCACAAAGGGGTGGGATTCAAACACACATCACGTGTCATGAGTCATCCAAGGTGAAAAGCCCTGACTTCGCAGAAGGAAAATCAGGATGGCTGTTAGCCAATCGGATGCACGCTGTTCTCGTAACCCCTCTTGTAATCTTGTAAAAATGTAATAATTCTGAATTCTACAGCGAAATGGGCTCAATATCTCAGAGTCAAAATGCTTTTTAAGTCCTATTCACTTAATTGCTTTCTCCCATCTACGTCCCTAATTTTCCTAGAGTTGTCATCTTCAGTATTTTTTTGTGAACCCATTTGTGGAGTGCGTGAGAAAGGACAAATCTGACTGCAGTAGCGAGAGTGTGTGTGTGTGTGTGCGCGTGCGCGTGAATGTGTGACTGCACTGAGCTCTGTGTGTGTGTGTGTGTGTGTGTGTGTGTGTGTGTGTGTGTGCATGAATGTGTGACTGCACTGAGCTCTGTGTGGGTGTGTGAGGGTGTCTGTGTGTAACTGCACTGTGCTGTGTGTGTGTGTGTGTGTGTGAGAGGGTGTCTATGTGCGACTGCAGTGTGCTGTGTGTGTGTGTGTGCGTGCCTGAATACGTATGAATGCACTGTGCTGTGTGCGCGCGTGACTGTGCTGTGTGTGTGTGTGTGTGTGTGTGTGTGTGTGTGTGTGAGGTTGTCTGCGTGTGACTGCAGAGCTCGTGCCCTCCGACACATTCGATGTAACGCTAATCCAATTCATTTTAAATGAGGAAACTGTCAGCTCTTACCGAGAGGCAATGGAGATAAGCAGGCTGTTGCACTCTGGGAAATCAATAGCGCACTTGTTTATTTTGTTGTCTGAACTGTTTGCGCGTTTTAAACAAACCGTCCGGATATGCAAAAGACGCGACCGTTTTCAAAAGCTCTATCCCTCTGTACATACACTGTATCACCTCAGAGAAAGGCGTGGGGGGGGGGAGTTTTCCATAATTCGTTTGCGCACAAACGGAAACTGCGCGGAAAGGAAACGCATCACTGTCGCGCTGAGCAAACACCTGCGCTCGGTAAACTGTGTAAAAGGCAGAGGCACAGTCTGTAAGAGGCTCGGGAGGGTCCAGGCACCAACGGGCTCCGGCTCGCCGTGATCCGATAATGGTCTCATAAGGGCAATCTCTGCACCACCTTTAATCCAGCAGGATGATAAATCAGGTGCTTACTGTCACAGCGCACACAGAGAGAACGGTAAGTATTTATCAGGGTTTCTCCTCTGTAGTGAGAATGCGGTTCTCCATTTAGGCTGGGTTTTTATTTTTGTTTTTATTGTTTTTACTTTTTTTAGACTGCGAAATTAAGACACGGTGTTAAACGTGTTGAGAGGCAGTCATACGGACAGGAAAAAAATAAAGAATCAGTCCTTGGATGGAGTGTTTGTCTTCAGAACGCATTCAGAAACGCTTTCTTATTGTACCTCCCCCTCAACAGTGGCCTTTTCAGTTTGACTCCCTGCCCCCCCCCCCCCCCCCCCCCCTCCCCCCCCCCCTTATAGTAACCTTGCCAATGAATGTCCCACATAGCAAAACAGCGATGGCCCTGCAAACAGGCTCTCTACAGCGAGCCTCAAACACAGCAGGCTCCAGGGAGGCAGAGGTTACACAAAACAGGCGAGAGAGTCAATATTTAGCGGAAAGATTTGCTGTTTTGTTTGTCTTACTTGAGATGAAAGGTTTTTCAAACAACGCCCGCTTTCCAGTGCTAACTATTCGCGCTGTAGTCACCTGGATGCCTGGTGGCGGGGGGCGGGGCTAGGACTCATTTTCGGGTTCGCTACGTGTTAGCGCTCGCACACGGCGCCTCGTCACAGGTTCCTCCGACTCGACAAAGCTCTCACTTCCAAGGGTTTGGTTTTACATTCCCAGCCACGCCCCCCCCCCCCCCCCCCCCCCCAAGCCCCCCCCCCCACCCGCCCGCCCGACCGCTTCTCGCTGAAAATGGCAGGCACGAGGAGGGAAGCGAGACGCCGAAAATGGTTCCTCTCTCAGACGGACGCTGGGCACTCCGGCGGCTAACAGAGCAGCTAGCTGCTAGCACGAGGCGGATCTGCCCGTGCGCTGCGCCGCGGGCTGCTATAAAGAGCAGAGCGGTGGGGGAAAGAAAGAACCGCCTTTTAAACGGCCTTTTAGACAAAAACCCTCCGCTTTTTCGCCTCGTACGCCTTCCCACCGCCGCCGCCCGCGCTAGAAGGTCCTCTCGTATGTGCGTGATGTCATCTTACGCAGTTTGTTGGTGGGGGGGGGGGGTGGGGGGGGGGGCGCACTGGCAGTTGATACAATGGAAGGAGGACAAATTGGGTGCTCTGCCACATCTCCCCAGCTCTGCAGACTCTCACACAGGAATATTCCTTCGTCTTCATTTGGGACAGAGCGCTGGCGACGCCCCTGACCCTCCGCCACCACGGTCGCGTTCGACGCCCCGCGCGTCGCGTCTCCCCAGGCGCCGCGGCGGCCCGTAACGACCCCGCCGCGGCTCTTCAGCGGGCGCTCTCCCGGACCGTTATTGATACGGATGGCCCGTCGCCGGTCCCTAAACGACTTCCAGCCCGCCGCCTCGAACGCTGCCGCGCCTCCCCCGCTGCCGACAGACCGCGGGCGGCGCGGTCAAATTAGGGGAATAAAACGGGGGCGGGAGCCGTCGCTCGGGGGCTGGGGGGGGGGGGGGGGGGGGGGGGGGGGGGAGGAGGCGCGGGTCAGCAGCGGGCGAAAAAGGGCTGAACTTTCCCTGACTCTGCCTGGCGCCTCAATAATTCATCCGGGCCCCCGCTCAGGCGCGTGTCACACGCACACGCGCTCTCTCGCTCGCCCTTCCTCTCCTGCCGCGGCGTCTCTCCAGCTACTCACGCCTTGAGGCCCCGCGGAGACGTCACCCCCCCTCCCCCTCCCCCCCCCCCGAGGTTCGCTCGCTGGCCCCGCCCCTCCGGTTCTGGGGCTGCGGCAGCACCACTCACCGTTTGACTTCTCGCTGTCCGCAGGCTTCATCTGAATGGGATGATGCATCTGGAAGAGAGAGGGGGGGGGGGGGGGGGAGAACGCGCGTGTCAGGTGCACCGTGGGTAAAAGGTGAGGAAACTCAATATGGCGAGCAAATAAACAGACTGCGGTCTGGGTCCGGCGTCGCCTCTCCCAGGGTCCCTCTCTCTTCATCTGATGGGCTCACAGCCTCTGGGCAAGAACTCCCACACAAACCCCCCCCCCCCCCTTACCCCCACCCCCCCCCCCGCGCATTTTCCCTTATTGAAACGCCACCATGTGAACTCAGAAAAATAAAAATAAATAAATAAATAAATAAATAAACAAACAAACAAACAAACAGGGTTTTTTAAGTTCCACATTAAGCAGTTATGAGTCGAATGAAAAGATGAAGGCTTTTTTTTTTTTTCGATCGGACGGTGTTATTCTCGTCTGGAAGCGCTTGGGGTGGACATCATCGTGAGAGCCGCACTGTCTCTCTCGCCGGTTAGATTGGCCTTCAGGGTGGCACGTGGGCGTGAGAACGTATCGATCTGTCCTCTGACGCAAGGAGGCAAGATCGGCCTGCGCTGCTACCACAACTCCACAGGCCTGTGGCGAGAATCAAGGCTCGTTTATAAAGAGAGTTTACCAGCAGACACAATTGAGTCTTGAGTTTTAATACATTCTCCCCCCCCCCTTTTATATGAAATATAACACGAACATGGGTTATATATACATATTACCCCCCCTCTCCCCCCAGCCTTCTCCATTACCTTATTTCCATTACCTTCTTTCACATCTTGTCCCATCTATCATTTCAATTCAATTCAGATGAACTTTATTGGCATGACGTACCGTACATAGATACATATTGCCCAATCATGAGTACAACATGTGTGTGTATGCGCACGTGTGTGTGTGTGTGTGTGCATGTGTGTGTGTGTGTGGTAATTTCTGTATGTTAGCTTGCGTAATGTCAGATCCTATATTATATAATCTTTCCTACATTTCCCTCACTACCTCTACAAAAAATGTCTACTTTCAGTTCCACACGTTAATTCTAGTGACAGAGGACTGCCCATTGCTGGTGCATTATGGGCTGGCCATTGCACTCTCAATAATTGCTACTTGGGATGCTGGTGATTTACGAATCTGGGCCTTTTCTTTGTGCACTTACTAGACGTCGCTCTGAATAAGAGTGCCAGCTAAATGACTAAAATATAAAATGTAAATGTTACAAATAACCTTTTTTAAAAATTTCTCTGCAAATATAGATAATATATCATCATTATCTAAAGCATAACTATATCACACTTATGCATTTATGAAAAATGATTTTCCCCCTGCAGTGCTCATCATCTAATTTAAGCTGCACAGGGAACATGTAAAAAATACACACCCACACACACACACACACACACACACACACATTCGGTATTTAAACATTCAGCAACAGATCCTGTGGCAACAGCTTCTTTTGTACTGGGTACGACTGGGTTCTTTGCTGACGCTACAGAATGCTAATTCATGCATTTTTGCCACAGACAATAATAATAGCGGTCAAACACAAACAAACAATCTGGTCTTGTCTCTGCAGTCAACTTAGGTGACACCAATCAGGCCTGAGAGGGGAACAAGACAAACAAACCCGGAGGGAGAAACAGACACACGTAATAAGGCCACCTCTATTCAAACGTCACTTCAGGAGAGCAGTTCCAGTGGCAGACGTTTTAAGAAAACAAGTGTGCATGGGTTTGAGACTGGGTAAGAGCTACATGCAGCCAGCCCCTTGCCACTGACCAGCCTCACCAAATCAAACTCACGGCAAACCGATACAGCCAGCTCTGTACAAAATGTCTTCCATCATGGGCGAGAGAACGGGAGGCGGCACAGAACAATGGACATGAGCATGCTAACATTGCTCCCGCGCGCTAACGTCGCTCGCACGCTAACGTCGCTAGCGCGCTAACGTCTCTAGCGCGCTAACGTCGCTCGAGTGCTAACGTCGCTCGCGCGCTAACGTCGCTCCAGTGCTAATGTCGCTTGTGCGCTAACGTCGCTCGCGCGCTAACATCGCTCGCGCGCTAACGTCGCTCGCGTGCTAACGTCGCTCGCGCGCTAACGTCGCTCGCGCGCTAACATCGCTCGAGTGCAGACGCGCGGGTGAACGTACACTGCTGGACGCAGACCGCCGTGGAATCTGGGAAGCGGTAACCGTACGATAAAAAAAGAACACATCACATCCTGACACCCTGGTGTTAGCAAAAAAATAAAAATAAAAACGTCAGGGGAAAAGGCGGATGCCGTCCGCTCTCGCTCTCGGACCGCCTCTGTCTCTGTAATTATGCCGACGCTCGCCTGATCCGCTGCGAATAAGAATGGCGGTAATTCTCCGAATCTACGCAAGTATCAATCATCCCTCACTGATTCACACAATAAAGCCAGAGTGCAGAGGAGGACAGCAGCAGCCCCCGCCCCCCCTAACCTCCCGCAACCCCCCCCCCCCCCCAATCCCCGCCCCGCAGGGAAAAGCAGGCATCAGACAGAGAAGGGGTAAGATTAAGGTTCCTTTGTCTGATGGACTTGCTGGGAGTGTACCCCCTGAGCCAATCACAGCTCTGCCGGGGCATCCTGGCTGGCCCTCCAATCACAGCAACGAGAGGGCTTTGATCTTCCGCCCGACACAAACTCCACAAAACAAAAAATAAATAAATAAATAAATAAAAATTAAAACAAGTCCAACATCAATCGCCCTCCCACCCGACACCCACTCGTCTAAGCCTGTGGCTAACTTTTACAAAAGATTGAAATCCGTGAACTTCTGACCGTTCGCAATAAAACACGAGCTGCACTTTCTCTGAAGCCCAGATTGACTTTGGCGTGCGAAAGGTCGAGGCGTCCGGCGAGCTCGCCCGCCCGTCCGTCCGAAGGCCCCGGTCGCTAACGCTAATTACGACCGGCGCATTCTCTCCACGTCCCCTTTCGCCTAAAAAAAAAAGACGTGCGTCGCGCGTCCCGACTAGACCTCTCCGTAAATACCGAAGCGTTTCCATGACGGCAAACGTTGGGGGGGGGGGGGGGGGGGGGGGAAAGGATTGTGGGTAATGGCTTCAGAAACGCCACGGGCAGTAAATCAATGGCAGGCTATCGTTTAACAGCCCTGGGACCGTTAAGCCATCTGCGCTAATCGCTATCGGAGGACGGGGGGATTAATTAACATTTAATCATGACGGATCAATCTGTCGTCATCAGCGGCTACCTGGGATTATATAATATACGTCTAAACTATGACCTTTGAGTGTCCATAAAAACTTCTTTCGAATTGCCAATTACTTGGAACAAATGGCTCCGTTTTGTCAGCCTGTTCCTTGGCGTGATTAAAAACTCCCTCCAAAACGCTTTCTCAGAAGCCTTCAGTTCGTAACAAACAAATTAGGCAAAAAGGCCATCCGTCGGGTTTATCCGGGTCTTGCTTCTCGTTCGGCCGCCACGCCCCGGTGGGGGCGATTTTCGCCGTGAGGAGACATCGTTACGAGCGCCTCCCACGTGCGAGTGACGGTCGCAAACCGGCGACGGTGCCCGGGTGCACAGCCCAGCGCGACATGGCCGCCGGTCGCGAATCGATCGAGGTCGGGACGCTTGTGCGGGCCGTTTCTCTCCCAATTAAACAAACTGAAGGAGGAAATGCGGCCAAACTGCTGACTCCAGCGCTCGCACAGACTCGTGCACGCTCACATACGTGTGCCCCCTCCTACCCCACATATGTAATATTACTCCCACACACTTATCTGCACTTACTGAAGGCTGTAAGACAAACCGGCAACTCTGCTGAAGATCCATTCCAGTTTTAATTTATGATCCTCTTTCATCTTCTACGACTCCGTGAAGTTTTGCTAATGAAAGTACGGTCTTTGCTGGAATACCTTCAAGATGGCACGACAGTAGTGTAATCTCAGCAAGTGCAAGAGAGCAAAGAAACTGTTTCAGTGTTTCCACTTATTCACGTGGACACACACATGCACACACACGCGCACACACATGCGCAAACCCATGCACACACACACACGCACACACATGTGCACACACACCCATGCGCACACACACGCGCACACACACAGTGGCACACGGGGGTATAGCATATCAGCGGTACCTGCATCATCAGATAATAACCATCTTTTATTTTGACAGCGACCTGGCCCATTTAAACCGGTCTCACATTCCAAAATTAAGATCGCATGACCTGCCATTTTTGGCTCTGGCCCGAATCTGTCAGCGCACGCAGCTGTCAAAAACAACTTAACCCTGCAAGCCAGGCACGACACACACAACTCCTATATATCACATCTTCCTGTGGCCGCGGATTTGATTAGCTGTGAAATTCGGTTTAATCGGGTCCACAGTGACACCGGCTTGAGCGCGGTGGCAGAGGTCGCGTCCCGGCGAGCTGAGAGCGGACCTCGGTCGACGGCCGCCCGCGCGTGGTGGTCTGAACGAGGCTGCCTCGCCACAGCGCTAGCAAGAGCCGCTAACCGACGGTGAGAAAGGACGTCCGTCTCTTTATTTGCACTGTAGAGACGCCGCTATTACAATGATCATAAGGCCTTACTGAGCTCGGTCTGAACATCTTATTTTCATTTATTTTCCAAAACACGGTTTGACGGAACTTTTTTTTTTGATGCGGCTAGTATTAACGCCACATCAGAGATTACACGCTATAAAATGCGCAGCTTTGTCGGCGCACAGATTGACAAGCGCGGATCTGAGCTGATACCGAGCATTAACGCGAATGCGCTGTCGGACAAAAAAGCTCGGGAGCGCGCACGGGTTTCGCCGAGCCAGATGCTAACGCGGCGTGCTACCTCCGGCCGTCGTTTTCACGAAACGGTTTTTGGAAATCAGAAAGCGCGACCCCCCCCCCTCGTTTTACCCTCGAACGATCTCCCGAACTGGCACCGCTACTCGGGACGCGGCTTCCAAACGAGGAGAAGAGACACAAAGAAGCGCCGGCGTGGTGAGATTCGAGAAGCGAGAGGGGGACGTCGACGCCCGTGGCGTTCGGCTTCCCCCTCCCCCCCCGTCCGCCCCCTCCCTTCCCTCCCTTCCCTCCCGCTCTGGAACTGGGGCATCTGCCAATCAGCTGAATGATGTGATTTACGGCGGCGCGCGGCCGGCGGGGCCCCGAGCGTTCGAGGGCCCGGACGCGGGCGGGCCAGCTGCGGAGCAGAACAAGCCCGCTGATGAAGACTGAGGGAGACGGGCGCGGCGGGACCCTGGGAGGGGTGTAATTTTCGGCACTGCTCCGGCGAGGGGACAATATTATAAAAGTGAGTGATGGGGGCAGCTGCGGGGGCCACTGAGCCTTGTTAGGGGGGTCTGATAGATCTGATAGATTGCCGTTTTTTCCCTGTTGTCCCCCGCCCCCCCCCCTTCCCTCCTCCCTCCCTGGAGGCCCAGGAGAAAGCAAACATTTTGCGGGCGGGCGTTTCTCTCCCCCCCCTCCCCCCTCCCTCGGCCTCCGCGCGTTCATGCCGGTCTAAGCCGCCACTCTTGGAGAAGAACGGCGGTAATTCTCCAAATCTACATGAGGATCAATCATCCTCTGCGTTCGCACAATAAAATGGCAGACAGGATGGACGTCAACGTTTTTTTTTGTTTTTTTTGTTCGTTCCACCCCGGTCGCACGTCACGCGGGATGTCTCAGGTTGTGCTTGAGGTTTACCCAGAATGCCTCACTGCTCAGCAGCTGTATTTTAAGAAGCCCCCCCACCCCTTCCACCCAGCCCCTTCAGCAGGATGTGAGAGGCTTTGATCTTCATCCATACACCGGCTCCACATGAAAATGAGACCCTGGATCAATCATCCTTCCACACTTTAAGCTAAACGGGCTGCAATTGATTAGCATCCGATTGAGGCCTTCAGGACATCCACTGCCTTGCAGGACATCGCTGTAAGGAAGTCTTACACTCCCCTTCTTCATAGAACAGAACAGAGTAACTATTTTTCCCAGGGGGAAATTCAAAACACAAGACTTGTGAGGTCATGTCACCCCTTTCTGCTGTAAATGTATATTTGCCAAATCTGCTGTAGAAGGGTCTTAGCAAACTGACTAAGAATATTCTTTAGACTGTAGGCCATACAAGTTTTATAGTTCAATTAAAAACTTTACTCCAAAGTACAGCTGCATGTGGTTGTGATGCCTGGTCCTAAATATTGACATTCGATTTAAACATGGAGTAAATGAAAGGGCTAATGAGATTTGTTGAAGATATAACAAAGATCTGGGTTTAACCCCAATGGGTTTAAATGGCCCTGAGTTCCACTGTACACACAAACTCTTTACCTGTCAAGGACGAGTGTACTTGTGCGGACATGCAAGCTCACGTGGGTGTGTGTGTGTGTGTGTGTCCGCCCCACAACATTCCTAAACGCTCTTAAGGCCAATCCTTTTCCACTGCAGCCCTGGAACAGGAACCGCAGGAGCTGGAGCCAAACCTGGCCGGGGTCACGGGCTGCTTTTAAACGGCATTTCCAGTCGAAGCGCACGGCGCTGCACCGAGCGCGGACACCGGCCAGGCCGGGACGGGCCCGCCAAGGAGGAGGGATTCCAGGGACGACAAAAAACAAGAAAGAAAAAAAAGCCGGGGCTTTTGTTTTCTCCCTTGGAGTAAGCGCGGATGGTGTTCTCTTTTTCTCTCCCCTGTAGCTCTCCGCTGCGGTGCCAATGGAAGCGGTGTAGTCACGTGACTCGCCTGACTCCGCCTGCACGCTGTACGGTAAAACTAGGCCAGCGCTGGTGCGCTGTGACCAGGCTGGACCGGGCACTGCCGCAGCACGGGAAAAAAACGCCACGGCCCGAGACTGTGGAAAATTACCCATGAGCCCGCGCTGGCCGAGCGAGCCGGAGCCTCTCGCCGTCGCCTTTCCTCAAAAAAAAAAAAAAAAAAAAGGCACGATGACAAGCGTCCCCCCTTCTGACAGCTCCATAAATACCGGCGCTCCTGGGGGGCGGGGGCTGGGGGAGGAGCCGTGTTCTCGTCCGAAGGAAGGCCCTCGCAGGAAATCAGCCGACAAAACACCGCCGCTCCCCAACCCCCCCCCCCCCCCCCCCCCCCCCCCCCCCCCCCCCCCCGCGTGTCACATGATCATCCCGTTTCGCCGAACCGGCCGACTTCGGCAGCGCCGATGGAAGGAAGCGCGCGGCCATCGCGTATAAATCGCGAACGCCATCGCGGCTGGGCGGGGCCTGCAGCGAATCGTTTTTAAACCGACGACTGCCGCCGTGAGCTCCCCCCCCCCCCCCCCCCCCCCCCCCCCCCCCCCCCCCCCCCCCCCCCCCGCCCCCCCGCCGCTTTCAAATTTCCTCTGCGCGATCCAAAAAACGTCCTTCCAGAAACTTTAATGAAAAAACAGCACACTATAAATAAATCAAACAAAAAAGGCCATCCACCCTTTTCCAGCCTCTAATTTTTCATCTTCCTGCCGCTGGCCTTTGAGGCGGTCCATCGCCGCGGCGATGTCTTCATTAAAGAGAGCCCCTCTCTCCAGTCAACAGCGGGATAATCTATGAAATTGAGGGATTTCTGATAAGCCCTCTGTAACCCCTGACATTTTGCTGCTTTATGGGCAGGTATCAGACAGTCTCCCAGGCGTGGGGGGGGGGGTGGAGGGGGGCTGGATGGGTCTGTGGCTAGTGCTAATTAGATTTTACAGAACCATCCGAGTCTATCTCCAGTAGCCCGCGCTCTACAGAGGGTACGAACGCATCACAAACTCCGCAAGCTGGAAATCTCCATTTCTGATTGCAGAGCAAAGGACTCTGAGGCCAGTGCTGCAGTCTCTGCTATTTGCAGGCTTAGCAGAACCACTCAATTACCAGCGCACCAAGTAGGACCTCTGGCCACCTCTTTCCATCCCTCAATTCCGCCTCTCCTTCTTAATATTTCTCCCCCTCTTTCCTTCTCTTCTTGCTTTTTTCCCCCCTCCCTTTATCCAACTCCCCCTTCCCTTTCACCCCCGCCTCGTCTCCCTCCCCTTCTCTCCTTCCCCCTCCCGTTCTTCCCCTTTCTCTTTGTCCCCGCCTTGCGCTCTCTCTCTCTCTCTTTGTGTGTGGGTGTGTGTCTGTATGTGTGAGAGAGTGAGATGGAGAGAGAGAAGAGAGAGAGAGAGAGAGGAGACAGACAGAGAGAGAGAGACAGAGGGAGAGAGAGGAGACAGACAGAGAGAGAGAAGAGAGAGGGAGAGAGAGACAGAGGGAGAGAGAGCGAGGCTTTGGGTGCCCAGGCCTGGTGCCAGGATCCGGACAATCTGCAGTCCAGAGGCGCAGCCAGAGCTCGTTTGAAGTTCCTGCGTGTCTCCGGATCCTCATGAAAATTGGATGACCCTGCTCCTCCTCTCCTCTCCGCTCTGCGGGCTGTGGTCCAGTAAGTCCTGGACAGCTTTTCAGGTGAAATGCTTTTTGGCCATTGATTCGCGCAGGTAAACATTTCCTCTCAGCGAAGCCCGGCCGTGTGAAATGCGAGCCGCGCGCTCTCCTCCCTCCATCTTGGAACGCGCCGCGGTCTGAAAGGTCAGAGTTCGCCTTGTCGCCTGTCAACAGGCGAGCGCCGGACCCGGTGGGGGGGTGGGGGGGTGGGGGGGGGGGGGGGGAGAGTGACTGGAATACCACCTGCAGCAAAAACCCCCTCGCCTGCTCACAGCCCTCCAGAGTCCCTCAGCGTGCCTGAAACACGGTCCCCGAGCAAAGAACTTAGCGGGTTCAAAACAGGAACAGGAACCACGTCGGCCCAAAACAAAGGCCCCGCAGCAGGAGCTCTACGCTCGATGAGACGCGCACTGCAAACTTAAACACTCCTCTCTTTCTCCACAATCCCCCTAAAGCACCTCGGGTCCTTCCAAAAAGCACTAGAACAATCCGGCGTGTTATTATTATTACTATTATTATCGGCAGTTATGTAGCTATAACTCTCCTCTGCATTTCCACTAGCATTAGAGAGGACACGTCGTAATGTGCCTGCGCCCCCCCCCCCCCCCCCCCCGCCCCAAAGCCACGCACCTTGCAGAGCGTCTGCGTTCCGCGCAGTTTTCCGGAGAGCGGTTTCGGCGAGGCGCGGGCGTGCCCCCGGCTCTCCGCCGGCCCCTGTTCTCCCGGCGCCGAGCGGCGGCAGATGAGTATGATTAAAACATGAACGGGGGGCCGGGGGGGGGGCGGCCCGCCTCCTCCACCACTGTAATTCGGAGGCAGACAGATGGCCCCTCTCGCTGTGATTTCAATATCAATGACCGAGAGGCAGCGCGGGGGGGGGGGGGGAGGAAGAGACCACAGAGCGGTACAGCCGCATCGCAATCCTCGCTCCTTTCTCCAGACGCTGTGCGTTTCCTACGTTTCCCAGGCTCCCCCGCGGCTGACAGGCGTCGGACCTCCTTCCCGAATCAATACGGTTTAGCGGCGACGCGTGATTCGCCGAGGCGGGGTGACAAAGCTAATCTGAAACAACCGATTAATATTTCCCCTTAAATAAGCGAACGCGCGAAGCGGCGGCGTCCTCCTCCGGTCCCGTCGATCGGGTACGCGCTGCTCTCCAGCCTTGTTTGCGATAGCGTTCTGCTCTTCTCTTCTGCAATTACAGCCTTAATTAAATTGATTCCTGTAATGAGTTTCTGTAATGATTCCACTCCGGGGTTTGCGTAGCGAGGCTGCGATGGGGGGGGGGAAGCGTGCCCAGACGATATTTACCCTGGACTTTCGCGAGTGGAAGCGCGCGCGGCGCTCGCAACGAGGCGCAAAGTCCGCCAAATACCCGCCGGGGCTTTCGCTGCGGTTTCCACGGCGAGGGGGGAAACGTTTCAGCGTGGACAGGCTCCGCAGGGCTACGTTCCGGCTAACCCTGCTGACACAGTCACCACCCTTTAGAGTGCGAGATCACAAACACGCGGTCAGAACGCTCCTGACCGAACACTTCCAACGCTGATGTCACAATCACGGCTGGTGACCGACAGCAACGGGGGTTCTAGAACACTGACTTAAGGATTCCATGAAATGTGCTCTCCAAAGGGTTAAGCCACTCCTCTTTGATGAGGCGCGCACACTGGCGGGAATGCGAGGGCCAATCACACGGAGGCTTCCCGGCTCTGCAGACGCTGCGCAGGTCCTGCGTGTTTAAGCTGAACGCGTGCGCCTGCGCAGGCGACCCAAAACCAGCTTCCGCACGCGTGACGTCGCGTTTCCGAGCGTTACAGCGTTGAGGGGAGAGCGTATGCGATGGTCCGTGGCAAAGCAGAGTCCACCCCGCCCTCTCCTCCCGGGCACTCAGAGCGCAGAGAGGCGAGCCGGTAACAGCGGCAACTTCACAGAAAACACTCTGCTCGCGAATTCCAGGAAGGTTCACCTCATCTTTTTTTCCGAGGATTGAGCCAGATTTTCTCCTCCGGCGAGCGGTCGATTGGAAAGTGCCGCATGAGAGCGGTGAGGAGCGTGGCGAGCTACCGCACGAACAAACCGCCCAGCGACGCAGAGGCAAGGCCCTGCCGTGCCCTCTGACCTCTGCGCCCGAGCCGAGATCAAAAAAACTACACTACCCAGGAGCCACTTCAACCCTCGCACAAACTCTCCAACAAGCCCTCTGATGAAGGAAAACACCAAACAACAGGCGGTGTTTATCAGGTAAAATACACTTGCTGATAGACGACACCCTGTCTTCGGTAGCATGAAGTTCCAGTTAAGTAGGCGGCTCTATTAGCACACAGTTCTGGTCTCTACGAAGCTGTTCAGGCGATTCTATGCTAGTCACTTCTATGAAAATGAGAGGAAATTAAAAGTTTGACATTTTTGAAGCCTAAAACTTCCTAAAGTAAGTGCAATATGTTCTACCCCAAGTACAGAGACATCTAACGAACTGGAAATTCCGGTGGAGTCAAGCATGTGATGCCATCACATGTCGAGCAGTTATTTCTGACTGTGTATAGCCTGACAACACTGATCGGTCTTTGGAGAAACCTGCTTTTCGCCAAGCACTGGCGCTCGACTGATGGAGTCCAAACCCCCTCTCTATCTCTCTTTCTCTCTCTCAATCTCTCTCTTTCTCTCTTTCAATCTCTCCCTCTGGGAGAGTAAAAGATCCTTGAGAGAAGGTGACTCACAGTCTCTTTTGCCCCCCGAACGTGTCTTGGGCAGGAGCTGCACTCACGCCTGGAGGGCACTTCTCAGGACGCGCCCCGGGATCAGCCACTTCCTCCCCGTCCTCCAATCGGGACGGAGACCGCCCACAGCAGCAGCCGTTCGGCAAACGCGGTTAACGTCGTAACCGACGGCACCCTCACGGGAGGGACAGAGCGAGTGCCGGCGCGGAGACCATGAACACGCTGCCGCCGCCGCCGCCGCCACGGCCGCCACTGTCCTTTAAAGTGGGTCCGCTTCGCTGCGACGCCCTGTACCCCATTCCCAGAGAGGATCCCCAGGAACTGACCGTTTCCATAGCAATTTTGGCACAAAGCGTCCTCCCCCCCCCCCCCCACACGCACCCCCGCGGTGCCCCCTCTCTTATCTGGGGCGGGTGCTCTGGGGTGGGGAGACCCGGCTCCACAGCCCGGGATCATCAGGGGGAGAAACAAGGAGAGGCTCCTGCAGGCGCAGCCGGGATTAGGAATATCAGAGAGAGGGAAATAACGAGCCCCAGAGCCGCTACAGGAGGATTAGCCCAGCAGGGGATCCTCCGCCGCCCAACCCCGCGCCTCCTCAGGGCAGCGCTGGCGCGGCCGGCCCAGGTGCACGCTGGGATAGGGTCATACCCCGCGACACCACCAGAGGTGGGGAATGGATATCTCCCCCCCCCCATCCTCACAACCCTGACACACGCATGCACACACACACACACACACACACATATATACTCACCCCAGATAAGGTCTTAATGTTGTGCAGTGCGTTCTGTGCCTCCAGAGCTGCTTTTCTCGTATAAAATGTTACAAAACAGCACCCTGCAAAAGAGAGACAGAGAGAGAGAGAACAGAAAGAGTGAGAGAGAAAGAGAGAGAGGGAAATCATTACAATCAGCACAGAGCCGCACCGTTTCTGAACACGTGTGTGAAACACAGCGGGGGAACTAGACAGGGTGGCGGAGACGGAGATGGATGAGGCCCTAAACTGTCAGGTAAAGGGGGGGGGGCACCCCCCCGCAGAGAGATGCTGCTGATATCATTTGGCATGTCGCACGCAGTGGGGCGCAGTTTCGCGAATCCTCCCGTGCTGCTCTCTGCTGGGGGGCTGGGGTTCGAGGCCTGCCCGCGGAGGCTGCTGTGTGTCTGTGTGTACCCGGGGTCTGACCTGTGTGCAGGACCGTTCGGGAATTTGGAGATGGGGTTAAAATAGCCACATACAAGCCTCTAGTACAGAGGTAAGACCCCACAGTGGAGGGATTTAGCCACTTTGTGCAAGCATTAATGCAATAAAACAGTATAAATGCAAGTAATATTCCACCATATGTTCCTACAGTAAACCAAACAGCCGAAACAACGCGTTTCCTCCAGAACTAATCATTATTGCTGCCGCAGCTCGTGGGATTTCTGTAAGAGAGCAGTCGGGCTTAAGCTGGGAGTCGGGCTGAGGAGAGTGGACTGAACTGTCGCCAGGGGAGACAAGGTCACATGACCTGGAGGCGTGTCCCGGGCTGACCGCTGTCAGGAGGGGGGCGGATCAAGGCAGAGGAGTGAGGCCCGGGCGCACTGGAGCGCAGTGGGGGAGTGCAGTTTGCCCCCCCCCACACCCCGCCACACCCCGCCAGCCCCCCCGCTCTGCGACACCGCCCTGCTTAGGAGTCGGGGCAGGTGGCGGGACGGCGATGGTGGCAGAGAGAGAGAGAGACAGAGGGAGAGAGGGAGAGAGAGAGAGGGAGAGAGAGAGAGAGGGAGAGAGACAGAGAGAGAGAGAGAGAGGCAGAGAGAGAGAGAGGGCGAGCGAGCCTTCAGACGGCCTCCCGCGCTCTGATGTCAGAGCGGAGCCTCGCACCTGCGGAGGCCGACGTGGGTGGAATCGCACCCCCCCCCCCCCCCCCCTCCCCCCCTCCCCCCCCCCCCGCGGCGGCGGCGCAGCGACGCCACTCAAGCGCCCGTCCGAGCGGCGGGTTTGGCGGCGCCGGGAGTCCGAGGCCTGGCTCGGAATCCTGATGGCGCGCGGAGGACGCGCGGAGCGTGAACAGAATGGCGAAGGGCCCCTCGCTGTGGAGTCTCCGCTCCGCACAGCGCACCACTGCCCGCTGCAGATAACACCCCCCCCCCCCCTCCCCCCGCCCCGCTTCAGCCCGAGTCCGAGTCTGACTCCAGCTCAACCCGCCTGCCTGCCGACCTGCCCCCCCTGCCCCCCCTGCCCCCCCCCCCACAGAGAGCTCTGGATTTCTGTGGAGACCCACACATTGATTATTGATTATTGATTAAGGGCAGGGGCAACCCGAGAGCATTTCACACGTTTAACACCCTTTGAAGGGTACATACGTTAGTGTCAGTGTCCTAGAACTCCACTGCTCTCAGTAACCAGCGGTGATTATGACATCAGCATTAGAATGTTCAGTACAGAACATTCTAATCACGTTTGTGACCTCACACCTTGAAGAGTTAAGGATGGAGACAGGGAGGGGAGGAAGCGCTCTGGTGGGCGTGGCCTCCCTACGCGTGTCATAGATAACAGGCTGTGTGACAGCCAGGTCCTGGCAGTGGGGCACGGAGGCGGACAGCGAGCCGCAGCCTTTGGGCCAGGGCCCGGGCCCAGCACGCATTATTCCCACCAATCAGCTGCCCTGTCCAGGGCGGATAACTCACTAATGCAGCCGGCTGCTTGCTGGAGCTCTCGGCATTAAACACAAAGGGAAGGGAAGGGAAGGGAAGCAGAGGCCTGAAGCACACAAAGGGCCCGCTGGTCAGCCTCTCTGCGCCTTCAGCACTGGGTCACACTGCCACCAATGCATCTCCCCTGGACTGGACTGTCCGTGTTCAGCTTGTGTGTGTGTGTGTGTGAGTGTGTGTGTGTGTATGTGTGTGTGCTTGTGAGTATGTGAGTGTGTGTGTGTGCGTGTCTGTGTACGCGAGTGTTTGTGTGTGTGTGCGTGTGAGTGTGTGCTTGTGAGTGTGTGCGTGAGCGTGTGTGTGAGTGTGTGAGTGTGTGTGTGTGTGAGTGTGTGTGCGCGTGTGCTTGTGTGTGTGTGAGTGTGTGTGTGTATGTGTGAGTGTGCGTATGTGTGTGTGTGTGTGTGTGTGCTTGTGAGTGTATGTGTGTGTGTGTGCTTGTGAGTGTGTGAGTGTGTGTGTGTGTGTGTGAGTGTGTGTGTGAGCATGTGCTTGTGAGTGTGTGAGTGTGTGTGAGTGTGTGAGTGAGTGTGTGTGTGTGTGTGTGTGTGAGCGTGTGCTTGTGAGTGTGTGAGTGTGTGTGTGAGTGTGTGAGTGTGTGAGTGTGTGTGAGTGTGTGAGTGAGTGTGTGTGTGTGCGCGCATGCCCCCCTCTGAGCCTCTTTATCCCATTATTATGTTAATTTCAGAAAAGTATGACAGAGATAGCAGCCACATCAAGGGCACAAAATTGCTGCCGTTAGATTTCCATAATTCAGATAAGCCGGAAAGCACCTCACACGCCCTGTGTGTGTGTGTGTGTGCGAGTGTGTGTGTGTTTCTGCATGCGTGTGTGTTTGTGCACGTGAGTGTGTGTGTGTTAGTGTGTGTGTGTGTGTGTGTGCGCGAGTGTGTGTGTTTCTGCACGTGTGTGTGTTTGTGCACGTGAGTGTGTGTGCGTGTGTACGCGAGTGTGTGTTTCTGCATGTGTGTGTGTTTGTGTGTGTGTTAGTGTGCGTGTGTGTTAGTGTGCGTGTTAGTGTGCGTGTGTGTACGCGAGTGTGTGTTTGTGCATGTGTGTGTGTTTGTGTGTGTGTTAGTGTGCGTGTTAGTGTGCGTGTGTGTACATGAGTGTGTGCGTGGGTGTGTGTTAGTGCCGATGGTGGCTGACTGAACAGGTTGCCGTTAAGACCACTGGGCTGCTCCTAAAAAGCAGAGGGTGCCAGATCTGCATCCTCATTTAAAAAGAGGGAGCCAAGCCACAGAAAGACGGGGGGAGGGGGGGGGGGGGAGAGAAAGAGCGAGAGGAGAGGAAAGACAGACAATCAGAGACAGACAGAGAGAGAGAGACGGAGATAGTATAGGAGAGAAACAGAGAGAGAGAGTAGAGGAGAGGGACGGGGAGAGTAGAGGAGAGATGGACAGAGAGAGGAGAGGAGAGAAAGAGAGACAGGAGATAAGAGGCAGAGACAGAGAGAGACAGAGAGTGAGGAAAGGAGAGACAGAGAGGTAGAGACTAGACGAGAAACACAGACAGACGAGACACAGACAGAGAGAGAGAGAGAGACAGAGTGAGGAGAGGAGAGAGACAGAGCGAGAGCAGAGAGACAGACAGAGACAGGGAGACAGAGAGAGGGGGAGAGAGACAGAGACAGAAAGAGAGGAGAGGAGACAGGCAGAGAGAGAATAAAGGAGGCAGCCTCCTCTCAGCTCTTTATCTTCGCCGTTGTGTGGCTGAAAATTGACAAATCGTCTGACATATAAAGAGATGCACTTTTAAGTGGGGGGTTACGCTGTTCTTTCTGAAGAGACGCTTTGTATTTAAAACTGACAGGAGAGTGTGTGTGTGTGTGTGTGTGTGTGTGTGTGTGTGAGGAGCAGCCTTTCTGCTCCTCCCCCCACCCCAGCGCCCCCCCCCCCCCCCCCAAAACTCCACAGGGGTGTTTTTCAGCACCAGGCGGGTGCTCGCGCTTCCGGAACATTCATCCTCTAACACGTTTTCCCGAGATTCGCAGCATCCCACACAGAACGGGGATTAATTCATTATTAAAAAGGGATCGTGATCTGAACAAAGAGAGGCGCATTTAAAAAACACAATCGCAATCCGAATTTGGAAATACCGACGGATAAAAAAAAACGGTCGCAATTGGGAACGTAAAAACAAAAAAACATTTAAAAAAAAAAAAAAAGGCTGATTAAAAAAACGGCGGCGGCCTGTACGCGTGTTCTGATAAACGCGGTCCCGGTCGGAATTAAGAAAGATCCTCACGCGTGAACACGTCTGCCGTGACTCAGAGAGGAGGACGAGGCCCCGTCACGCCTCACAGCACCAGGGAACGCACGTCAGGCGCCGGGAGGGCAAACCTTTCCACCTCTCTCCGTCCGTCTGTCTGTCTGTCTAGCCCCGCCTCCCTCTGCGGGCGTGTCACGGGTTCCAAAATATTATCTCCGAGCCGTAATGAGTCGAGGAAGTTATTTCTGAGCTCGGCGCGCTCTCCTGATCTGATAAGTCTGCGGCGGGCGGACGTAGATCGGCTCGGCGCAAGCCAACGGCGCAGGCCTCCGCGTGTGGGGGGGGGGTACCATAGACGCTCCTCTCACTGATCAGGGAGGAGACGAGTGGGACGCGCGATAGACGTTTCTCTCCGTCACCAGCGAGGCGAGGAAAGGGGGCGTACCATAGATGTTTCTCGAGGATCAGAGAAGTGTACGATCGGGCTGCACCATAGAGAGAAGGACGACTTCAGCCTCAAACCGTTTCTCTTGGTGAGGAGGATGAGCAAATGAGGAAGGTTATCGGGTCTGGGGGAGCCAGCAGAGATTATTATGACGCCCCACCTGTGTGTAAAAATGGAGTGCGTATTTTTTTTTTTAAAAAGCGAACAAACAAAATAAATAATTTGAAAAAGCCACAGGACTTCATTAGCCAGGGGGGTGAACGCGCAGCGAACAGAAGAGCGAGCTTCGTCTCTCCTCCTCCTCCTCCTCTCCTCTGTTTTTCCGCACGCCGTGCGTCACGGCACAGGCTGTGCCGCGAACATTTGGCCGGGGAGGCAGAGACGTGCCAAATCTATCTGTGGAATTCTCGCCGCCTTTCAGTCGCCGGTCCCTCGCATAAACAGAGGAGTTCACAGATATGAGAGAGAGAGAAAGAGCTGGGGGGGGGGGGGAAGGAGGGGGGGGGCCATTGATGTGATTTAAAGAGGACTCAGTCCCTCCTGGCAACCTGGCCTACCAACAACTCCGTATGAAACAACTCCCTGGCTGAGCAGACACACTCACATGCTGCAGGAACAAGGATGCGCGCGCACAAGCACACACACACACACACACACGCACACACACACGCATTCACACACAGGCACACACGCACAGGCACACACACACACACACACACACACGCATTCACACACAGGCACACACGCACACAGGCACACACACACACGCACACGCACACACACACACACACACACACACGGGCACATGCACAGGCACACACACACACACACACACACACACATGGACACACACATGGACACACACAGGCACACACACACACACACACACACACGCGTCAGTACCCCTGCATAATCCGCCGGCTGTAGCGTGGTAATGGGCAGGGGTGTTGCGCTAACAATGCTAATGTCCTGTTATTGGGTTCTAACCGGCCGCAGGGCCCCCAGGAAACACGAAATAAGCCCTAATTCCATCTCAGCCCGCCGGCCTCACCTGCATACGCAACCGAGCGGATATCGCTGGGAGTAGGGGGGGAGGGGTGGGGGGGGGGGAGGGGCCCGCGGCACACGCACGCACGCGGCGCCGGGGCAGGAAGCGGAAGAGCGGCGAGGGCGAGGGAAACGGGGCGAGCGTGACCGAGCTAATGCGCCGTGGAAAATGAAAACATTAAAAACCAATCAGGTATCAGATGAGGGGTTAACTGGGAGGCCACCCCCCCTCCCCCCTCCCTCCCTCACCCCCCCCGTCTACCCCCCCACCACCCCCACCACTCAACCCCGCCGGCAGGAAGGTGCAGTAGAGAGGGTGGAGGAGGAGGAGGAGGCGGGATTATGGGGATTAATGGCCCGGCCCCTTCCCGCTAAAACCTGCGCGGGAAACGCTACCCTACGCCCGCCGCTCCTCTCGTTCCCCTCGCCCTCCACCCGGCGTTCCCCTCGCCCTCCACCCGCCGTTCCCCTCGCTCTCCGCCCGCCATTCCCCTCACTCTCCACCGCGCTCCCTCCAGGCACTAACGCGGAGCTTAGGCTAACCGAGCGGAGACGCGCAGGTCCACGCGAGACACGCCTTCTCTGGAGCTGGTTCCCGTGGCGATGGCGGAACAGCCTCCCCCTGACGTTCATGGAACAGTCTGAATGCACCAATCAAACAGCCCTGCTGCTCAGCCTCTCTCCTTTCTCCTGTTTGTTTTGTTGACAAAAAAACCTGCTTTGGCAGCCAAACAGTACACAAGTGACCCTTCTACACGAGAGGAGACTGCTGTTAGACGGCTATCTTGTTTAAAACCCCCAGCCCTCTAGAAAAAAGCAAAAAGAAATAAAAATATGACGAAAGTATCTCTGTGTAGAGGGAATGGGAGAAATTTGGCTGGATGTGAACGCTGTGTGCAAAGGCAGGCGTGGAGGCCGCCATGACCACTGTCACAAGGTTTTCGCTGACACACACGCGGGCATGTAGAACACCACTATTCGTTCCGGGGGGGGGGGGGGGGGGGGGGTTGGGGGGCTTGTAAAATGGATGGTGTTTGTCTGAAAAGGCGCAGGGCGCTGTACTCTGAAAACGGTCGCCCAGAGAGTGGGGTCCGGAGACGAACGAGAGCGCCGGTCGACCTGAGCTCGGCGCCATGGCGACCGAAGCACACGCGTGTACAAACCGGGGGCCCGGGTTCTCCCCCCCCCCCCCCGCTCTCAGAGGGCTCATGTAAATGCACAGGTGTGCAGGCGAGCGAGCAGTGGGGTGGTGAGGAGGGGTGAGGGGGCGGAGGGCAGGGGGGGGGGGGGGGGGACACACACACACACACACACACACGCAGCTCAGGGCTCTGAAAGACAGCCAGGCTTTCACAAGGCCTCCCATCCTGAACAGCCATTCTTCTCCCGGGGAGCCCTGTCCCCATTGACATGGAAATGTATTCCGACAGACGACCTGGCATTAATACAGCACCCCTCTGAGGCTCCCAGCCACCCAGGGCCGGCCACTTCAATGCCCCTCTTCTGCTCCGGCTGCGCGTGGGTGTAGAGGTGTGTGTGTGTGTGTGTGCGTGTGGCGCTGTGTGTGTGTGTGTGTGTGTACGCCTGTTTGTGTGCATCTGTGTGTGAGTGTCTATGTGTGTGTGTGTAGGGATTTTAGGTGTGTGTGTGTGTGTGTGTGTGTGTAGGGATCAGGGTGTGTGTGTAGTGTGTGTGCGTGTGTGTGTAGTGTGTGCATGTTTGTGTACTGTGTGTGTGTTGTGTGTCAGATTTCTTCTATTCTGGGCTCCAGAAGTAGCAGTAATCCACACGTCTCTCCTTCATCTGGGGAAAATAATCCCAATCATGGTGAAGTGTCACCTGACCCTCTGTCACTGCTGGGGGGCCCTGGGGGGCTTATTTACATAATGGCTAATAACAGCCCCTCCCCCACCTCTCCCCCCAACAACCCCCCCCCCCTACGATCTCCTCCTGCCCCTATTCCCCAACCTCCGTTCCCTCTCATTCTCTCCCTTTAGTGCTCCTCCTACCTCTCCCTTTCTTCTTCCTCCTCCTCCTCCTCTCCTAATCCCTTCCTCATTCTCTGGGCGATGAACACGTTAACATTCCGGGCCACTCGGGAGAAAAACGGGCGGAGTCGCGTCCTCTCTCTAGCCGAAACGGGTGTAGCGAACCCGTGGGCTGACACCCTCCAACAGCCCCCCCACCTCCCACGCCACCAGGAAAGGCTTCTGGGAAAGGCCTGTTCCGGCGAGCTTTCGGCAGGCAGCCCAGGAGCTCAGAGAACCGGAGGGAGTGCGAACATCAGCCTGCTAAGAATAAACACAGCATCGGCTCACCTGTCTCCCTCTCTCTCTCTCTCTTTCACGCTCTCTCTCTCTCTTTCACGCTCCTTCTCCCTCTCCTCTCGCACTTCGCATCTCTCTACATCTCACTTTTCTCCTTCATCCTCTCAGCGTTCCAATCTCCTCCTCCTCCTCCTCCTTCACAGCCGCACCCGACCCAGGACTTCGGGAGTTTGCGAGTTTCAAGATTTTGCTCTGCGCTGCGTTTTTATCAGATTGGAAATTCACGGAGGAGATTGCAAACCGGTCTAATTGCAAACTGAACGGGGGGGGGGGGGGGGGACGATTTCCAGAACTTTCTGCCTCGAGCGCTTCTGTTCTCCAGTAATGAAAAATAAGAAGTGGAATGAGTAATGCATCTCCCACACTGTTCACACGCAGCCCGTCTTCGCTCCTACGGAAAGAACTTTGCAAGAGTTTTTTTGGCGTCGAAGAGGAAGATTTACAGACTTCCAAAACAAGAATCTGTCGACTCTGAGCCCAAACTTCACTGTTAGCGGACCAGTGCAGTTGGGGGGTGGGAGCGGGGGGGGGGAAGGGAACCCCAACAACACTCCACTCAGCCCAAGTCAAACACTAGAATCAGCACAAACAGACAAAGGGTCAAGGGTCAACGCGACACATTTTGGAGGGAAAATATAAGTTGTGGGAAAAAAAGGGATGTGACAACAGCCTGTGAGATGGCCTCAGTCCACTTCCTGGAAAGTGCAGTGTCATTACTGATCCTGAAAAGCACACAGAGAAGCAGGGGAGGTGCCTGGCGTGTGTTCGGATGAGAACGCCAGAACCTCTGTACTCAACGCTCTCTCAGTGGAAAAAAGAAAGAGGCCCAGTAAAAGGGGCCTGGTTTGGCGTAAACACCGCGACCTCGGCGGCTAGGGCTCACAGGGAGGGCCGATCTTCTGTGGGCTCAGGGAAAGAAAAAAAAAAAAGAGGAGGGAAAAAGTCGAGGAGGCTAAGGGCGGGGAGGGTAAAGGTCAAAGGGCGCTACATTGCCAAGGGAAACGTGAGCGACGGTTACGCTAGCCCGCTACAGAAGCCTGCCGCTCGCCGCCTGAGCCGGAGGGCAAAGGTCAAAGGGCGCTGTGTTGCCATGGTAAAAGCGCGAGCAACGGTTGCGCTAGCCCGTTACGGAAGCCTGCCGCTCGCCGCCTGAGCCGGAGGGCAAAGGTCAAAGGGCGCTTCGTTGCCACGGTAAGAGCGCGAGCGGCGGTTGCGCTAGCCCGGTACGGACGCCCGCTAGCTCGGCGCTGGAGCCGGAGCCCGGGGCAGGCTGGTGCCGAGCGGCGCCGGAGCTAAGCTACGCAGATGAAGGCGCAAAGCTCCAGGGAGAGGACAAACGGAGTAACTGTGAGCGAATGGGGCGGCACATCCTTACCCTGAATAATGTTGTGTGAAGAGGCCGTATACGCCCCCGCTGCCAGGCAGGCTCGTTTAGGGGAAATGGCCTCTACTTCACGGGGAGGGCTAAATGAGAGTAAATGGCGCTGAGTCTCTACACCATCGGAACCAGCGGCTGAGGACAGTGTCCTGACTCTAAAAAAAGAGCAATTGATTGTAGTATCTTTACCCTCAGAACGGGTAAATGAGGACAGTGTTTACGCACTGAGAACAGGGTAAATAAGGACAGTGTTTTCACACTGAAACCAGGGTAAATGAGGACAGTGTTTTCACACTGAAACCAGGGTAAATGAGGACAGTGTTTACACACTGAAACCAGGGTAAACGAGGACAGTGTTTTCACACTGAAACCAGGATAAACGAGGACAGTGTTTTCACACTGAAACCAGGGTAAATGAGGACAAACGGTGGTAACTGCATTCACCTTTAGAACAGTGAAACCATGGAGGGCAAAGGGTGTGCCATTGTGGTGTGTGTACGTTGTGGTGTATGCATGTGTACGTGTGTGCGTTGTGGTGTGTGTGCGCGTGTGTAAGCATGCGTGCGTGCGTGCGTATGTTGTGGTGTGTTCGCGTGTATGTTGTGGTGCGTGTGCGTACGCTGCTGCGCGTGCGTGTGTGTGTGTGCATGTTGTGGTGCGCGTGCGTACGCTGCTGCGTGTGTGTGTGTGTGTGTGTGCATGTTGTGGTGCGTGTGCGTACGCTGCTGCGCGTGCGTGTGTGTGCGTGCGTGTGCGCGTGCTGCGGTATGTTTTTGGTGCGTGTGCGCGTGCTGCGGTGCGCTCGACGCCGGCCTTGCCTTTGCTCTGTGGCGGGTTCTGGCTGCGGTCGCGGAGGATGTTGATCTGGTACACGGCGCCGTACGGCTCAAACAGCTCCTTCAGCTCCTTCTCTGACCAGGACCGCGGGATCTGGCCCACGAACATCTTGATGGCGTCCGGGTCGGGCTGGTCGGAGTGCTCCAGCGCCCCGTTCATCTTGCTGCCCGTGCCGTTGCTGCGGGACAGGGGGGAGAGGGGGCGTTAGGGGTACTCTGATGTCACACACACACACACACACACACACACACTCCCGGGTACTTACACTGGACTTGCAGAGGATTACAGAAACACGTTCAGTACGGCCCATTTTGTTTATACGCATTCCGCAACAAAGAATTAGAGTCCACTTCTATGAACGCAGGCATGTTATTTTGAGACTAGTTACAAGGTACTGTGGTACAAATTACACAAAGCCCTCCTTACACGCACACACACCTCCAGTAGCAGCTATCAGAGTGAGGGACACACACACACACACACACACGCGCGCGCACACTGACGCACACACACATGCACTCAGGCACATACAGCTCCAGTAGTGCCCATCAGTGAGGGGGACAGACACACAGACAGACACACACACACTCTCTCTCTCTCTCTCTCTCTCTTTCTCTGTTGTGAGTGGATGGGGGAGACGGGCTGCAGCTGCTGGCACTACAGCGGGCCAATGGGATTTGGGTAAAGGAGTCACGTGACACATGAAAGGAAACTGAAGTCGTTCAGAGCACAGCCTGGTGTCTCATGCAGCGAAAAGCTGCACAAACCCACCCAGCTTCCACATCACAGTTTAGTAAGGCCTCGGAGAGCGTCCACACAGACACACACACACACACACACACTCACAAACGCGTACACACACACACAAACATGCACGCACATTCACACACACAAACACGTATACGCACACACACACACACACAAACGCGTACACACACACACACACACACACGCACACACACGCACACGCACATTCACACACACAAACACGTATACGCACACACACACAGACACACACACACACTCAGATCCCCAGTGAGGGAGCAGAGCTGAGAGAGGGAGATTAGCACCCAGAGTGATGAAAGCCGAGCTTAGAGAGAGAGAGAGAGAGAGAGAGAGAGAGAGAGAGAGAGAGAGAGAGGGGGGACTCACTGTACCCCCCGCCTCCCCCCCCCCCCCACAGGCCCCCCTCCCCGCTGCCAAACCTCCCAGCGCTGCACCTGCTCAGAGCCGCTGTCTCTCGCTCCCGCCGCCCAGCGCGAACCCGCCCCGCGCTAACGCTAACAAGCGCTCTGCCCAGGCCCTGCCCAACATGGCCGCCGAGCGCTGAGAGGGAGGGAGAGAACAGAGGAGAGGGAGAGAGAGAGAGGCCCTACCCAACATGGCCGCCGAGCGCTGAGAGGGAGAGGGAGAGAACAGAGGAGAGAGAGGGAGAGAGAGAAAGAGAGGCCCTACCCAACATGGCTACCGAGAGAGAGAGAGAGGCCCTACCCAACATGGCTACCGAGCGCTGAGAGGGAGAGAGAGGACAGAGGAGAGAGAGAGAGAGAGAGAGAGACAAAGACAGAGAGAGAGAGGGAAGAGACAAAGACAGAGAGCAGACAGAGAGACAAAGACAATGAGAGAGGGAGACGGAGAGAAACAAAGACAGAGAGAGAGAAGCAGAGAGAGGGGCACAGAGAAAAAGAGGAGAAGTTCAGTACAGTAGCGCTTCCCCATCTCAGCCTCGGTGCAGCCCGGTTCTCCAGGGCCCCTCGCGCACCCGCTTGCTAACTCGGCGGCGGGCCAACGCTCGGCCCGACATCAGAGCCAGCGACGCAGCGGCCGCGCGACAAACGCCGCCGCGAACACCACAGCGCAGCGTCGCCGGAACCGCGGGCTCCGGTTCACACCGGAGCGAGGCCCCCGAAGGAGCTGCCCAAACAACTGCCCGACGTCCCACCGACCGCACTCAGCTCCACCCGCGCTAACGCTAACACAGCCGCCACAGTCCTGCTGCAGCGCTGTGCGAATGCTACGACAACGCCGCGCGTTAGCTGGGCGAGGTCGCCTTCAGAGCGATTTAAAGAAAAATACTTTGCAAAATAAAAAGCATAAAACACCGGGGGGTAATTTGTCAGCAAACCGTGGATTTAAAATGGCGACATTCTCAGCCACACTCTCTCTCTCCGGGCATAAAAAAAAAGGAACACCGCAAGACTATTTGTGGGAATCTTTACCATATCGCCGTAAAGCCTAATAACAAAGGCCTTTTGTATTGGCAAATCTGACAAATGGCCGTGTGGGCAAGCCCACAGTACAATAGAGCACCTTTCCGCGAAAGAAACAAATCGATGTGTTTTTACACCGTTTTACACAACGACCCTTATTTTTATTCGATATGAGTAAAGGGAGGATGAAACACACGCAGGGAAATGTAGGCCAAGCATGAGCGGCCCGAACAATAAGCACCTGACTGCGGTACAGACGGGTTCAGAGAGCGGGGAAAGGAGAGAGGGAGAGGGGAACAGGGGGAGAGAGAGGGGAAGAAAGGAAGAGGGGGAGAGAGGGGAACAGGGGGAGAGAGAGGGGGAAAGAGCGGGGGAAAAGGGGAAAGGGGAGAGAGAGGGTGAGAGAGAAAGGAAGAGGGGGAGAGAGGGGAAGGGAAGGGGAGAGGGGGAAAGGGAGGGGGAGAGGTAAAGAGAGGGGGAGATAAGGGAAGAGGGTGGAAGAGGGGCAGAGAGGGGAACAGGGGTTGAGGGAGGGGAAGAGAGGGGGAGGGAGAGCGGGAGATGGGGATAAAGGCAGGAGAAAGAGACAGGGGGAGAGGGTGAAAGGGGAAGAGGGGGAGAGGGAGGCAGGAGAAAGGGACGGGGGGAGAGGAGGAGGGGAGGGCAGGGGGTGTAAACACACAGACCTTTGTACGCGGGACATCCATCTCCTGCAGAAAGAGCCGAATCTCTCGGCCGAGGCGTCCATGTTTATCTTAAAGGACTTCAAGGACATCCCGGATAAAAGGGAGGATGAACGAGGGGTCTCGCCCTCCTCCTCCGCCAGCGCGTCCCCACGCTCCGCTTCGCCCGCCCCCCACCCCCCCGCGCCCTGGCGCTCCTCCTCGCCCGTCGCCGGGCACGGGCCGGAGGAGTTACTGCCGCGCCGAGAGGCAGGAGCCGCCGCCACCCCGCCGCCGATGTCCCGCCGGCACAGGAAGAGGAAGCGCCCGCGTGCCGCCGTGGCTCAGCCCCGCGCGCCGGACCGCGGCGGGAAGTCCATGCCGGGCCGCCTCGGGCTCCCGAAATCTCTCCTGCGCGAGCGACGGTTAGCGCGGTTTAGCGAGGTTAGCGGGATCAGAGCCCCGTGCTCTGCTCTGTGGCTCGGCGATGGCACAGCGAGTAGCCTACAGCCTCCCGTCAGAGCCTCGGGTGGGGGTGGGGGGGGGGGGGGGGGGGGGGGACAAACAGTGATTGTTCCGGGACCCAAGAATGCCAATTCAGCCGTCCCCCCCCCCCGGGGCCACAATGGCCCGTGTGTGTGGGGAACGCATCGCAATGCGGAGGAGTCTCCGGTCCGCCCCGGCACCGCCGCGACACAGCGCCGCGCGTCCGCGCAGCGGGCCAGGACCGCTAACACGCCCGCTCACGAACGGTTTGTTCAGGAACTCAAAACTACGACCCGCCCGGGGTGTGAATGCATGATGGGGGTCGTAGTTCGCCGCTGTAACTGCTGCTCTTCACTCTGCAGTCTGGAAACAGGAGGGTGGGGGGCGAGGGGGGGGGCAGGCGCTGAATGATGCCCCCTCTACCGCCATCGCGCGGTTTGGCCTGCGGGACCTTGGCACGGCGGGGTACACGTTGGCGGGCTGTCTGTGGTTATTAAGCAGAACGTCCCAGGGCAGGGATTAGGCTGTCGAACGCTCCCTCCGCAGCCAGACACCCGCCCCCCCCCCCCCTGCCCCCCCCCCCCCCCCACGGCCCGTGCCAACTGCCGGTCTAATGGCAGATCCGTCATCTCCGCTGTCCTCCAGCGGCCTCTGGACTCACAGCTCACAGCTCACAGATGGGCCGGACCACGGACCCCGCCCCCCCCGCCCCCCCGCGCCCCCCCCGGGCGCACAGCCGGCCCCCCGAACGCGGCGACGCGAAACGTCACCGCCTTCCTGCCCGAAATCCGCCACGAGCCGGCCCAACAGAATCAGCCGCTTCCAAAATGTACTTAGCCCCCCCCGCGTTCAGGAAGCGAACACGTTTCCAGTTCCCTCACAGAGCCAATCAGAGCGCGGGACGCACAGACGGTTTTAACGTGAGCTCCAGGAGTAAAACCTGTCTGAACTTAACATCAGCCCGGGTCTGACAGCTGTGCTGGCGGGGGCCTGCCCCCCCCCCCCCCCCCCCCCAGCCCCCCCAGCCCCCAGCCCCCCCCCCAGCCCCGCTCAGGAGCGCTGACAGGTAACTGCTTAATAACAGTAATCAGTAATGCTTCATGATCCTAATTAATCACATTTATAACGATGCCAGGCCGCTCCACGCGCCACCAACACACACGTGTGTAAGTGCTGGCACACACGCACTCGCACGTACACACACACACACACACGCGTGCACGCACGCACTCACACGCCACATGCTACACACACACACACGTGTGTGTGCACACCCATCTCATTGGAAGCATGAGCATCAATTTTCAGAAGAGAAGACAAACAGTGCCAGCGTGTCAGTATTTAACGCTTCGATACCCCATCTGTGACTTTACAGAGAGCTTCATCTTTCCTGTCAATACCTCCAGACAAACTGTCACTTTTGTATTTTTAAAAATGCCTGATCAGTGAACCGTGTATTTATTCACTGTTAAACAGGAATGACAGCAGCGCTGCTTCCTGCCTTGCGTAGGTCTCGTTCACAGGAAGCCCAGCGTGGAGCAGGGAAACGCTGCTCAGCTCTACTTCACAATGGCGAAAAAAAACAAAACCCCACTTTTTTCAACAATTTTTTTTTATTATCATGCAGCAAACTCGAAAAACAGAAATAAGAAAGCGTTACTCAACAGGGCCTCCCCTGAGCGCCCCTGGGGTGCGGAGACGGAGGTAAACAACGGCCCCGCGAGGAACGAGAGGCCATCTCTCTCTGTTCCCGCGCTCGTCCCCAGCCTCCCGCGCGCAGCCACGCCCTTTGCGGCAGCAGCGGCGGCGGCGGCGGAGGTACGGGGGGGGCGGCGCCGACGACGGTCCGCCCGTCCGCCACCAAAACCGCCGCCGCGCAAAACGCGTCGCGTGGCTGAAGGGGAGACGGAGAGAAAAAAAGAAAAGAAGAACGAAAAGAAGAAAAGGACATTCCATTTCCCCCCCGGCACCCTCCTCACAGAGCGGAAAATTTAACCCGTAACAAAAGAGCCGCTCTCTCTCTCTCTCTCCCTCTCTCCCTCCCTCTCTCTCTCCCTCTCTCTCTCCCTCTCTCTCTCTCTCTCTCTCTCTCTCTCCCTCTCTCTCTCTCTCTCTCTCTCCCCCCGTCTCTCTCTCTCTCTCTCTCTCTCCCTCTCTCTCTCCCTCGTCCCCGCGTGCCTCAGCTGGGGCTGAAATGAAGACTCGCGGCTCTCCTGTTTACGGGGAGGAGATCGGCGGGGGGGGGGGGGTGGGGGGGTGCTCAGGGGGGGTTGGTTTTCGCGGGCAGCGGCGGTGGCGGATGTTCTGCTTTCTCCTCGCTCTCTGCGCGGTACCGTTTCGAACCCGCTGCGCTCCGCCTGCAAAGCCTGCTGCGCCGGACCCGCCGAGGGGGGAGAGCTTTGGCGGGATCAATCGCGGCTCCAAGCGCCAGGTTTCTCCTGGGGGCCAAACAACGCGAGCCCCGCTCTGCGTTCCCCCCTCGCACGCACACGCACACACACACACACACGTACACACACACACACACACACACACGCACGCACGCACGCCAACTCCATCAGAGCAGCTCACTGCTTCGCACCTCAGACCGCAATCAGAAGTTGTTTTCGTTGAACTACCAGCCTGACAGTGACCAACCGCTGCTGCAGAGGCCAACCCTCCAGCCCTCAGACCCAGTCCCCCTCACCTCCCCCTCACCCCCCTCACACCGCTCCCGGGGGGCCGACCTTCGCCGCGGCGCTCCAACGGGTCAGACGCAGCGGCCGCTGGTCGGAACGAACTCCCAATACCCCCCCCCCTCAGACCGCCAGCGGGCGTCACGGAAACGCCGCCGTTACAGGGGGGCTCGGAGGCGTTCTGAAGGTCCACGCAGCAGCGGGAGGAGCTTCAGGCGGCTGAATGGCGGACAGGTCGGCGGCGACCCCGAGGTTACCGCGATTATCCAGATCCCCGCTAAAGCTACTCTGAAGGCCTCGCCTGTCGCCGGGGCGGATTATGAAGCGCGGTCGGCAGATAGCGGGCGGGCGGAGGTTGGCGATACGGGAGGGAAAGACAGCGGCCGCGCTCGGCCGAGCCTCCTCGAGCGGCCGCCTGAACGCAGGGGCTCGTTAAGCACAAACACGCCGTTCTGCTGGAACAGGGCGAACGACGCCCATGACTGCCACACCGATCATTTCCCAACACGGTGACCGTAAAAACTTAAGTGCTTGGCACCGAATTACAAGACCGGCGCCATCTGGGATGTTAACCTCAAACCTGCCGGTCCAGCCCCTGAACCAAACGTACCACACCAACAGCCCCTGAACCGAACGTACCACACCAACAGCCCCTGAACCAAACGTACCACACCAACAGCCCCTGAACCGAACGTACCACACCAATGGCCCACTGTTGAGTACAACTTCCAGTAATTGAGAATTATCTGAATGACAGATTGTCAAGTCTTGGGTGCGCAGTATTCATATCAGGTTACCCGTTTATTCTAAAGCTTTGCAGGATATTATATTTATAGATTATATGTTATATAAAATACCTGTAGCTGAAAGGGCTCGTTATCTCTAAGGCCTGCGCTGTCACCTCGCATTGTATTTTCCACTCGGCTCGCTTGTGTGGTAACCATGGAGATGGGCAATTCCGGGAAATTATCGGATGAGTGCCATGGTGCTAATCACATCAACGAGTTGCTTTTTGCCCCCCAAACCCCCCCCCACCCCCCACCCCCCAAACATTAACTCCAGCACTAACGACAGCAACATCACTGCTGACAAGAGCAGGATGAAATCGTGCGAACTTCCAGAGACTTTCAGAAGTTTCCAAAATAGTTAGACATGAAGGGGGGGGGGGGCAATTTAACAAAAACTTCTAGCTACAGACGCTGGGTTTCGTCTCCTCAGTCTACCCTCTGCGGGCGAGGAGGGACAGGAGCATTTTCCCGGGAGCGCGAAACCACGGCGGACGCACACACACACGCCACCCACTCGCGCGCACATCAAAGCCGCGCGCGGGAACGCTAGCTCGCTAGCCTCGCTCAGCGTCGCCTGGGCCTGGCACAGTCCCGGCGTGGGGGAATACAGGTCTCACTTCTGCAGGAAGCCAATCAGGAACCAGCTATTTATGCTCATTTCATCATATTCATGTTGTTGAGCTGCATAAGTGCAAGAATTATCAGCATTTTGGAGCAAAAACTATTTTGATGCGTCCGCACGCGCTCCAATAAGAAAAAAAAAATAGTGTGTGAAACACGGTGTAGTAGCAGTGAAATTGAATGTTAAATCCGCGGAGTTGGGCAGAGTTTCCGATTCCCGGAGGGAAGAGAAACATTACCAGCGTTCCTCTACATACCTGAGCGGCTCCTCTGCCTTCAGGCGCTAAACCGGGCCGCCAAACACGAAAAAAATCCCCCAAAACCTGTTAAACCAACGGGGCCCCCCCCCCCGCTGAGAGACGAGGCAGAACGTCAGCTATCGTTTCAGGAGCCGACAATGAACTCGCAAATATTGTTTGCTATTAGCGAAATGGAAACGGTTTTATTTGTTTACTTATTTATTTTAACTAGGAGAGGAGCTGCTCTCCCACTGCAGTAAGAAACTGTTAAGCCACTCGCATGCATGCTGACCCCACTGAGCATTAACGGGTCAGAAGCATTTATACCCCCCCCCCAGCAGGGTACAGCGAAGGCGGGGGGGGGGGGTTTAGAGTGTGGGAGGGCCGCATCCTGGAATGTGCGGCACTCCAGTACGGCTCAATCGATGCCACGCACGGCACATGATCAAGCGCCCTATATAGCGCACTGCGTAGCGTATTTTTCACATTTCGGTATGCGGACTGCAGATGCCGCAAGTCAACGTTCCCAACACAGTACAAAACAGACGATCGGTAGCTCTGTAGCTGTACGGCCGCACGCGCAGTCCCCTCCCGCCCCCCATTGTGATGCGATCACATCCCCGCCGTTGCTATGGCGTTAGTATCCCCCCCCCCGCCCATCGCGGGAATGCTGGAATGGCGGGCGGTGTCCTGTCACCAACGGCTGCCGATGTCACCAGTCTGAGCACCCGGCGTTCATCGCTCTCTCTCCGGTGGGAGATCGCCGCGCGAGGGTCCCCATCGGCTCAACATCGACATCCGCACTGCTACTCCTACTGCTGCGTATAAATACCTGCCTAAAGTCCAGAGCACTCCACAGCTCGTGCGAACTACCACGAAAGTTGGCCTTTGACCTTTGTTTCTTGAACAGCGTGTGTGTGTGTGTGTGTGTGTGTGTGTGTCTGAATGACAGCTTGCGAGTGACTGACCAAGGTGACAAGTTGAAAAAAAAAAATAAAACACAGTGGTCATCGGCCAGCTGACGGGCGGGGACAGCTGGCTCCCGGAGGCCCGGCCGCCTCTGGCCCTTTGGCTCGGCGTGCGGCACGCACGGGGACCAGCGCGTGAATTCCCCCTGCCCGCAGGGGTCAGGGGTCAAGGATTCAGAGTCGTAAACACGAGGGGGTCTGACTGGAGGGACTGGGGGCCTGATGATGCTCACTTAAAATTCCCCTGATTTAGCATGTTAAATGAGCTGAGGAGAGGGTGTTTGGGCGTGGCCTGCCGTTCACCGGTCTGCTCGCGTGGTCGGGACTGGGGAGCAGCCGGACCGACGCGGGCGAGAAGGGCGGCCCAAACGCTCCCTAAAAGCTCAGAGGGGACCCCGCTCCCGCCCGCCGTGGGAACCGTCGCCGTGGGAACAGCGCTAACGGAGCCGAGGAACCCTGACGGCGGAGCCACGCCCCCACGCCTGACGGACAGGTGCCCTCGGCTGGCCGGCGCGACGGCTCGTGCCAAACCTCGGCGATTCGGCGACCTCCCGATGCCAGGCTGCCTGCCAGACCCGGTGAAACACAGAGAGAGTTCAACGCCCCTCTCAGCACCGACGGACGCTTGGCGTTAAGCGAGAGAGATGGAGGTGTAATGGATATCACAGACTAAAAAACTAAAAAACCCAGAGAGACAGATGAAGGAAGTTTTAAATGAAGGACTGACAGACTGGAAGGGAGCCCGCTTCATCCCCAGCAGGGTCACCGAGACTGGGCCCCTAAAAGACCCAACCAGGACTGCCTCATTTAATACACGGTTATAACAGAGAGAGGAACCATGCATGGAAAAATAATACCTCCTGCTGTTCCCCCTCTCTCTCTCTCTCTCTCTCCAGCTAAACTGGAGCTGCTAACTGGCCGTTATCTTCCTTCAGATAAGCCGTATAGGTAATTACCAATGACTAATTACTATGTGGCAGACAGGGGTGGAAAATCCAGGTTCAGAAAGTAAAAGTCCTCCCCAGAATTTTGTCCCAGTCGCCCGGGTTTTGCTAATTAGCCCAGTTCTTCGGCCAGGAGGCAGAGCTGATCTGTGGAATCAGCCGGCGAGTTCATGGGTGTTTAAAATAAAATAAAAAACAGTTGGCAGGACTTTCACTTTTTTATGACCCCGGGACTTCTCACCTCCGGCGGCACCGTCTCTGACTGAGTAGAGCTGCGGAGTCGCACCCCGTGCCAGACCGCGTTTAGGGCGGTGGAGAGAGGGAGAGGGAGAGAGGGAGAGAGGGAGGGAGGGAGAGGGAGAGAGGGAGAGAGGGAGAGGGAGAGTGGAGGAGTGAGCAGAGCCAGGCCTGCGGTCGCCGGTGACGACAGGCCGGTCGGTCACCTTCGGTCGGGACGGACGTGAGAGCTTGCAGCTCCGCTCGTTCCTGGCTCCGCCCCCCTTGGAGAGACCGACACAAACAACCGCGCGCCCCCCCGCCCTTCGAAAGGGAACGTAGCGCTCCGCTCGTTAAGCACCGAGGCTAGTGCTGAGAGCACGGGCGCACGCCATTACGTCGTAAAACCCCAAAAAGCGAGCCCCCCCCCCCCCCCCCCCCCCCACCCCCGCGGGAGCCTCGCCTCCTGGACCGGGCCCAGCTCCTCTCCAAAACAAACAAGAACCGCGCCCCAGGCACGACCGCAAAAAAAGTACTCCGTGTTCCTGGAGCCCCCCCATAACCCCCCCCCCCAGGGATGAAGAGAGAGACTTTTCTGCTTGGTTAACCCCCGCCGCATTACGTGCACTTGCGTGATTATCCCTTAAGAAAAGCCCGTACAATAACAATTCCGGACCGCAGAACGCACATGTTGGAAATTATCGCCGATATACATTACAGTTATTACTCCTCATCGCAACAACACACCCTGTTTTTCCCTCGATGATCCGACATCACGCTCTGTGAAAAACAGCCCCTTTATGTACTGCCGAGTTCGTGCTAATAATGATGCATTCAGCGAGGACTGTAATGACACCTTATTAAACAGACGGGGGTGGGGTGGGGGGGGAGGGGGGAGGGGGGCGGGGGTGGGGTTGGGGGGGGTGGGCGGGTTGAGAGGTGCACACTTCAGTAAAGATTGTGCTGCTGCCGTCACTGCTCTGATGAAGACGTTTCCACACTTTGCGCCATTAATCATAATCACATTACCGTTGAGCTGGAGATAAAATTAGGATGCGAAATACCAAACAAAACAAATATTAATCAAGCCGTGGGGGGGGGGGGGGGTCGGGGGGGTCTGCGGCTATACCTGCCAATCAGAGGGGACAATCTATGGGAACAGACCAGAGGGGCAAGAGGTCAAGTTACATCACCCTGAAACAGGACCCTTCGAACAAACAACCATCACGTTTCAGCCATTTTTACTGCAGATTAACAAAAACAAAAAGACAGCAAGAATGAAAAAAATAATTATTATTGCACTGCTCACGGAACAGAAAACAAGGAACAAATGTTGGTAGCGAGGCGTGTGGTGCAGTCCGTGGGGCGACCGACTCTTCGCCCAGGAGTCACCCTACGCTGAGGAAGGTTAGATCCCCACCGTGGAGTGTTTTCTGGAACTCTCTCAGCTACCCCATCTCTATCTTTTACCCTCTCTGCTTTCTACTGGTCCGAATAAAGCAAAGAAGAGAAATGGAAAAGGAAAATGAACTGCCCACTAGAATGATGAGAAAATAATAATACTGAATTTAAAAAAGAATAATATTGAAACGAAGAGAAATGAGCACATTGTGATTAAAAATAATGTGTACCTTTGTGAGTAAATAAAAGAAATGCAGGATGTTTCAAAACTGTCTGAATGCACACATTTTAATATGGGGTGGGGGGGGGGCAGATCTTCTCCCCGGGCACAGAGAACACCTCACCCCCACTATACAATACAGAGCATCTCCCCACCACCAACCACCATCCCCCCCTCCCTCCCTCCCTCCCCCCCCCCCCCACTCTGAGGTGGAGTAAACAGCTGGGTTTCGTACCCTGCTGAGATCAGCTAGCAGGGTCCTGCAGGACGCCATTTAAAGACACTCCTGGATCTCAAAAAGGCGATCCTCGCACACAGCTCTCCCTCACAGCGCCCGGCACGGATTTAAAAAAAACCAAAAAATAAAAAAAACAGGCCTAACAAGTGATGTCTGATTGGCTGAACGAGGCCCAGAGCAGCAGGCGCCAGATGTTTCTGAACACACAGCGAGCTGGAACTTCAGACTGGCGAGGAGGGGTAAAATAAAGAGGTACAAACAGGACAGTTAATGAGCTCGGAGCAGGACCGGACTTTGGGCTACGGCGGGCGAACCCAGACTTTAAGGTCGTTACCCGTCGGCTGTGTCGGCTGGAATGGAGATAACTGCCTTCCCAGTGTAAACAGAGGAGAAGAAAGGCCAGAGTTCTGTGCACTGGAGGAAACGCAGTGTGAAACTAACTAGCGGCAAAAGCCCAGACAGATCGTCCCCTCCCCCTCCCTCCTCCTCCCTCCTCCCCCCCCCCCCCCCCCCCCCCCCCCCCCCCCCCCCCCCCCCCCCCCCCTCCCCCTCCCCCCCCCCCGCTCCCCGCAAGCTCGCCCTTAACTCGAGATCCAGGTGTTCCTCCGACAGGGCCCACAACGCCTCTGACACTTTAATACCCCGATATTATCCCCCCCTGCGCCCCCTCCCCACTCCCCTCTCCAACGCCCACGCCCCTGCTGCCAAACCAGGGCCCTACGGTGGGGGTGTGTGTGTGTGGGGGGGGGGGGTGCCTTGGTGACGCAGGGGATGCTGGAACAAACCCGTTCATTAGCAACCCGCTAAATCCGGACCTCAGCCGCATTCTATCTGGGCGGGGGGACGGCGTTCCGCGCGCCGCGGCGGCGTTTCGGTGAGCCGGTGCTGATCGCCGCGTCAGAATGCGCCGTGTCACACCGAGCGGAACCGCGGAGGGGACGGAGGAGAACCGCGCCCTCCTGGTACCGCACCTCCACGAACGCAGGCAGCGCTGCTCAGTGCAACAACCTGACTAAACCAACGAGAGAACTCGGGATAACTAAATATACCAAGGAGGGGTGTGAGTAGGGGGGGTGGTGGTGGAGGGGGGGGGTGTGAAAATAATGAGGGGAGATTGGGGGGGGGGGGGTCAGCCTTCCATAAATCCAAGCTTAATATACAGTTTTAATATTCAAGATTCAGGTACCCAAACTAGCACCCAATTCAAAACAAAACCATCGTTAAAACCGATCGTTAAAATTAATTATCGTTTTCCGGCAAGCGGGGGCCCGCGCTTCCGAGTGGCCCCCTCACTGCGTGGAGCGGGGGAGGTAAATTTGGTTGCGATGCGTTGTTTAAAGCACACGCAGGACTGAAACCAGCAGTGCTGGACGGCGGAGTCTAAGAGCCTCCGTTTCCGCCGCTGAGACTCAATCTCACAGACGTCCCCCCGGGCGAGGGGCGAGGGCTGAGCACGCAGTCCATTAGGCCCGCGCTGCCGCGGGGGCCAGCGCTCTAATTTAAGAAACAGCTTCCCAGAAAAAGCTCATTACGTCTTCATTACCATTCTTTCATTTGTTTTTACTTTTCCGCCATTTCCCCCCCCCCCCACCCACCCCCTCCTCCGCTTCCATTCAGAAGTCGCATTTTTAAAGGCGCCGTAGCGGGGCGGCCCTGCACCCCTCCGAACGGGACCGCGCTGGGCCGGCGGGCCGGGAGGGGACGCGTGCGGTTTTTGGGCACGTTTCCAAAGTTTTCCCGGGACCGTCGGCGTTCCGGTCGGCGTTCCGGGCGCGCTCGTTGGCGGCTCCGGTCCAGCGGCATCGTTCTCCCGGCTCGGTTCCAGCCGGCCGTCGTCGCCGCCGCGGTGACGGGAGGGAGTGGAGACGCGGGGAACTTGGCGGGTTGCAGAGAATGCGCTCAGACAAACGGGCGGCGGTGACAGGCCGCAAATCAGACGCGCGTCAAATCCGCGGACAGGGGGGGGCAACGCGAGGTATATTTGCCAAACAGTCGTTCCTGAAATGTGCGAGGGGGGGGGTGTGTGTGTGGGGGGGGGGCTGGGGGGGTACAACAAGGCGCACGTTTCCACAGGCGGGCGTACAGAGCGGGAGAGCTCGTCTCTGATTAAGGCTGGCGAGCCGGAGGAGGAGAGCGTCATCATCCGCACCAATTAGGACGCAGCAGATGGCGCGATGCTAACCCCGCGCCCCCGCTCGCGCACGCCTCTCCTCCTTCCTCCAGATTAAAACGCTTTCGCCTCCCCTCCTCCGTCGAACCCGCGCGCGCCACAGACGCGCTAACGGCTGCCGTCTGTTTACCGGGCCCCGAGGAAGGGGCGAGCCGGGGGGGGCGAGACGGACCCGAACGCCCCGCCGGACCGCGCGGATCGCTCCTCAATACCGCCGGAACCCCGCCCAGTCCGCCATCGAGCCCGCCGTGGGAGAGGGCCCTACGCCGACACCCCGGCGTAAGAGGAGAGCTGTCTGTGCGGGGCGGAGGGTGATAATGCGCCCTGCTGTGGGGCGCTGACAGGGGCGCGGGGGGGGGGGGGGGGGTGTAAAGCAGGGTCGCTTAAAATCAGCCGGCTGTTTTACTGCCGTTTCGGCAGCGGCCCGAGGAGCACGCCGAGCGCTTTACCGGGGAGCGCCGGACCCCCGGAGCGCTCGGCTGCAGCCGCTAACCGCCGCGGGGGAGGAAGTGGAGCCGCAAGCCGACCGGGACGACGCAGAACCGCGGAACGTACAGACGAGCGGCCGGCCAGCCTAATCGGAGGCGGCCGTCTCTCTCGCGTGAGAGATCGGTCTTGGGGACGAGCCGCGGCTCTGTTTCCCGTTTCCCCCGGCGCCCCCCCCGCGCACGCCCGGCCAGCCAATGAGCTGTGAGGCCGTCGTTTTCACGTGCGGCGTGAATCCGCCGTGATGTCGTTCGGGGAGGGACCCCCGCGGGCTCTGCTCTGTGGCTCCGGGCGCAGGTGAACGCTCGCCGCACGTTTCCAGCGTTTCCGCGCCGCCGCTTCTCCACGCGGTCCGCTGCTTCTTCCCCCACACAGAGGGGCGGGGCACACGAGGACCGCACGCGGACCGCACGCGCCGGCCGATCTTTAAATAAAAGCCCCAAACGCTCCAGCTCCTCAGCCCGTTTGAGTCCATAACTGAAGCACGGTAAATATTTTAATGTAAAGAAGCTGAAGGAGGCGGGGGGTGGGGGGTGGGGGGTGGGGGGTTGGGGTGTGTGTGTGTGGGTGGGGCGGGGCGGGGGGGGGAGGGGGGGCTGGCTTAGCGCCTCCCTGAGGGGTGTTAGCAGGATTGCAGCAGGCATCTGTGATACAACCGCTGTCTATATATAAACTCTTACATTACAATCCCATTATCTTTACCGGAGGATTTAACACTGCTGCTGCCAGAACGCATTACAGGTACAGAGCCTGACAGGGCCGCACACACAGCCGCACACACACGGCCGCACACACACACAGCCGCACACACACAGCCACACACACACGGCCGCACACGCGGGCGGAGTCCCACAGCTTAACTACGCAGCCAATATGGGCCCTTAAGTACACGCCCATAAAAACCGCTCCTCCTTTATTATCCTTTATTTATACGGTGCACACGCACGCTCTTTTACAGCAACGCCGCGTTAATGCCCCCCCTCCCCCCAGTAGCCTAACCTGCATGCCTCTTTTTACAGCGTTACAATCCTAACATTTATACTCGTATACAGTAGGGCAGGTTCTCACACACACACATACACACACATACACACGTCTAGTGTTTGTAGTACAGGCAGTAAAGCAGCTGACAGGCCCAGGTAACAGTGTGTGTAAAAAGCTGTGTGTCGGTGCAGGTGTGTGTGTGCGCGTGCGTGTGTGTGATTCAGACGCACATTCCTGCAGCGTACGGACCAGAAGCCCACCCCACTGGGCACAGGGAGCAGGGAAGCTGAAAGGTGCTTCCTTCCTTCCCCAGAGTGTGCGGAGCAGCGGATGAAGGGGCCTCGCCGCCGACCGCAGTCTGAGTTTATTTTACGGGGGTGTAAAACCCGGGGCCCTAATTCCGCTCGCCGTTCTGACAGCGCTCTTTACGGCTTCCCCCTCCAGCGCGCTGACAGGCGCGATTACAGGGCCTCGGTTTCCGCTTCGCCGTAGAGCTGCAATTACCAGACCGCCGAAAAGCTGGGAGCCCTCCAGCGGACCCAGCGCGGTGACCGCAGGGCCGCAGCGCACGCGCCTGGCGGGGCGGGAGGGAGGGAGCGAGCGTGCGGCTCAGAACACCGAGCGTCTGCGCTGGCGGGGTTTACTCTCCGGACCGCGCGACCCGGCCGCCGGGAAGAAGTGCTTCCCGCCGCCGCTGCGCGAGCTCCTCCGCTCCGCCGGCTCCACCGGACGGCCGGTGTGGGAGAGAGAGAGAGAGAGAGAGGGAGAGGGAAGCTACACAGCGGTCCAGACTCTCTTCCACCACGGAGGGTTTTAATGTTTAATGGGGGGGGGTCTCACCTGGAAGAGCTCGGGACGCAGGAATGCTTGGTTTTGAGGATTCGGGGGGCGGTGGAAGGGGGGCTGGAGGGTGAGAGACGGCTCGCTGTGCCAGCGGGCTCCCCGCTCTGTCGGGTTAGCGCGTTAGCGCCGTAGCGCTGCCCGCTGTCCGACGCGTACGTCTGTGAGCCGCGGCCCGCGACGCTCCCGTGAGGTCCCCGCACATTCAGCACCCGCCAGTAGCGAGCGCGGAAGCCAGAACTTAATTGAGAACGTTTTAATCGCGTCTTTCACGTCACTTTTCAAGGTGGGAAAGAACCGCCAGGGTTTTATTTTTCCCTTTTTGAAGCTCTACATGGTTTTGTTCAGCTAAAAAAAAAAAAAAAAATCAGGCGCGGGTTGTATGATCTACAGTAGGTTTAGCGGGGTTGTCCGTCTGAAACGACCAATCGAATGCCTGAAGAGTTACGGTTTCAGCACAAAATAACCAATCAAATGCATGAGCGGCTACGGTGTGATTGCCTTCGAAAACGGCAGTTGGGAACAATAGCTGGGAGTTTGTGGAGCAGCCTGTAGGCCTCCGCTCTGGTCCGTGTGGCGGAACACTGGCCAAGCTCACACAGAGAGGAGGAGGAGGAGGAAACACCGGGGTCAGGCACCAGCTTTGTCTGCTGTCTCGGGTTTTGTGTGTGTGTTTTTGTGCGTAAGGTCGTGTGTGCGTGTACGTGTGTGCGCATGTGTGTGCGTGGGGTTGTCTACATGTGCGTGGGGTTGTCTACATGTACGTGTGTTTATGTGTGTGTGTGTGTGTGTGTGTGTGTGTGTACGTGTGCGGTTGTGTGTGTACATGTGTGCACATGCGTATGTGTGGGGTTGTCTACGTGTACATGTGTGTGCATGTGTGAGTGTGTGTGTGCGTGTGTGTGTGTGTACGTGTGTACGTGTGCATGTGTGTGTGTGTGTGTGTGCGCGTGTGTGTGTGTGTGTGTTACCGCTGTGAACCGCAGACCCTCCAGAACAGGCTTTTGGAGTCTCAGAACTTCTCTCCGCACGCTGCACAGCTCGATGTGGAAATAATTAGCCAAGTAGAGCTCTAATTAATGCCCTATAAATGCTGCCTGTTCTCCTCAAGGTTAGACACCTGTAAAGGAGTATTGATTGAGAGCAAGCTGTTTTGCGGAGTCTATTAAATTATGGAGATAACGTAAATACAACATTGGCAGACTGCTCGGGAAAACATCTGGGGACGGGGGAGGGCTTGGCAGCAGACTCGGTATAATATTAATGAAGTCAAAACTATCAGGCGCAAGCATTGTGTTGCAATCACACCGGGATTAATAACCCCGGAAGACTGGCAGGAGCCTGGCATTCATAAATTAATAAAGTTGTGCGTATAATTATGGAGGAATTAGCACACCTAAGTGGGTCGGAGGGATTTAGCATCTTCAGGCTCATTGAAGAGCCATGATGACATTAGAAAGGGCACACCCACCCTGCGTGAGGGAGGGGGGGGGAAGAGAGGGAGGGAGGAACAGTGGGAGAGGGGAAAGTGCGGGAGAGACAGAGATGAGAATGTGAGGGAGCGGGAGAGAGAGAAAAAGGGAGAGGGGAGGGTGAGAGAGACGGAATGATCGGGGAAATGAGAGGGTGAGAAGGAAGGAGAGAGAGAGTCAGACGGAGTACCCTAAGGGTGCTGACACACGCCTGGGGGAGGCTCAAAAAAGCCAGAGTTCCCCCCCGCCTGATGAGCTCAGCCTGCTGTGACGGGACGGGAGGAGAAATGGGCTCAAATGGGGAGGGGGGGGGGGCGGGTAAGTTGAAAAATTTTATGAGTGTACTAATGCGTCCCAATTAGCAGATGTCCTAAATTATGTTTGGAGTTAGCACACATCAAATCTGAGGAGCAGATGGTCCTAAAATGGGAGCACTGTGCAGAGCTCAACCAGACTCCGAGCAGCGAAATCCTGCAGTCCGGAGGTCCAGAAAGTTTCCCAGAATTCAACAGGGTAGCGACACGCGTGCTAAATAAAGCACCGACGTCCCGCAGACGAAGCTCCCCAAAAACCGGGCGATGAGGGGGGCGATCGCGCCTCCCCAACACGCCCGCGGCAGAGATCAACGAGGCCGCCCGAACTCTGCCTCCGCCTCCCCCCCCCCCCCCCGCCCCCCCAGCCCCCCCGCTCAGCCTCCCGCACGCACAAGGCCGCCATTGATCTGCGCCTCACGTCACAGGCCCCTCCGCACATCAAAGCCATTTCTTTTTAAAAAGCCCCCCGCCTCACACAATCAATACCCCCATTCTGCCCGCACACAGGCTGCGTTGCTATTCGCCCGCGGGGACGGGCTTTTTTTAACACGACGGTCCGTGCGTGAGGAGGCCAGCGATCTGATGTGAATGTAAACGGGGGATGGGGGGGGAGAGAGGGAGAGAGAGAGAGAGAGAGATACCGTTCCCTAGGGGAAGGGGAGGGCGACGGGGGTGCGGGCGGGGGGGGGGGGGGGGGGGGGGGGTGAGTGCGGAGCGGTATAGGAGGATATGGGGGCTATAAATAATTCAGTCCAACAACAAGCCCTGGGGACATTTATGTCTCTCCATTTATTACTGCTGTAAAATGACACTTTGTTTATATAGCGCTATTACATTTGATATAATAGACCATTAAAATAACATCTTAATAGACCGCTCCTGCCTTGCTGGAGATGGCGCGATGGAACACAAACACACAGCTGCTCTGCAGCCAGGCCGGCCATGACCAGGCCCCTCAGCCACCGCCTCCCAGCAATTACCATGTTCTCCCCTGGGTTACCATACCACGCGTGCACACACACACACACACACGCATGCACACACATACCTACACACATATATACATACGCACACACATGCGCATGCGCACACACATACACACACACACACACACACACACACGCAAGCACTCACGCACTCACAGCTACACACACTAATACAGGCAGATGCGCACATCAGCGCAATGAGGCGAGATCAGCGCAATGAGGCGAGATCAGCGTAGAGGCGAGATCAGCGTAAAGAGGCGAGATCAGCGTAAAGAGGTGGGATCAGCGTAAAGAGGCAGGATCAGCGTAAAGAGGCGGGATCAGCGTAAAGAGGCGGGATCAGCGTAAAGAGGCGAGATCAGCGTAAAGAGGCGAGATCAGCGTAAAGAGGCGAGATCAGCGTAAAGAGGCGGGATCAGCGTAAAGAGGAGAGATCAGCGCGGGTCCGTGTGGGAGAGCTCGTCTAAACGCCACGCTTCACCACGGAGGCCCTGCCCGCGCGCGGCGCGGCCGGACCGGAGGTCAGCGGGATGACAAGACCGGCGAGGTCAGAGACCGGAGAGCGAACGGGACGCTCAGAAGCGCGCATCGGGGCGCTCAGGAGAGCGAGCGGGGCGCTCAGAGGCGCGCATCGGGGCGCTAATCATTCGTGTTCGTCCGCGGGGACCCGCGCGGCGTCTTCGCCGCATCGCCGCCGTCCGATTGGCCCGTCGCCCGTTTCCTCCGATCGGCTCGATATCCGCTCGCCCCGTTACCGCGCTCCCACCGCGGGGGTTGCCGTGGCGGCGGCGGCGGACATGGTCCGTCGCCCCACGAATTGAACACATCGAGCACGTCTAATTCATTAGGCCCCTCGTGGTTATGGGGGGGGGGGGCTAACCCACCGAGCCCGCACACAGTCGCACACCGACCCAAATTCCCTCCCAGTGAGGATGCGGAGGGCTCTGGGGCAGGAAGGGACCCGGGATGGGGGCCCGGCGGCTATTTCGGCACCCCCCCCCCCTTCCCCGTTGGCTCTCCTCTCACTCGCACAGTTGTCGTTTTTTTCTGCTCGTTATAAAATATTGAGAGGCCACATCGCCGTAAAACAAGAGCTCAAACTGACAGGAGGGAGGGGGGGAAGGGGGGGGGGGGCAATCTGCCCTAATTCCTGAAGGGCCTGCCAGTGCATTTCGGTTTCGGAGGAAAGGGCAGCACCCCGTCGCGTCTATAAACCTGCGGGGGGGGGGGGGCCACGGGGCAGGGCCCTCACGACCCGCCACCGGATCGGCCCGCGGAGAAAGGTCACGCGGTGCGTGCGACCCCCCCCCCCCCCCCCCCCGCCAGCGATCGAATGGCGGTGCCTCTGATCGGGTTACCCAAACCCCGGTTACTTTTCAAAGTCAGGCTCGCCCAGACTGGGAATGTATTTTGGACGGCGGCGAGGGTGCGAATGCTCGGAGAGCTTTGGGTGGGGGGGTGGGGGGTGGGGGGGGGGGGTCTTTGAGGCCAGGAAAAGGTCAAGTGGGAGAACATCGGGAGGCTCTTCTGCCAAAGGGCACGTTCACCTTTGAGCAAAAACGACAGAGGAGGAGGAAAATAAATAAAATGAGGGTACAGCTGCATCGATACTCTGAGGAAGCCCGTGAGCAGGGGAGCCCAAAATGTACAGTTTACATTTCAATGCTAACGGCGTACTGGGTGGGGCAAATATTCGAGCGCTCAGCAGGGTAAACTGTGTTTAATGGGGTTATAGTGTACTGGGTAGAGTAAACTGTGTTTAATGGGGTTATAGTGTACTGGGTAGAGTAAACTGTGTTTAATGGGGTTATAGTGTACTGGGTAGAGTAAACTGTGTTTAATGGGGTTATAGTGTACTGGGTAGGGTAAACCATATGTTTGATGGGGTTAATAGTGTACTGAGTGGGGTAAAAAGTGATGAACTGGGTTCACGGTGTACTAAGCTGGATTAATAATTCAGGGGGAAGCCCGGTGTGCTAAGTGCAGATCCTGTTCGCCGTGGCAACCGGACAGAGAGCAGAGAGGAGAGTGGCGACGGAGCCAAGCGCCTGACCGCACTGAACATCTGGCAGCGCGGCTCGACCTTGCGTGTTAGGGAGGAAATCGCCCCCTCTCCGCAGAGACCAGCACGCTCGCCAAGGCTTACAGCGTCGCCCGCTGCCAGAGGAACACGCGGCACCTGACCCAGCGCGTCCAATCAGCCGGACCGCCCGTACAGAGGGTCCACACCTGCCAGAATTCAGCTGGACCGCCCGTACAGAGGGTCCAAACCTGCCAAAAACACACCCAGACAGTCTGACTTGAAGGCCGCCGACGTGCCCCGGACACAGTCCGTCCCGAAGCGCACGATGCAGCCCCCCCCCCCCCCCCCCCCCAGCTCCAACAGCTGGAATCTATACGTGACCCGGGAGACGGTTCGTTCGAGTCCTGCCCCCCCCCTCCCTCCCCCCCCCCCCCCCCCCCCCCCCCCTTCCCATTTCAGCCCATAGAGGGAACCTGACACAGAGCAAAACCAGCCGCAGCGATGTCAGCAGTCTGGAAGCGGAGCGTAAATTCGTGGGTGGGGGGGGGGGGGAGCCTCTCCGGTTTTTCTCTGGAGGGGGGAACGGTGTTTTTTTTTTTTTTGTTTTGTTTTTTGAAGTGCGAGCCTTAAAACAGCGCTTTTAATTTGTTTTGGCATTAATTACACAGCGGAAATTTCATCCAATTTGAACAAGGGGGGGGGGCTCCAATTAATCCGCCGCGCCTGACGCTGTCGGGCCGGCTGCGGACGGCGAGGCACCCTTCTCCTCAAAAACGCGCACCTGCCAACCGGGCACAAAACCAGCGCTAAAGAGCGGTCTGTGGACAGCGGCTGACAGATGAGCATTAGACAGGCAGAACGACCGAACGGCAAGACCAGCGCAGGAGAGAGGCGTCCGGTCGCTGTTGGCGGGTTTCCGTCAGGAAACCAAAAAATCGATGGCGATGCGGGACGCCGCGCGTCTTTCAAAACCGAAGGTCAGGGCGACCCCGGAGGAGGAACCGGAGGAGGAGGAGGAGGACGAGGAGGAGGAGGAGACCTCTGGCTCCAGCCTTGCGGCCTCCTCGCTCGGCGATTTTTCGCACTTCCGCCGCGTCCTCGCGCCGCGAGAGAGGGGAGAGAGAGCGACGGAGCCGGGGGCCCCTGCCTGCCAAATTACAGGGTTCACGGGTGCCGCCCTCTCCCCCCCCCCGAAAAAACTTCTAAAAGCGTGTAATTTTCCCCGGCCGATGTCGAGCGGAAACGGATTAAAAGGAGGGAGTTAACAGCACGGCGCCCGAGCTCCTCTTATTGGCCTCCGCCTGACCTTCACATTCAGGGACGTGAAATATTCATGGCAGAGTTACTCCGTTTAGAGGAGGAAAAAAAAAAAACGGCTTCCTGAGAACGCCGTCTGAATAAATTTCGCCGCCATCAAAAGAACAACTCCGTCCTCCCTGCGCCAAAAGCCCGAAAAACCCAGATGTGAGGAAGGTAATGGACTGAAATATTTATGTGAGGGGGGAAGAAAAAAAAAAAAAAAAATTAATGCCTAGAAAAAGTCATCACGGTGTGGGTGTTCCAAAAGGCACCGCCGCAATACCAACTCCTGTTTGCTCCAGTTCTTTAAAATGATTTTATATATTTTTTAAATTCATTTTACTTTAAAGTCACTCAGAATAGTTTTCACAGTTGTATCAATGTTAATATAAGGGCTATGCGATACTAACTGATGACATTCATAGTATAGTATATACAAGTTTACTTATAAGGAAATTGGAGGGTAACATGCAAGTCAGTCCAATATCAGCAACAAGTGACAAAAAACAGCTGTACTAATGTACTGATCACCTGTCTTTCTATAAAGCCCACTGAAAAAGCACATAAACATACTGTACCTCCACAGTTAATGTACTTTTCACCTATCCCTTATAATCAAATGCATTACAATGTGCATTGTATGATGGGAGATCTCAAATACACTGGACCAAGCATGCTCCTTAAGTAATGATGAACAATCAGGCCCCATCCATGCACCCAAGCCAGACGGCAGCAATTCTCATGAAAAATAAACCTGAGTAAAATCAAGTCTTTCTTCTGCTGTAAAAAAGTATAATGGCACAGAACACTCAACTTGTTGCCTAAAAGCAGCCCCTCCAGCCAACGGCCTTGTTATCTGGACTCAGTCCGGCCCTCTGCCACTGCCCCCAGCTCCGCCTCCGGACCCCAACCCCCCCCCCCTCCAACACCTGCCCTCCCCCCCCCGCCCCCAACCCCAACACCTGCCCTTTTCACAATCCATTAGCCTCCAAGAGGGAAAATGACGTCGGTTAAAATCAACAAAAAAAAAAAAAAGAAAAGAAAAGAAGAAAAGTCAAGCTGCTGGGAGAAAGAAGGTTCTGGAAGGAGCAGCACTCAGACTGAACCTCTGGATCTCTCTCTCTCTCTCTCTCCGCCTCCCGCGCGGTGCTAATGAAATGCCGTGTGAGCGGAAGAGGGGGCCATGTTCACACAGACGGCAGGAGTCCGCCGCGACGGCGACCCAGCTGAAAATGGCCGCCGACTGATGACGGATTATTCCTCGGCGATACGCGCGAGGTTTCCGGAGCGCCAGGCCGCTCCGTTCCGTTCCGTTAACGAAAGTGGGCGCTCCTGAACAAGTATTAGAAAAGCACAGCTCTGCCTGTGAATGGAGAGGCTGCTTTCCCTTTCGACCCCCCCCGCGCCCAGACCTCCTCCCTCTGCTAGCCGGAGCGCTAACACGACCCCCATTACAAGCCACTCCGGTGGAGCCGGGTAACAATGGAGCTAATCGATTTAACATTACAGCTAATCAGCTGAGGCCTACACCCCCCCCACCCCCCCCCCACACCCCACACCCAAACATGCTGCCCCCCAGCGCACCACCGCTGCCCTCTGCATCACTGAGCATGCTCACCACACCACTGGGTCATGCAGAGCATGCATGTGATGAGAGTGCGAGAATAATTTTTAAAGAATTCATTTTTTTTTTCTCCCCCCCCACATTAAAAATGAACAGAGCTAAATGACAGAAATAGTCTGGAACAGTGATCTGCGTTTTTAAACCACGCAGCATAAACGTTGCCCTTATTTAGACGCAACGAAACAAACGGCGAGTGTCAGAGTGTACGTTTCGCGTTAAACAGAGTCCGACAGAATCGCCCGTCAGCGGCGGGACCCCTCTGATCCGAGTACTCCTCCCGCCGTCCCACAATCCACTGCCTCCGCCGCTCTGACACCGTGACAGCTGTCGCCGGGGTGTCCGCGGCAACCTTTTCATACGAACATCCCCCCCCCTGCCCCCCGCATTCCAGAACACTCTGTTCCAGCTCCGGCAGATACGCCACGGTCACGAGGAAGGACCTGACAGCTCGGCGCTCCTCTCCCTCGCTCGCTTGCATCCTCGTCCGTCCGTCCGTCCCCTCCCCCCATTCGCCACGCTCGCCCGGCTTCGCCGCTCGGGCCACGTGCGAGCACGCGGTCGGGGCCTTTCCTTCGCTTCACTGCGATAGGGTCCATCTCCCCGGCCGCCATTCTTTTTAGCCAGTTAACGGCAGAGCGTAGCGTAGCGTACAGTAACAAGGGCAGCGGAACTAGCGTCTTGCTATGAAAATCAATAAAATATCATCGACGATTGTATTGCGAAACTGCGTACCGTTGCGTGAATTCAAACCAGTATATCCAAAATAGTCCACACCGTCCGGCCCCTACCCTGCAGTCACAAAGAGAGTGCGCCCTGTTTTCGGTACACCTCTGGGACACATCGAGCGGGACACTTAGCGGAATATACCAGAAGAAAATGCCAGGTCCCTAATTGTTCACTTCAGCTCTGTTTTGTGTGTGTTCCATAATAGCACAGCAGAAAAAAAGAAATACAAAAATAAACTCACGCAAGACGGCATCGATCATCCTTTACGAGCCCCTCCAGAAAATTCATTTCTTGAAGTCAGCTGTTCAGAATTATCTCTGGGCTCTAATGTGTAGAGTGGAAACGATCAGGGATGCTTTTGTTGCAGTATTCAGCAACGGGGGGGAATCTCCCAGGGGGGCGGAGGGGGCTGGGGGGGGGGCATGGTAATAACATGTACGTTCTGGGTCATGACCACCGACATTGGCTTGCCTCAAACTGCTATCTGGGGACTCACTCAGCGTAATGTTCCTGTGGGTAATATCCACAAACGGACGGGCTAAGCCAATGAGCAGCTCCGCTCCCGGGCCAATCCGAGCCGTCCAATCGTCTGTTACCGGCCCCGTTTTCGTGAGCTCAGGCGGGCATTAGCGGGCCCCCGACGGCCGTCCGCCAACCCGCCTGAGATAATTTTATTGTGCTTGCTCCGTCCCCGCAAGAACGGCGAACGAGCAATCTTCGCGGCTCAGGCTCCCTCGCGCCTGATGATGGCTCGCCTCCAATATGCCTCATAAAACAGGCCCTCGAGTGATCGAGTTGTTTAGCACCGCAGAGGTGCGCGGCCAGTGCTGCCACAGTCAGTGTTAACACTTTGCAAAGCAAAAAAAAGAAAATAGAGAGAGAGAGATCATTATGTTACACATCTATTTAGCCACGGTAACTTTCTATTGCAGTCAACGTTACGCATTAGGCTATGTATCCTGAGGGGCATTTGTACAGTTGGACTTTATAACGATTTTTTTTTTACTGAAGACATCATTAATAGAACCTAGGTTCTGTGAAATGTCTATTGTACTATTGCTACATTTTGACGTGACTGGTCATAATGCAGGCCCAACTGTCCTACAATGAGCTTCTATGCTTTCCCACACTAAAAAAAAAAAAGGTACAATCCTATTACCTGAATGTCCTCACCACAACCCCCCCCCCCCCCCCCCCCAGCAATATTATACACAGATAAAGAACTCTCATTGTTGTGTGGGGTGGAGTGGGAAGCAAAGGGTACACAATGTGAAGTGATGTATGAAACCATGCCATTCTCTCCGGAATGCTCGCACTTGATAATCACTGATTATCTTCCCTAATTAGATCCACCCTCGTTTGATGTTTCAGGACTGTTTAGTAACAGACCAAGCAAACAAAAACAGACAAAATAGTCTTGCCCACTGGACCACTGGGTGCCCGTAAGCCCAACTGTCAAGCTGCATGTGAAGGGTCTTCCTCCAACTCGTGTCTGTGTGAGCCTGACTTGGAAACTGTGGTGTGTTAAGAAGTGGCAGTGGCTTACATCGTACGCTTCGAAGGAGAGCGCGTGCTTGTCAGCATTCTCCCAAACCAACACCGGAGGTTCCGACAGCAAGTGCCAAATAAGGACACGCATAAAATTTAATAAAGCATATTTCAAAAGAAGCCATCGTAATTGCTGAAGGCGATACGATCTGCCGGCATGCCAAGGAAAGACTTCCCCCACCGCGCACGTAGGAAGAAATTGGCTATCAAGCCTGTTGGACGGATTACATAATTTCACTGAGGGCAACAGAATCCTTAACAGGCACCAGATGTTAGCATCTCATCTGGAGGACCGAAGCCCCTGGAAACATGTTTTAAACATGCGGAGGGAACCGCGCGCGCGCACAGAAACACACGACGCGTTACAGGAAGAGCAGGCTTCCCAGAGGGCCGAGCGTCGATCGGCTCTAACGAACCCCAGCACTCCGCCGAGCCGTCTGAACGCCCGACTCACAGCGCGACAGCGCGGGGCGTGTTTTCGGGCCGCGATGGGGAGCGAGCAAACGAACGAAATCCCGGCAACGCGCTGCGGGAACCGACGGCGGCCGAAGCGATTCACGCGGCCGGATGACGGGGGAACCTGGGATTGGACGAAGACGAGCGCTTCTCCGTTTCCGCTTCCTGCGGAAGGCGACTTTCGTTTTTTTATGGGCGTCGGAGTCCTCCTTCAAAATGTTTCACAGGAGTGTCGTGGCTCGCGGGGGATTTCGCTATCGTTCCTGCTGTCAACTCCTCCTCCTCCTCCCCCCCCCCCCCCCCCCGTCACGTCCCTCTCCATCATGTGACACGCTGACTCTGAGTCTGCTCTCCGCGCCGCTGGACGGCGGCGAAAGCGCGCGTTCGCCGTGGGACGGCGCGCACCTCGGGCCTCCCAAACGAAGGCTCCAGCGGCGACGCTCGTTCCTCACCATCGGCACGCCGCGAGAACCCATCTGTCGGCTCTTGCGTACCGCCGGGGGGGCTCAGATGTCCCCCTGCTTTTAGCCACTCGCAGAGATTTAAATTGCCCCTCTCCGCCGCGGGCCATTTCTTACCCGCCCCTCACCAGCCCGCCCGCCGAGCCAGACTGGTCCTGGATTCGCACCGTTAAAAAAAACAAAAAAAAAACACCCCGACTGCTCGAATCCGCCGCCGAATCGATCGCGGGAACAAATTCCGGTCTCCTAGGGAAGAGCGGATGATGGGTTAGCGATAAGCCTGGGGGGGCGGTGGGGGGTGGGGGGGGGGATGCAGAAAAACTCTGCCGTAATCCCCCCAAAAAATGAAAAAACAAAACAAAAAAAAAATCGACAGAAAGGAGCGAGCGAGCGAGCGAGCGAGCCGGGGGGGGGGGGGGGGGGAAGGGGGCGCCAGGAGGGAGATAAAGTTTTATGGAGCGGCGGGCACATTTTGGCAGCCCGGGCGCGGCGGCGTTGGCCCCCGCCCCGGTTCCCCCGGCAATAAGCCGCCAAAAATCACTCGGCATCCATCTCTCAGTCAGCGCCCCGGCTGGCGCAGGATTCAGCAGATCCGGATGGATGAGCTCCCCGGCTCCACACCCCCCCCCCCCCCGTCCCCCCCCAGGCCTTCAGAGCTCTCCACCAGGGGAAGCATTCGATAATGCGCTCCTCCATACGAGGGGAGATTTGATCTGCGTTATGACTTCAGACCCACACAAAACCCCCCCCCCCCCCACACCCTAACGCCCCCGGGGGGGGGTATAAACTCGCAAGGCCTCTTTCTCTCGACGAGCGAAGTCCTCCTCTTAACTGCATTCAAGAGTCCCTAATTCAAGTGCCTCTAAAGCCCGCCAGTAGATCAACCGTTTCAATAAAACCGCAAATCCTCCTCCTCGAAAGTTTCTTCGCGGGAAACTCGGGAGTCGAATCGTGCCTTCTTCCCCTTCCGCTTCTCCAAACGCACCACTTAAATCATTTTCGCGCAGAAGAATGCCGTCGGATCCTCGGCTGCTCCGCACCGTAAACACAGTCGCGGGTTCGAGGCAGAGCATCGCTACGTTAACGGGCTTCATTTTACATTTTAAGCGGTCCTCCCAGGCGTTACGTAATTGGGTTCGGATATTACCCAGACTTTACGTGAATCAATTTCATCACGTCCGCGGCCGCTAGTTTTCCTTCGCCTCTTCCCAGCGGTCGCGTGCGACGGCGGCGGCGGCCCGCGTTTCCGCCACGTGCAGCACAGACTAAACGATCCAGCGGCGGTTCAGTGAAGAGGTCGCAGCTCTTTGACACGCCATCCCCCCACCCCCCACCCCCCCCCCAGGCTCAGAATGAGTTCGCTCCGCTGAGTCAAGGTTAGCGCTCACAGCGTGTTCCCGTGCAGAGTCTATCCGCGTCCCAAGGAACGGGGGGGGGGGGGGGGGGGGGCGGGGTTTCATTAGAAAGTGGAGCGTTAGCGAGAGAGACAGAGATGGAGCTCTCTCCTGCTTGTGGAGGTGGGGGGGGGGGTGGAAGGGGGGCTGGCTCGGCCAATAGCGGTGACGATGACGATAAAGGACCACCCTGCCAGGGGGGGGCCGCGGGCGGTCGGGCCAGCGGGCGAGCAAAGCGGGAACGGCACCGCCGCCGCCAGGGCGCACGCCGCCGAGCCCGGCCGGGGCCCGCCGCCAGAGGAAGACCTTCCCAACTCCCGCTTCCGCTTAGCGGGGCGGCGCACAGAGGCCTGCTTGCGCCACATCTGGGGCGCGACAGGCGGAAACCGATTTAATTAACCCATCTAGGGCGATGCATGGGGGGGGGGGGGGGGGGGGGGGGGGGAGTGGAAAATAATAGCAATTAAAAAAAAATTGAAAGAATGCCCGGCCGTACCACATCAAGTCAGGATTCCCCCACGTTGGAGAAAGTAAGAGTGAAAAAGGGGGGGGGGGAAGGGTAACTAAAGCCAGTGAAGACCTGTGATGTGGTGCTAATGGTGCGATCATCTTTCTTTCTATTACGGTAGAACGGCTCGCGAGACGGGCGAGTGTTTTGGGCTGAGGCTAGCGCAGACGAGATAGCGGCTCTGGCTCCTTCGGTTTTGAAGGCAACATTAATCCTGATGAGGAAACTGGCCTTGAAACAGCAGAACGAGCGCTTATCTGTGAGCCTTAGAGGAGTATCTATGGTTTAGCCCAGCACATGATACGAAACTAGAACACGCATCATACGGTGATGCTGTTCTGAAGGGGAACAAAAGACAGGCGTTGCAAGAATATGCCGTGAATGGCAGTTTTCAAATACCACAGAACGGAAGCGCTGTGGTTTATCGGCCACCGAAGAACACCAAATGCGTTCCTGCCGCAAACGCAACCGTGCCATAACTCCACCGTGTCGACGGCCTGATGGAACGCACAGGATTTCTGCGTTCTCTAGCTTCCTGAGCCTGGAGTTTCGGCTCCTCGACTGGCAGAAGAAAAAAAAAAGAAAGTGAGACAGAAGCACTCAGCCCGCTGCTGACAGGAGATGACTTGTGCGCGAGGCTAATGGAGTCTAATCTCGCCGAAGCTCTCCTACCCTCGCACAGGTCATTAAAGTGCGTTCCACCGCAACACTGCATCCTCCCCCGTCAGGTTCGCTCGAACAATGTTCTCTTTCTTTCACGGAACATTTCAGCTATTTATAAATCAAAAAAAAAAAAAAATCAACACTTTAGTTATGGTGTTTTCCCCCCCCCCCCCCTACACCATTAGGCTGAATCTACATTCATATTCACGTCCAGTGAAATCCCTAGAGGGATAACCGACTTCAAACATTAGACATTCAAGGCATTCCTGGGGTTAATGTGCATTTGAAAGGGTTAAATAACAGGAGCATTGGTCTTTGTTCATACGCAGGTAGATTACAGTTCAGAGCATGAAAAATACATCCGGTGCCTCCACTCCTGTTAGCGTGCTCACCTTATAGCACTTGACACGGAGCATTTGTGTGGAAACGGTGAAGACAGTGAAGAGTCTATTATACATGTGAATGGGGGGGCTGTCATGTGCGTGTCCATGGAGACCCACACACCGCGCACAGAAAGAGGGCAAACAATTCTCTCCCGCGCTGGGGAAGAGACGCGGACGTGAACTTCAAAGATTAACGACTGCAAAGAGCACTCGGGCACCGAGAGCCTGGAGGTACAGAACCCTTGTCGGGGGAGGGGGGCGGGGGGGGGGGGGGGGGGATTTGCAGTAAATCGTCCACTTACTGCTATGATGGCTCAGTTTTGTTTGGGGAAAGGTAAAGTCCTAAAATGGTTAGCGTAGTCCCACATTTCATTGCCTCTGGCATGCGGAACAATGAGCACTTCAAAAGGACTGGTCAATTTAAGCCAATTAATGTTGCCGGAGAAAGAGGCACTGAAACAAAAAGGGAAGTGAGCTTCAACCTGAGCATGCCTGAAATATAAAGATGACGGCTGAAATGTGATTAGGTGAGAAATGCATAACTGGGGAATTCGCTCCAGGAACTCACTGATGAGGAAATGGGCAGAAAAAGCAGTACTGCTGAGACTGCTGTGAAACTGACTGTGTGTGTGTGTGTACGTGTGTGTCTATGTCTGTGTGTGTGTGCGTGCATGTGTGTGTGCGTGAGTGTGTGTGTGTGCATTTGAATGTGTGTGTGTGCGCGCGCATGTGTATATGCATGTTTGTGCATGTGCAATTGTTCGTGTGTGTGTGTGTGTGTGTGCGCATGAGCATTTGTGTGCACGTTTGTGTGTGTGCATGCGCGCGTGTATATGCACGTTTGTGCATGTAGAATTGTTTGTGTGTGTGTGTGTGTGTGCACATTTGTGCGCGTATGCGCATTTGTGTGTGAGTGAGCATGTGTGTGTGTGCATGTGTGTCTGTGTGTGTGTGAGTGTGTGCGTGTGTGTGTGTGAGTGTGTGCGTGTGTGTGTGTGTACACGTGTACCTTCAGTGTACAGTCTCAAGGCTTCCAGTGAAACTCAATGGAAAAACAGGCTTTGTTCTCCCTGCTGAACAGAGGACACTGAAGTCATGAGAAGCAGGGCCCAGGTCCTCCATTCATTCCAGCGGCTGCACAATGCTGTTCTCTAGCTGCGGCCTGTCCACAGATCTGCACTCGTCCTGAACCACGGACCCTGGTTCCACTCCTATTCCCCACAAAATCTCCCATGGAAACAGTCACCCCCCCACCCCCAAAAAAAACGGCCCGGTCGCCGTCGCCATTTCGTGTTCTCGCTCAAGTTATTTCGGCCCTGCTCGCAGAAGTCAGCGCCGGCGCGAGGGAGATAACGAGCTCTCGTTAGACAATCGCTCCGTTTCAGGATTTTCACCCGGTTTGAATTACCCGTCCAATTAAATCACAGAATGCAAATATCAGATTAATGGACAGCGAGGAAGGCCACGCATGGCTATCATTACAGGAAAGATTCACGGCCATGCTCGGGCAATCAGAGGAGTTCTGTGTGTGCCTAGCCTGTGCTAATTGCCCCCGGTGTTATAAAATGTTCCAACGCATTAAAAAAAAAACGACAGTGGAAGAGCACAAATTACCGGCTGATAAGCTCTGTGCTCCTACTAACTTCCCATATGCCGTATGCTAGCCGATGGCTCGAAATCCCTCAGCAATACCACCCTGCCTCTAAAGGACTACACTTATTACCCAAAAACCCCCTCTCGTGTGTTTCTTTTTTTTTTTTTTTGGGGGGGGGTGCCACATGGTCATCAAGCTGTTGGCCCCACCCCATCCGTGTAATGTGCGTCACGCAACACCTGGTGCTGAGCGCACATCACAAGAAGCGGAAGAGCCACGCCCCCAGCCGGCGCACCAGCCGTTTCCCGGGCGTGGTTCTTAAGCAACGAGCCGGGGCCACGTGCTTCTCCGGCCATGGCGAGAAACGCGCATTCTTGCCTCGTTGCGAGAAAGCGCGAGGGACCCTACTGACTGGCGGAGCTGTACAGTAGTTCTTTCCACGGCTGTGATCCTGAACACGGGCAGATTAAGATGCGCACATTTCCCAAAGAGGCCGTTAAATAGAAGCGAGTGGAACCCCCGGTTTCCAGGACTGCAGCAAATGGAGAGAGGGAGCGAGAAACGCAAGCTAACACATGAGAGTAGCCTCACTGCGGAGCGCGCGGCTTTGAAGGGTAAATCGAATACTCAATAAGAGTGTAACCTATTTTCTAAGTATAAAAAAAACCCTTTGAAGATAGAAAATCAATTATAAATCTACAGTGCACCAGAATGGTGCCACTTAACAACTTGCAAGACATGTAAATGCAGTATAAAATATAACACATAGCCATTACAACCGATAAAAGCCCAATAACATAGACCTATAACAATTTCCAACAACTCTCCGCCGATATACTGCATTTGTGGCAGGGATACCATTTATCTCTCGCTGAGAGCTGAGTGAACGCATCCTGCCTCCCGAAGACCTACAGCGCAGGAACACAGCAGCGACAGATTAGCATTCCTTCCCTCAATCGTTTGCCAGCCGTATAGCAGCTAATGATACTATCATAAATACAGGAAAATGTGTCCAACCAGCATAGGGGGAGGGGTTCAAGATAGCGATCGCATGTATACACCCAAGAACACAGTCAGCGAATGTTACACAAAGCCAAATGTCAAGTGTAGGGGGGGACCTTTTTAAAAATAGGCCGCGCTTGGGCCCAGAGTGGCAGAGTGGCAGTTGTAGCTGCGATAATTTTCACGCTGAGGTTTTGTGGGGGAGAGGGATGACGTTGATGAATGAGTTAGGACGGCCCGGCCAGAATAATCGGCGCACGATACACTCTACATTTACATCCTAGGCATTTAGCCGATGCGCTTGTCCAAGAGCGACTTACACCGCGTGCATTTCACATGCAATCCATTTATGCGGCTGAATATTTGCTGATGTAATTCGGGTTAAGTAGCCTACCTTGGCTGAAGGGCACATCGGCAATGGCGCACCTTGAACTCGAAGCTGCAGCCTCAGTTAACACGTCCAGTTCCCTCGCCATTCAATTCTACTGCCATCCCCCCAATTAATAAAACGCTCCATACGCTCAAGTGACACCTCGAAACGTTCATAGGCCCGACCCACACACGCAGCAGCTAGATTTAGTCTATGCACTTGGTGAATGTTTCACATCAGACCCAAAAAAAAAAAAACCACACACACACAACATACGGTTTGATCGCTTCAGCGGGAATCGTAAATAACCCCATAATGTGGTCTATTAATGAGGACCATACCGAAGCTAGTAAAAGTCAACAACAGTAAAAGACGGCATAAAAAATATAAAGCTAACGTATGAACGACTGAGGGACCTACAGGGTTGACTGATTCAGGAGCAAACAAAAACTGCACAACACCACAACAGGGTCATTTGTATGAATCTCATTATAAACAGCATAATGTCAATAGCTTTGATCCTCCGGCAAATTCTCGTTTGCTGTATACACATTAGTGATCAGCGCCTATCAGTATGATGTTCTGTACTTTATCTTATCTTTCCAATGCTACAAATAAAGGCTTGTGCCCCAAGGAGCACGTCCATAAACAGTTGAGGACACTACGGGCAGGGTTTTAAACTGGCAACATCTTTAAAAAAAAAAACGCTGAGGCGCTCGCTCAGCACAGAGGGACATAATTCGTCCCCACATACACGTCGCTCGTGAACACAGAATCACAGAGAGCTGATAGGACAGAAGTGGGACAGGCTCTCAAAAGCGCCAGAGTCAGCTGGGTCATAACATAACAGAACCGTTATTATATGAGCATCAAAGCCCCTCTTTGTCAGCATTCTTGGAATCTTAAACCAAAGTGAATAACGCAGTAATCTGATTTAGCACATACCACGTAACATCGAATTTAAAGAATTGACAGGGGGAAGGGATGTGGTAATTGCAAATTCCTAAGATTTAACTCGAGGGAAACAGCAGCAAAAACAAATTTGTTTTCAAGCTCGCCGATGTGCACGTTGATAATTGCATTATGTGCATGTATGTTCACAGAGAGAGGGATAGATTTTCAGTCAGCATCCACGCATAAACTCAAACAATAGTCTAACCTTTATATTAGCCATAATGTTTTTTTTTTACTGCAATGCAACGTTTTAATAACACCAGAAGCAATTTAACTATCGATACAGGCGGCATCGGGCGTCATATCATGAAGCTGTTCTCTGGAAAGCAGCGTCTCTGCAAACAATATTACGGTAACTACGAAGCAACCTTTCTACCCCCGGCAGCGAAGACCCAGCCGAAAGCTCTCCTTTCATGGGCCCCCAGAAAACCATAGGGCGGTTAACTTCTTGTCCCATTCATCGTAACCGCAAGCTTGTGGTAAACTCCGGGGCGAGGCAACGAAAACGACATTTTACGGCACAGAAATTTGACCAAGGATTCACTCAGGCCAATCAACATCACAAGCACAATGCAACTAACGCCATCTATTTGGCTACTATTACCCCCCTGCGTGCAAATTCGGTCGATATTTCAATAGCGCTGTGTTTATGTCTGGGCGTTCCACTCATTCTTGTCTCGTGTAGCTGGGGTCACTGCTTTTTGTCAAAGTTTGTTACTGCACCATTACCCTCGGTTTAAAACATGTAGCCCTCTTTCTCTCTCATTGTTAGCGCGCTAACCCCCCGGTCCCCGCCAGTAACAAAACACGCGGCTACGTTGTGCATTTCGCTTTCAAAGTGCTCCTTCCATAAAAATAATTTAACGGCATTCGTTAGAGAAAGTCAAGTTTATCAAAGACCAAAATTACTCACATTCTGTCGCCGGAAACCAGCAAACGGCTCTCAACCATCACATCGGGTAGAAAATCCAGATTGTAAGAGGAAGTCATGTTTTTTTTCCGTGCACGCCTCTGTGCTCTCGCTAGCAAATATGAGCGCTTCTCTACGCTTGTCTGATTCAACTGCGCTGGCCGCAGAGACGGAGAGGGACAGGTGCGCGAGGCCTCCCCAAGGCAGCAGCCACAGACTCGGCAGTTGTCACATTCTTTTCTTCTCCCCCGTCATTTTTCCTCCAATCCCCACCGAAATCCTTACTGCTGAGGCAACTGTCCGTATAATACAAGGTGCTGAGACGGGGAGGCGTGGCTCCTCAATAGCCCGCTGCAGTTACTGTTAACCATTTGTACGCCTCTTTACAGTCCTCATAATTCCTCAGAATTTAAATGATTACATTACTTTCGCAGTAATTTGCAATGGCGCGATAATGGCGATCTGTGATTACTGTCGTTTGTAGTCGTGATGCTATCGCAGAAATTATTGCAGAAATTAGCGATGTGAAGGTAAGCTACCAAATGTAGCCTACTAGTATCCAGAGAATAAATCTAATCATATCAGGTCAGTGCAGTATCACGTCAGCCCCCTCGCAAATCCATAGGATCCTTTGCAACAGCCACGACTGGCGTGCCCACTGACAGTTTTACTTGGCCCGGTACTTTAAGTGTGCATTTAATTACATGTAAATTAGCAAACCATTATACCGTGTCCAGGTTCCCGAGGGGGCACTGCTACATTAAGATTTGAATTATTTCATGGTAAAGTGCGGCAGTAGCCTACGTAACTGGGTCAGTTAGAGAGCTCTGAAGCTGCACTGCCTGGGTGCTTTAGCAACCGAACCGCGCCGTTTTAGAAGCACTTGATGGGTGTCGGGACAGCAGGGGCACACTGGGTAGAACCGAAAAGTGAACCCATTCAGTACAAGTGTTTTAAACAACGGTAAAACAAAACATTGTGCTGTTAAGCTTCTTTCTTATTTTAGTACCGCACAAAAGGGTAATGCAATTGCATTTGCAGTCCTCGAATGTATTTTCTTCACAGTTAAACACTGTCTACCAGTTTATTTCTTAAATTGTTATAAACAGGTAGCATAAATGTAAAAAAAAAAAAAAAAAAAACCCAAGTTATTTTTCTACTGCGCTGAAAAAAATTCACGTCCACTGTTCTTCATATTTGGCCATTACGGTTTTAATATCATGCTCTTTAATGGCTCTGCATGGTTACAGCTAACGCCCTGTCACAATTCAGTCGCTGTAATTCCTGCTCGTTTACAAACAGGTGTTCATATGCCAACGGTTACCCGAGAAGTTCGAACAAATTGCAAACAGTATATTATGTAGACTGGAATTAGGCACATTAATAATGAATTATAGCTGTTTTACACGCTTCGCGTATCTCTAGCACTACATCAATTGGAATTAAAGCTCATTAAGAGTTTGTAGAATACAGCCTGTTTGTTTTAGACGTTTTGTTAGTTTATTTGACACAATGCAGCAGACAAATTAGCAAACATCGTGTGATTTATGTTGAGTTAATTTCGCGCAACGAAACCCAAAGCTTAAATAATATTCTGCAGAGTCCTGTTTTTTCCGAGGTAACTAAAACTGAACATCTTATCTGTTACCTTTTATAGCAAACAAAATGGTATGCTCAACAAGGCCATATATTACAAGACCCTGGTGTCTGTTTTATAACGGCAGTTCTAAAAGCACTTCGTACTGTATGTGCATTTCTTTCTTGATGACTTCGGTGCATTCGAGCTATCTCCAGGTGACACCACAATACTTAGTTTGCTTCCCTTTTGCATACTATATCTCCAGCCACATGACCGATCTCTCCCACCTCATTGAAATCTGCTTCCATGAAGTTCAAATATTAAGGTTTGATACCGCCACCTTCAGGACCTTCAACAAATTAAAAGCACCACTCAGCCACAGGAAATCGAAACCGGCAACATAAAAGACCCAAACATTTGTACTACCCCCAAACAGTTTTTGAGGTAAACGACCAAATAAACCCATTTACTGATAAGAAAGAAAAAAGGCAAACACGTGACTCTGCTCCCGCCTAGGCGATAGCGCAATAATAACGGCAGGCCTTTCATCTGAGTCCTTGCTTGCCTGCTGCAGGGGTCAAAGGTCACAGTGTTCCTTTTTTTTTCTTTTGAGCTGGCCTTGGCTTCATTTGGTGCTTTCCTGACGCCGTCCTCCTCGGGGGGGAATTCTTTGTGATGCAGCTCGGGGCAAGGTCTCCCACTCTGTCAGACACCGAGGCTCAGCTGCCCAGAAACGCATATCGATTGACCCCGTAGGAGGAGGGTTGCCGGCATAGCTGTAGGAATCTCGGCTAAAATACATAATGGCGGGCCCAGCAGAGAACCGCAAATGGAGCAAAAAAACATAACGCGCGGCATTAGCAAACTTGCCGAGTAACCCCGCCCTCCCCTCCCCCCATTAATCCCACATGCACTGACCTTCACAAGTTTCGAGTCATAACCCCAAACAGTTAAGACTACTGCTCCAGAATATGATTAACTGGGGCGTTCCAAATTATTTACGCCCGTTAATAATCAGGTAATGCAAGCAGCCGCATTCTGACATTTAAAAATCCCTATTTTAATTGCAGTCTCAATATTAGCCATGCAAATACATGCAAAGGCATAGACAAAGTAATATAACTGTAATCACAAATTAATCACTCAGCAAACAGCAAAATAAAGAAACCCTTCTTCTTTATCATGGCATAGCCCAGAATCATTACTAACACAGTGAAGTTATGGTGCTCTTTTAGTCTATTGATCATTGCCTGTGGCCTGGCCTCTTACGGCATAAGCAAGTATCAACCAAAAATCAATTTTTTTTTCCAACAACTGAGTACTGCTGTTACGAATATGAGATTGAATATTCAGCAATACTTGTAGGTTCAAACTACGGAAACTGCAGTATCTCTGAATGTGTGTGTTAATATTCCCTACGGGTTGCCCTCAGTAACCCGTATTCAAAAGTTACACAAATAAAGTACCTCATGTCCTACACCAGATTTCAGAGACATGAGGTAGACACTATTAACAAACGCAGACGTTGCTCAAGTGCAAGCTCCGATGTCAGGCGCAAGCTTGACAGAGCAGCCTACACACCAGTCCAACTGGGACCACATGTACTCCGTAAGAGTTGATTTAACACCGAACATTTGATTGTGTAGTGATCCTCTGATTTTAACTCTGGGCTCGATGTAAACTTTTCCCCCTGAAGTTCACACCGCAGGCGTTTGTAACGACGCTGCCACGGCGTCAAAACTCACAAGAGCACCTCTCTCTTCCGCCAAACGCTACACGACTACCAGACCAGCGGCAGCACCAGGCAGCAAACACGTTAAGGGCTCAACGGGGTTGCTTTCACTGCTCCGTGCGCGCGGCTCCAGAAGCACGGACACACTCATTTACCACCCCTGAGCCGCGCAAGACCTCCACCACAGCGAAACAGGAACCAGCGAAAGTGCTACCGAAATGCGTAAGTGCAAAGAAATAAGAAACCGAAAACACGGTTTCCTCAGCTCCGTGCGAATGTTTCGTCTGCTAATACTTAATGGAAATTCATCCTTTTTTTTTTTTTTTTTTAATGACACATATATGTGTGCGCACACACGCACACACACGCACGCACACACACACACACACACACACACGTACATACATGTACACTACGGTTTCATGGTATCATTTCTTTTCACATGCTTTCTGAACAATACCCAGGGATACGGTATTACTGGTATTTGTCACAAATCGTTGGTTACGCAATTTTACAATTAGTTCTATTGTTTTCCTTCACTAGATGGTCCTCACAGTGTAAAAAACCCTTTGGAAACACTCCCCTGCCACTGAAAGGCTGACTGGTATATCCTTATCCAGGGAGCTCGTTTCAAGTGAATAAAAAAAAAAAAAAAAATAAACGGAATGTGATCTCATAACACATAGCCCATATTCTGCTTTTCTTGAAGAACCGACAACACTCTTTAGAATGGATGGATAGCATAATTTAAACCAAAAATGGCTTAAAAATGATGAAAAAATCACTTGGGTGGCCTGGCCGACCAGCTGGAAGACTACAACTCCCAACTCACTCAGGAAGAGGGAGCTTGAGATGCCCTGCACTTAAGATAGCCGATGTAAATGCCCTTATATGGTCAGGGGCTTCATCAGGGTACACCACTGTTTCACCAAAAAAATTCATAAGCTCATAAGTTAATCATATTCATAAGGAAACAATTCAATTAGCTACACAGTTCACTTGGCTACATGTTTTATCAGGGGGAGAGATGCTAAAGAGTTCTCATGAACTTACGTTGTTCTCTTTTCATTTTGTAACCTTAGCTAAACAGACACATTTCTGATACTTGCTTGTTCAGGATTTCAAGAATCCACAGCCCCGAACTCACCAGGCTAAAAAAAACTGGCTAAAACCTAAGCACGCTCCACAAATGAAGAGGTTCGTTTATTAAAATCCAAAGAAAATTTGTGTTGCATCACTAAATAACTTAGCGACTGATTTGCTCAATCTGCACCGACAGAATGACGAGTGGCACCCCGTCCGTTCGCTAATGCGGAGGGAAAATAATCCAGACTGCACGCACTCGCTGCACACATTGATGTTACCGGACCGTCACTTTCATGCCAAGTAGCCAGACAGCACAGACAAATGTTCCATATGCCCAGCAGAGAAAGTCGGATGGGCATGTTGGCTTTCCTTTTTTTCTTTTTTTTTTCTGCAGTGTAAATAAAATTTAAAAAGCTGATCTCACAATTTAACCAGGAGGGAAATGTACATTTGTCTACACTACCTCGCAACTTTAAAAAAAAAAATTAAAAATTAACTAAGCTACTTGAAAGGTAATTGTTTTAGGAACCACATACTACTGGGAAATGTAGTTTAGCTCGTAGCTCCATTACGTTTTACATTCAGTTCTGCTACTCCCCAGCACTGCCACTGTATGACCTCACGTGACACAAAAAATGTCAGTGTCATCTGAAAAAAAAAAAAAAAAAAAAAAAAAAAAAATCGAAAATTTGATTGCGTTTTTGAATGGGGATCAATGTGGGGTAAATCGGTGCTGGAAACAGACACCGTGAAACAAAAAAAAAAAAGATTACCAGGGAATATGGTATTCCCGGTATACCGTGCAACCCTAATGTACATGCACACACACACACACACACACACACACACACACACACCACATATCACATACGAGCCACAGAGCCAAACTGATCTGGCGCTGTTCCTGGCGCCCCAGCGTCGCAGTGTCCATGAAACCGGCTCAGAAGGATTCCCGCAATCGTCCGCACCGGCTGCTGCAAAGCAGCAACGCTGGAACCCGCTCGGACGGCTCTGGGTGTTTGAGGGAGGATTAAGCAGGGATGCTTTTGTTCCGTATATCAGTAGGCCCGAATATGCATACATTATCAACCTAGGCGCAGCCGAAAATCTGCAGAGGCTCAAAGTGCAATCTGAGCGCCTGCAACCCCAACACATTCTACAGCTCTACCATTCGTTTCCCCACAGGAGAACGTCCCTAACTAAACCACCGAAAACTGAACAGTCCCGTCTACACAGACGTTGGCGGCAACGGGTTTCAGATTAGAATCCTGGGTACTTCAAGGTCAACTGCGTGTGCACCTCAATCACAGTGTGCGTTGTGGATCGACAGGGTGGCCCACACACCAAATGTAGAGCCTACCGCACTGTACATTCAGCCCCAAGCAGCCACAGGAGTCAGAGGATGTGCATCTGAGCAGGGTCCCGCATCATTTGAACCGCCCACCCGGGCACTTATGACACCCCGCTCCTGAGAGGGTTCCACATCCACGTCATGAAAGTCTGAGAGCGAGCGCGGTCAACGAGGAAGAGCAGAAACATGGACAGCTCTGCTTCCTGAGCGCGTGGCGCATCACTTCCTGGTCCCGTCCCGACTTCCTGCCCTGAATAACAGTTCTTTCCTGGTCGGTGGCAGAGGGGTTTTCTCTGGGAGAGCCAAGGCCCACATTTCTGCAGTGCAGCAGATCAGGCCCTGCCTGTTCTAATTGGGCCCAACCATGGTTACAGGGCACTGGAGCCGAAACAAAGCCCCCCTGTCTAAGTGCCACACATTCATTAGAGGCTTTTGCCCGCTCTCTCTCTCTCCCTCTCTCTCTCTCTCTCTCTCTCTCTCTCTCTCTCTCTCTCTCTCTCTCTCGCTCCCTCTCCTCTTTTCCTCATTAAACTGCCACCCTGGAAACACTGGTGACTGGCTCTCATTTATTTTCATTTGAACGTCGTGCAGCTCCACTGAGCCTCATGTTGCTAGTGGAGGGAAAGCTGGGACGGTGTCATTTCGATGCTCCCTCCCCTTTCTCTCCCCTCCCACCACCCCCCCCCCCCCCCCCCCCCCCCTCCCAAAATGTCCAGCAGTTTGGCCATTGCCATTCTGGGTCACGGCTGTCCCCTTCATTAACCTCCCTGATTTGGGTAATAGGCACTGATTCAGCCTGACTATACAGAACAACACCATATTCTCAACATAGGCCTATTGAAGCTAAACATATTATATGGTCCAATAAGTATTAAATGGAATAAAACATAATACAAAAAACTGCAAACCTCAATAATAGCAGACTATACTGAACAACACCGTATTCTCAATACAGGCCTATTGAAGCTAAATATATTATATGGTCCGAAAAGTATTGAATGGAATAAAACATAATACAAAAAACTGCAAACCTTAATAATAGCCAACCGCTACATATCCAGTTCTTTAAAGCTACATGAAAAGGAGAAAAGAAAGGTGTCCAGTTTCACCACCTACATTTAACTAGAGTTCTAGAGACTCTTTCATGTAGAATAAAAACGGCGAAATAAACTGCAAAAACACTCCTGCCTACTAATCGATCGTGTTCGTTTAAAGGTAAAACTAGGAGCCGTAACACTCGCTGCAGAGTCAGAAACGAACCACCTCTGACGAAAAAATAGTCCCAGCTTAACAACAACAAGGGAGGAAAAACCTCACGGAAGTTACAAATGAAATAAAAACCCGCCCTGAGCAGATGGAAGCACTTAACGATCACTTTATGGGGCAGAATGAACACGGTGAACGTGACAACACCGGTGAAAGAAGATCCTGCACTCCTGGAACACATCCCTAAAGAAATGGAGCAATAAGCACCGTAAAACAATTTCTTCTTCTGGGGTGACGGAAGGGCATGCTGTTCATTGAAAAGACAAAGAAATAAAATTGGACTTAATTTGCCTCAATTTACCTAATTTTTTAAAATCTTTATTGCCTAGTGACGGGGGTCCGACAAATGAGGGAATGATTCACCCCCCTCTCAAAAACAAAGCAAAAAAAACAACATCAGGAATTTATATGCTTCCCTTCAAAGCCTGTAGCCTTTCATCTCCAAACCCCAACAATGACAGGAACATCATCATTCGAAACAGTGAAGTTATCCTCTAAAAATAGGTCTTATTATTTCCCAGTGTGGCTAAATCAACAAAAATGGACAACCCCATAATTTCCAATAAATTCCTTTCCTAGGCAGGATGGATAAAGGCTGACATTAGTAAACATTACTTTCTTAAGAAAAGGATTGTGGGAAAAGTCTCCCAAGAAATGATCATTTTTTAAAAATATGCCAAAATTAAGAGTTTAAACTCAAAGTCCACTCGGCTGAACAGTCCTCATGGACATGTTGCTGAATATCGGGCCAGAATGTATGATAAGGAAAAGATAAGAACTCACAAAAACAACGGATAATTAGTTTGACAAACGAGCAGTATGGTGATGGTGTCTGACCATGACATCATCTCAGATTAAATACTGGTGATAAATATGGTACAATTCAAGACATACCAATCAATAATAAACTATTACCATCGAAAATTATAAACAAGATTTACCATACTTGAGAATAACAAACAGATGAACAAATCGTCTGGAATCAAATCAATCAACGGCAACAAATGTACACCATTTGTTAACATAACAATTTCACAAACAAATTTCCAGCACACAGAAATTCCATTTTTAATCATATAATCACCAAAAATAATTCCAAGAAACTAGGTGAAGTATTCAATACTGAATTGATAAAATTAACAGAATGAGTAAGTGAAGTAAATTCCAGGCTAAAATGTAGGGGAAAAAATGACATAAAGTTAAGCCTGAAAAGATAAAATCATAGATTCACCTTTAGGGGTAAAGACCCAAGGAGCATCTAGAACATTCTGTTCTGGGACCTGATGCTACACATCGAAACAACCTTTGTTATTTTCCGTTGCTCTGTTTTCTCATTAGTTGCGTTTAACTAAAGATTTTCCTCTTTTTCTCATTTGTGGTAAACGTACATCAATATGTTTTTATCGATTTGACCGTCCGTAAGTCTCATAATTCAGTTTTAAAAAAAAAAAAAAAAAAAATAAAAAAACGACAATAGGGTGTGATATTCATCATGCTAGCAGAGAGCTCAGCCCCAAACGGCTACCCCTGCTGTTTCCGAGGGAGGAGAGCGGGAATGGGATAATGGATTGTTACGTTGTGCACTGGATGTCATAAAAGAATAATGACTTCCTGAGTGTCGATACCTGGGCCGCGCGCGCGGAAGCGCTCTCCGAGGGTGCGGATCTGAAAACAGCTGTCGCCTCTGGTTTGGTTTTCATCTCTCTCTGACGGCGGCGGCGGCGGCGGCGGCGGCGGCGGCAGTCGCCATCGCTCCCGCGTCCCGGCCCCGTGTCGGGGCGCTTTAAATCTCGCCCCCCGCCCGCTCGGGACGGGGGCCAGCGAGCGTTTCGCATAACCTCTGGTGTCTGGTGATGACAGTTCACCAGAGAAATGGCACTACCAGGTTTTAGAGGGGGGGGGGGTTGAGGGCATTTTTTAGTTTTTTTTTAGAGGGAGAGCTGGTAGTGTGAAACACACTGCTTCAGACAACAGACACAGAAACACAGACACCTCCCTCCCACATGCACATGCACGCAAGCACACACACACACACACACACACTCCCTCTCTCTCTCTCTCTCTCTCTCTCACACACACACACACACAACTCTCTCTCTCTCTCTCTCTCACACACACACACACACACACTCTCTCTCTCTCACACACACACACATTCAGACACACTCTCAAACACTCTCTCTCTCACACACACACACACGCAGTCTCTCTCTCTCACATACACACACACTCTCTCTCTCTCTCACACACACACACAAACTCTCTCTCTCTCTCTCTCTCTCTCTCTCTCTCTGTCTCTCACACACACACACATTCAGACACACTCTCACACACTCTCTCTCTCACACACACACACACACACACAGCAGTCTCTCTCTCTCTCACACACACAAACACACACACACACACACTCTGACACACTCAGACACTCTCTCACACACACACACGCACGGAACAACAGCCACTACCAGACCTCGGCAACTAATTACAAACTACAAATTACAGAGGAGTCCCGTCAGGCCACTTCTCTATTGTGTGAGGCTCCAGGGCTCTCCTCCGTGCCGGGGATTAGGCCTCGTTCAGTGGAGTGGGTTCAGGGGGGCTGCATTCATTAAACTTTCCTCTCTGCCTCTGCCTCGTTCACAAAGCAGACCTGCGTCTGCAGCCTGCAGTTACGCCTCCCCATCCTCTGTTTCTCCTTAAAGATAAATATCAAGATTTAAACTCGACCGATTCAAACCAAATCTGCCGTTCGACCATATGAAATCATATATTTGTGATAATATTGGTAGAGAGAATATGGAAACAACAAAAAAAAAACATACAAAGCGCAGTGATGCTATTGCTGCATTACATATTCACACGTGCACACACACACACACACAGTTTTAAAAAATAGTTTCCTTGCCTACTATTCACCACAAAATGCCACCACACAATTAAAACTGAAAGCATCGAACTGTTAAACCACAAGTAAAGCCACTGAATTAACAAACACACACTTTTATTATGAATTATGGATCCTGCCTTCTATCCGAATTAGTATCTATTAGCTCATATGCATGACTACCAGCGCACTAAATTTGGCCTATCATTGCTCTAAGAATACATCGTCCATTAATATTGATGCCTCTCATCTGAAAACTCCAGGGGAAAAGAGTGACTACAGCGAACTGCACACACACACACCCCCCCGCGCGTGCGAAAAAATACTTCAGCACACCCGAGCACACTCGGACCGGCCGCACTCTGAGTCATGTTTTATTGACGAGGTAAAAGAAAAATTAAAAGCCAGGAGCACGCCTGGCTGCGCAGTAACAAAGCGATCTGAGAGATTCACGGGAGGGCAGCCGCTGTTTCAGAAGGCCGTTTACCTGGCCGGCTAACGGGGGGGCCGCTCATAAATCCGGCGCTTGAGCCGAACAGCCGTTCGTTACAACGCGGCGGCGGCGGCAGCGTCCTCGACGCGCTCGGCCACGCGCGCGACACATAAAGGGAGGCGCCTGTTTGCCGAGGACCGCCGCGGAACAGCCCGGCGGCTTCCGCTCAGCCCTTTTTACCGCCAACGTTTACGGCGAGCCTCGTTCCCGCGGCCGTCTGAACAAAAAAAACAAGCCGGGGAGGGAGAGAAGGAAAAGAGAAAGAGAGAGAGAGAGAGAGAGAGAGAGAGAGACTGGAGGAGAGGAGGAGGAGGATGAAAGAGAAGAAAAGAAAAAAAAAGAAAGCGATGAAGTGCTTGACAGTCCCATTGTCTGCCTGTCACATTGTCGGGCGGAAGATGCATTCAGCTTCCCCCTCGCAACACCCCCCCCCCCTACCCCACCCCCCCCCCCCTCCCTCGCCTCGCACCAGCCCCCACCTCCCCGGACCAAAACAAACAAAGGCGCACATTTTTCAAACCGCGGGACGCCCCTTTCTCCCGCTCCCCTGTCCTGTCCTGTCCTGTCCTGTCCGGCGAAGGCTAGCCCAAAATCCGTCCTGCGACACGGGCTGTCGGACGGACCGGGAGGGGTGGGGGGGGGGGACCGCGAAAACGAAACGGGGGGGGAAAGGAGTGGTCCGTTTGGCCTTTTACAGCATGCATGTTCTGCCCCGTGCAAACCTAATATGGAGTCGCCCCCCACCCCCCCCCATCGCTCTACGGTAAGTAACAAAGATAAACAAGTGCCGCCAACTCTCTGAGCATGCCCAGGGTCCGCTCCCCCCCCCCCAGTAAAACCTTAATACCAGGCTCTGCAGAAGCATTGTTGTCGTTTTTTATTTCAGCGAATGGCGGGAATCGCGGTTAGAAAGGAGTGAGTTCCGCGGCGCCGCGGCGCGGCTAAGCGCCGGACAGGGCCGGGGCGACCCTCTCCCAAAAACTACCGCAGCAAAGAAGAAACCAGCCCGCCAAACCCCCCCCCCCACCCCCCACACCCCCTCTGCCCCAACCACCAACCTGCACCCCCCCAAAAAAAACACCCCAGCGGCTGGGGAGCGAGCGGCGCCCTACCTCAGGAGCAGGTCCTCGTTTCGCAGGGGGGCTGGCGCGGGGGGGGGGCAGCGCATGTTCTCCGCGCACACGCCCGGCACAAAGCCCAGCTCGGAAGAGTGCTCCAACATCGGCTCTGCGCTCGGCTCTCCCGCGGAAATGGCCACTCGATCACTCCCTCGCGCTCGCTTTCTCTTCCTATCTCTCACTCTCTCGCTCTCTCACTCTCTCACTCTCTCTCTCTCTCTCTATCGCGGGGTCCTGCTACACTCCTTTCCTCCTTAGTTCCTCTCTCTTCGGTCCCTTTCTCTCTCTCTATCGCGCGCTCTCTCTCTCTCTCTCTCGTTCTCTCTCTCTCTCTCTCTCTCTCTCCCTGCCTGCCTGCCTCGCTCGCTCGCTCGCTCTCTCCTCGCCGTGGCTGTGCGGCAGAGTGGAGAGCGAAGCCCGGCTGACTCACCCAGCCGAAATAATCCCCCCTGACAGCCCGCGTTGTTGTGGGCCTCTCTAGCGCTAATGCGCTGCGCTGCCTGGGGCAGCTCGCTTCGCGGGGCGCCAGGGAGCGGACGGTCGCTCTGTTCCACTAATTGCCACCCAAATTAGGCGGAGGGGCGCGGGACGGGCTCTTTATTTATTCCCCCTGTCAGGCGCTGTCAAGACGGCCGGGGGAACCCGCGAACGGGGGGGGAGCCGCTGGATTGCTAACGCGGGCCCCTCTCCGTAAAAAAAAGAGGCCTCATTGCCTCATTCCCGTCCGGGTTTGTGTGCGATATGAAACGGCTTCATCAGCAAAAAAAAAATAAAAAAAAAAAAAGTTGTGGACGCTTAGCAGAGATTTTCAGATTCATCTGGAACACCTGCAGCAACCCTAGGAAAAAAAACAAAACCCAAAAAAAAACAGTGTTTTCCCAAAAATGCTGCAGGAATTTTCCTACGAGTGCACTTCCACAAAGGGCTCCTATCCAGTACCGATTTGAGCGTTTGGTATTTAAAAGCGAAATAGGGCGTACGGGGACCTGGAAAGGCTCGGTGGAGGCGAAGGCGTTTTGGCTGAAGCACCGTCGGGCAGGTACAGGGGGGGGGGAGGAGAGAAAAGGGGGTCTGGAGTTTTAACCGGGCCGGGCCGGGCCATCAGGCGGGGACGCGCCCACGGCTCCCCCCGCAGGCCACAGGTGCGGACGCCGCGTGCCAGGAGCGGAGGGGGCGGGCGGGGGGGGGGCGCCGCCGAACTCTCCGACCGTGGCCGGGCACGGCTCCCCCCCCGAGGGATCGCGCCGGGACGTTCACGGATGGACGGGCGTCCTCGGCGACGGTCGTCCTCGGCGACGTGCATCCCGTTCAGTGGGCAGAGCAGATGCCCCTCGTCCGGGGGGAACGCAGCGCACTGTCCTCCGCACACACCCCGTCATATTTCACAACAGCTGCACATTTTTATGATCTCATTTTTTATTGGAAACAGCATTTGCCAGGAGCTTGAGGTCCAAAAACTGGAGCTTGGGCGATTTTGTTGTTGCTGCCCTGGAATCTGAGATTTTGGGGGAGTGCCCCCGCCCCCCTGCACCCCCACCACACAGATGACCCAGTTACACCCAATCACTGCCTGCCTGCCACAAAACATTACACGTGAAGTTCAGAAACAAGCTAGCCACACGCTCATCTGCTCGTCCTGTTTTAAATCAAATGGCCCCATTCACTTCGCCTCCTTCCTGTTTTCCGTACTCCAGACACTCCATCGAGCATTCACACGGAATAAGACCGCATCCGATACTCTCCGTACAACGGGCAGATCGACAGCTGAGTGTCCTCTCCGCGTTTCCGACAGATCTAGAAGAGCAGATTTAATTCAGTATCGCGCATGTGGCAGCATCTGGGGAGGAGAACAGTGTTGGAGGAAAAGACGAATTTATTGCGAATTAATTCTAATTTGTCTTGGTCTTCTCCCCGCGAAAGAATTTCTCTGTCATCCGCATATACGTTAGTTGTTTTTTTGGGGGGGGGGGGGGGGGGGGAGAGGGGGTAGGAGGGGCAGGCGGGGGAGTACGGAGAGAGAGAGAGGAGAACAGAATCGCAAGTTTGGTTACTGACAGCCATTCAAACCCATTTTGCCAGGGCGTAATTCTCATTGTTCTTCAACCATCACACTCGATTAATTCTGTCATAATCGCGATGCGAGGGGAAGGGGAGTGACGCCGGGAAAAATGAGTAGCTAATTACCGCCTTACCGCCATCTGCATGACAATGCGCCTGATTGACGGACGGCGGGACGCGCGAGACGGTCACGCCGTCCCCCTTGTGCGGGGGACACAATGGGAACGGGGCGGAGGACGCGTGCGTCGCGAAAATTCGGCAGACGGGACGAGGAGCCGCTGCGCGCCGCGGGCCGAGGAGGAGGCCGCTCGGCGGCGACTACGCACTGCGGGCTACGAACTGTGAGCTGGGAACTGGGTCTCTACGCACTGAGAGCTGGGAACTGGGTCTTTACACACTGTGGGGTGTGAACTGGGTCTCTACGCACTGGGGGATGTGCACTGGGTCTTTACGCACTGGGATGTACGCACTGGGTCTTTACACACTGGGGGATGTGAACTGGGTCTTTACACACTGTGGGGTGTGAACTGGGTCTCGACACACAGTGGGTTGTTTACCGATTCCCTACATGGTACAGGTTCTGAACTAGGTCTCTGAGGTCCAAGTCTAACCACAAACACACACACACACACACACACACACACACACACACGATGTACGCATACAGTATCACACAGTACATTGTATAAACATTCTAACTCATCACGTCAGCCTGAGCACACGCTGCGAACGTGACTCCATCTTCCCATCTTCCCTTTCTGTTGTGTTTACAGTTTAGTGAAATGACCTAGATAAGGATGCCGCGTGCCCCCCCCCCCTCCCCTGCCCCCCCCCCCGGCAGACCGTTCTGCCTCTAACTCAGTCTGACAGTGAAAGGTCAGTGGCCATTGGCCACGCGAGAGTGTCGGCGCTATCTGATGTACGGCCGTCGTCATGGTAACCCCCCCAAGCTCTTTTTCTCTTTTTTTTTTTCTTTTTTCCCCCTCTCTCGCTCCTCCACTCTGACTGGGGCGAGCGAGGGGGGCCAGCCGGAGAACACGGCGAGGCGCGGCCCCGGACCTTCCGCGCGCCGGCGAGCGTTTAACACGGAGGACGCCGTCGCGGGAGGAAGCCGGCCCCCGTTTCCCCCCCCCCCCCCCCCCCCCGCCGCCCCCCCCGCCCCCTCCACTGCTCCAATTCCCCGGCCCTCACGGACAACCGGACATGGAAAGAATCCATCGCTCACTCGCGAAAGCAGAAAGAAAGACTAAAAGAGGCAGAGGGGGGAGGAAGAGGAAGAAAAGAGAGGAAAGCAGCAAATTTGCGAACGCGAGGTCGCTGGTGAACGAGTGAGCTTATTGGATCTTCACTCCGTTCACTGATTATAAAATGGCGAGCTCATCATTACAGGACAATAGTTCTTCGCACGCTTGTCGTGTAAGAGCAGACAGAGGCAGGCTACGCTAACCAAAATCCGCTATAAATATTTATCGTTGGGAAAACAATACAACAAAATAAACCAGACAGATACTTGGGCCAGGGCCAATGACAAAAACCTATTAAAACAAAGCAGGCGAGAGAGGAAAGTCTATGTGGCTAGCCCTGAGACAGCTGAGATGAGACAGGAGATACTCCTACATTCTGAGGGGAAAAAAAAAGAGAGAGAGAGTGAAAGCTACTTTATTAGAATCGCACCAGCCCTCTCCAAAATGAGGGAAGCTGAGAAAGCCGTATCGCACTGGGAGAAGGAGAGACTGTCACACACACAGCCGCACCGAACCGGCGCATCACATCCTGTCAGTCGGGCACGCCAGGGGACCAGTGACCACGGCGCGCAGTAAATCCCCGTCTCTGATTGGATCAACGCGCCGCTCGTGCCGTCAAAGGCTGCGGCTGCTATTGTCATCGGCGCTAACGGTCGCTAATTATTTAATAATTAAACCGCGGTTTCCCGTACGCGGGAAGCCGTCGTCCCGGATCAACGGGGTACCGGCTGATTGCGCGGTTGCGTAGCGTTTTAACGTTAAAAAGCTTCGCCCTCGCGCGATTCATCACGTCAGCTGACGGCGACGCGCAACTCGCGCGACGCTCGAGTTTCAGCCGTAGACAGAGCGTTACGAAATAAAAAATTTCGGAGAGAGAAAGGGCGCGGAGACAACCAGCCGGGAGGCTTTCTTCCTCTCTGTGGGGGCGGGGGCGGGGCGGGGGGGGGGGGGGGGGGGGGGGGGGGGTCGGGGGGGGGGGGGCGGGGGGGGGGGGGGCTCTGCGCTGTTTCGTCTGCGTTTGCCGCACCAGGCATGAGCTCATATTAATAAAAGAAGGGCTCGCTGAAGACTGCAGACTTTCCGGAAGACTGTTCCTTCATTTATTTATTTATTTATTTATTTATTTATTTTCGCCTCCTGAGCCCCAGCCCCCTTCCGCCTGAAGAGTGGGGAAGGGGGGGGGGGGGGGGGGGGGTCACGTGCCCCCTCCCCTACATCTGTATTCCGGCTATGTGCAGCAATTGGCAGCGTACCTCTCCCTGCCACATCCTCTCTCTCTTCTCTTCCTCCCTGTTCTCTCCTCTCTCCCTCTCTCTCTTTCTCACCTCTCATCCCCTCCTCCCTCCTACTCCCTCTCCTATTTTCTTTTTCTTTTTTTTTTTGTGCGCGCGAGAGATGCACCAAAACATGTATAAATTATTCAGATTTCCGAAGGAAAAAAAAAATGCTTAACATCGCAGTTTGTATGAAAGGGGGATCTAAAAATTCCATTAGATACAAGATTTTGCAATCAGCCCAGGATATGAAGAATTAATCTTATCTTTAAATGCACCGAGCCACCAAGGAGCACAACAAACAGAATATTAAATGCCAACAAAGGAATATCAATCGCTCGGCGGAGGGCTATTTGAATCGCCGCGTAACCTTTGGGTGTCACTGACAGAAGGGAACGCCTGCTCAGGTCCCCCTTCCTTCTGGGCTCTCATTAACGGAGAGAACGCACTGAAATCAGGGGGCGCTTTTGACACTGAGACTGAGGGCAAGCGGATTCCAGAACGAACGGACTTCAAGTAGCGGACGGCTCCAGGCTAGGGCTAGGTAACCAAGTCCGCTCACGTGCGGATTTTCATTCATGTCCATCCACTCCGAAAAGCGGTCTGTGGAATGAGGTGTGTAAGACAAAATCTTTCTTGTTTTTTTTTTCCCCGTACAGGCTGCAGAAAAACTGTCTGCTCTGTGACGGCAGAAAAAACCACCCAAAAAACTCAAGCCTCTTCAACTCAGTGTGTTGACAAAAGTGAGCTCTCTACTCTGGACACTCAGGGACAGAGAGCAGAAACCACTCAGGTGCTAAGAACATGCAGGTGTGATTTCCACACACGCACACACACACACACACACACACTGAGAACCTCTCACGTGAGGCTTCAAACACACACACACACACACACACTGAGAACCTCTCACGTGAGGCTTCGAACACACACACACACACACACACACTGAGAACCTCTCACGTGAGGCTTCAAACACACACACACACACACACTGAGAACCTCTCACGTGAGGCGTGAGGCTTCGTACACACACACACACACACAAAGAAACAAAAACATCCCCATCTTCCTCAGAGACTCCCCCTCTGCCTCCCCCCCCCCCCTCTCTCTCTCTCTCTCCCCTGGTGTTTGAGGGATGTGCATGTTTCAGAAACTGCCGAGCCTTGACCGTCCCCCTCTCCCCTGCAAGCTGTCACTCACAGCTCAGTGGCCTGCCGTCCGTCCGGACGCGTCGCCACAGGCAGCAGGGTCCCGCAGCAAGCCCAGAGCCGAGCGGGCGAGCGGTCCGGACCAGCTGGAATAATTAGGTCCAGCACCCGGGAAGACGGCCAGGGACAGTCCCAGCAGGGGTGGAGGGGGGGGGGGGGGGGAGGCGGGGTGGTGGATGGGGGTGGAGGGAGTCGGTGTGGGTGTCAAGTTTTAATCTGATTTGGGGAAAGCGACTCATTACTGACTCTGATTGTGCCTCAGAGCACAGGGGAGGAAAAACCACAGATCCGGAATATTCCATCTCAGGGTATCGGCGTATGGAAATTAATTTGTCACTTTCGGTCCGGGGGAATGGCTCCTAATGCTCTCCAGCAGCTTCTCGCCATCGCTTTTATTTTTTTCTCTACGCTGGCTCACAGACTACTGCTGCTGCTCGGGAAACAGTTCTCCCAAAACAAAACAAAAAGCCAAAAAAAAAAAAAACAAACTGGCGGTATCCGTAATTGTGGGCGGGACAACGATTTTCGCAAAGTTATATATTCCCGGTCTTGCCCTTAACTGGAGTGTGTTTACATCAAAATAAGTGATAGCCGGGTCCACTGTGTCTGTAACTCTGTTTTCAATCCATTTACTTCAAAGCCTTTTTCTGCCACCGCTGCAAATCGCTGTGGAGAATTTCCAGTTCATTAGAATGGTAATGAGTTTTCCTTTCTCAGAAGTAGTTTTTACTTTTTCAGAAACGTCAACAGGAGTAAACAGTAACGGATTCGCGAGCAATTAAAAGCTCTCCGGCTTTCTAACGACAAGTCCAACAAAGCAGACCCCCCCAAAAAAACATTCGCGGAGAATCTATTCACCGAGATAATCACTGTCCCATCTATCGCACACTCGGTGTTGATGCATTAACCACAACTTTGCTTGCAAATTCACCAACCGCCACCACCGCCGCCATTTTCCCGCTTTTTCTTCGCTCTTCCCACGGAGCAGAGGACCCGTCGCTGATTCTGCCACGGCGCAGACGGGCGGCTCGTCCAAATCGCTGATTTCCAGCGCGGCGACAGGTGCCACGGCCGGATATCAGAGCTCGCCGACGCCGGCGCTGACCGTGACCGACAGCCTCGCGGGCTGGCGCGTGATTGGCCACGGTGTCACTCAGGATGGCGGGTCTCGTCGGCGACGGGCGCATCCCCGCCCCCCCCCCCCGTCCCGTCGCGCGAGAGCAGCTCCGTCGGCCGACCGGGAGGCTCGGGGAAGCGCGCGCCATTTTACCGACGCTACGTCCGCGCGCTTTCGCCACCGCGCCGCCGCGCGCTCCGAGGGACGGCTCGAACCGCAGGAGGACGGCCGTAACAACCGCACGTGCCCCACAATGCACCTGGACGTTTCCAAATTCGAAGGATGGGGGGGGGGGGGGGGAGAAAAGGGAAGAAAAAAAAAAAAATCGATTCCGTAGAAAAGGTCGACTGTGTCGCATTTGAAAAAAAAAAAAAATGAAAAAAAAAAAAAAAAAATGCAATTATTTTCGCGGCGATGTGAAGCTGGCTCGGTGACGACCGTCGCTATGAAGGGAGGCCGCTAATTGGCCGACCTGTCTCCCAGCTGCCCTCGGTTACCTCCGTTTCTATGGCGCCGAATTCTCACTCGCCGGACCCCTGAAAACCCGCAGCGGCATTACGCAGCCGGCCCCTCCGGCCCAATCTGACCCGTACGGGGCCCGCGTCGGCCCCTCCGGCCCAATCTGACCCGTACGGGGCCCGCGTCGGCCCCTCTGGCCCAATCCGACCCGTATGGGGCCCGCGTCGGCCCCTCTGCCCCAATCCGACCCGCACGGGGCCCGCGTCGGCCCCTCCGGCCCAATCTGACCCGTACGGGGCCCGCGTCGGCCCCTCTGCCCCAATCCGACCCGTACGGGGCCCGCGTCGGCCCCTCTGGCCCAATCCGACCCGCACGGGGCCCGCGTCGGCCCCTCTGCCCAAATCCGACCCGTATGGGGCCCGCGTCGGCCCCTCTGGCCCAGTCCGACCCGTACGGGGCCCGCGTCGGCCCCTCTGCCCCAATCCGACCCGTATGGGGCCCGTGCGTCTGACTCCACGCCCTCCCTCAGCCAGCCGGGCCGCGTTAACAGGAAGCGGACGTGAGGAAGCACTTACTGCAGGCGCGGCCTGTCAATCACACGGACTTCACAATGAGGAGCTCGTTACGCACAGAGTATCTCTTTCCCTCCCTGTCTACTCTTCTTCCCCTCTCTTCATGCCCCCCCCCCCCCACCCCACCCCCACCGCCACCCCCTTTTTGCTCTTGACAGATGTTTGGACTGTGAAACAACTTGCAGGGAAAAAGAGAAGGGAGTTGTGTGTGTGTGTGTGTGTGTGTGTGTGTGTAAGTCAGAGAGGAAGAGGAATTTCAGACCGATTGCTGCTGTTATTTATACATACATTTTTATCCTCCACTGTGTTTTACATTTTCCCATTGTTTTTATCAGGTTTCCTGCCAGCCGACCACTTGTTTTAGTATTTATTAACACCGTAAATTTTAAGCTACCCCCTCGCTCTCGTCCCATTTATTCTGGGTACCGGGTCGCGCTTCTCTGTCGCGCGCATACGAGCTCTTGCCAGTGCGGACGTCGGTTTGTCAGGCAGCTGCAGCAAATTGGATTTGAAAATGAATGTTAAAATTGAGAGGGAAAAGGTGGAAAAACAGAGGCGATAGAGGACCTGGGCGTGGGTCATATGAGGAGACGTGCCACCTGGCTGTGGGAGCTGTTCTTTTAACAAATATAGAAATTCACACACACGCACACACACACACACACACACACACACACCGATCTCTCTCTCCCCGCCTACCTGGGCTGTCTGCACTGGCAGAGTCATTAATCTTCACCTCTTCCCTCAAAATGCACCTCAGCCACGGGAAAGCTTTCCTCTTCCCAGCCGCCGAGACAGACACATAAGTGAGTCATACGTGTCCTGGGCGCTGGTGCAGGCTGCTGCGTGTGTGTGTGCGGTGTGTGCGTGTGTGTGTGCGTGTGTGTGTGGTTTGTGTGTGTGTGCATGTGTGTGTGTGGTATGTGTATGTATGTGTGCGCGTGTGTAAGTGTGTGTGCGTGTGTGTGTGTGGTATGTGTATGTATGTGTGCGCATGTGTCTGTGTGAGTGTGTGTGTGTGTGTGTGTGTGTGCATACGCATGTGAGTATGCATGTGCATATATTTGCTTTTTCCCTTTAATTAGATCTGTGCATGTGTGGCCCTACTGACAGACTGTCTGAATGGGCAAATTTATGGTCTAATCTCAGTGCTCAACCACTCCCTCTATCTCCCCCATCGACCTCTACTGTTTTCCTTACCTCCAGAGCTCTCTCCCCAATCCCCCTTTACTCTCCTCCTCTCTCTCATTCTTCTCTACCCTTCCTATTTTCCCTCCCCTTCCTCTTTCGTTCGCCCCCTCCCTCCTCACACTCCTCAGTCTCTTCACCTTTCCCCTCCATTTCTTTCCCCCTTCTCTCCATTCTCTCTCCCTCCCACCCTACCTGGCTCCGCCCACCCCTCTCTCACTTCCTCTCCCTCTGCCTGTGCAGAAGGTTCCGGCTGTGCAGCTCTCTCGCTCCGTGCCAGCTGAGTGAGACCTCTCTCATCACAAACAGGAAGTGAACGCACCACGCTCAAACAGACGGGGGGGAGGGGAACGCTTCGGTCAAATTGGGACAGACACGAGTGACTAAGTTCCCCTTACCTTCTCACAGTGGGCGTATTCACACAAACGGTCAACACAGCTCTGCTCTGGAGCAAATTAACAATTTGCTACATTGTTTGAAAATGTCCCAATCTGGTCACAAGATCGCAAGACTGCTTATGTTTCACTCAGCCAGGTCACAGTACTGCACGGGTCTGGTCCAATGGTCACAGTACTGCACGGGTCTGGTCCAATCAGGTCACAGTACTGCACAGGACAGGCCCAATCAGGTCACAGTACCGCACAGGACTGGCCCAATCAGGTCACAGTACTGCACGGGACTGGCCCAATCAGGTCACAGTACTGCACAGGACTGGCCCAATCAGGTCACAGTACTGCACAGGACTGGCCCAATCAGGTCACAGTACTGCATGGGACTGGCCCAATCAGGTCATAGTACTGCACGGGATTGGCCCAATCAGGTCACAGTACCGCACGGGACTGGCCCAATCAGGTCACAGTACTGCACGGGACTGGCCCAATCAGGTCACAGTACTGCATGAGTATGGCCCAATCAGGTCATAGTACTGCATGAGTATGGCCCAATCAGGTCACAATACTGCATGGGACTGGGCCTTGGCCAATCAGGCCATAGTACTGCACAGGCCTGGGCCAATCAAATCACAGTACTATGTAAGACCGGCCCAATGAAGTCACAGTACTGTGAGGGACAGACTTTATCAGGCCACAGCACAGGGTCCAATAAGTTACGATGTCAAACTGAAGAGCGAGTACGAATGAATTATTCATATTTTTTAAAAATCTAATTGTAACTTCTGCCTCTGGTTCAGGGCACACCCACTAATCTCCCCCCAGGCAAAATCTGTCAACGCACAGACAATGAGAGCCTTTGTACAGTTAAAAACATGCTATTTCAAACTGTGGAATAGAAAGCTGGAGACCCTCCGCACACAGTTCAGCGGCACCACAGCCGCCAGGGACCGAGCTATCTGCAACGGCTAATTGAAATACACAGAGGATTACTGTTGACAAAACCCGTCCCAAAGCAACGTTTAACGTGTTTATTAAGGGAAAAAAAGGTAATGTTTCAGCCGCTTCCCACTGTAACAAGCATATTAAAGGTGTGGAAGAGATATTTCTGTTTATAAATCCTTTCGGGTGACACGCCTGTCAACACGCCGACGTCACCCCCGATCTCTGAGCGGTCGCCAGGCCGCATGTCGGCCATCGCGGGGTTTAAAAAACACAGGACACTCGAAAGCCTGCGAATCCACAGCGAGCCCATTGTGCCGCTGACATTTGGAGTCACTGATCCGGAGCCAGTGGCCGAAGCCCTCCAAGCAGAACAGAATGCCTCCCCCCCCCCCTTGCTTTTCGCCTCTGGCGGGGTACGGACCTGTCCCTCACAGACATTCCACCGGCCCGTGTGCATTCTCATCCAGCACTCTGCAGACACTCAGGGTACTGTTCTCTGATGTTTACGCGCTCCTCTGTGAGTGTGTGCGCGCGCGTGTGTGTGTGTGTGTGTGTCCGTGTGTGTGTCTGTGTGTGCGCGCGGGTCAGTGTGTGTGCGCACGTGTCCATGTGCTAGCACAGACTCTGTGCTGGTATTCTGTGGGGAGTTGTGTCCATGCACACGCTGGGGGACATGTGTGTGCGCACATATATTTGTGCATTTCTGTGTGTATGTGCATGTGCTTGTACGCGATTCTGTGATTCTGTTTGTGTGTGGAGTGGTATCTGTGTGTGTGCATGTGTGTGTGTGTGTGTGTGTGTGTGTGCGTGTGTGTGTGTGTGTGCGTGTGTGTGACCCCACTGTGTGTGTGTGGAGGTGTGTGTGTGTGTGTGTGTGTGCATGTGTGTGTGTGTGTGAGTGTGTGTGTGTGTGTCCCTGAGTGTGTGTGTGTGTGTGTGTGTGTGCATGTGTGAGTGTGTGTGTGAGTGTGTGTGTGTGTGTGCGGTGCAGCTGGTTAAACCCCACTGTATTTGAGAGGACGGGCCTCTCTAAATGGTGTGTGCGCTGCGCTTCTCTTCCCTTTGTGTTCTGTGTTTACACCGCCATCGCCGTCATCGGTCCAGAATACGCGAATACGCGGAATCCGCGACCGTGAAGCGGGGGAGTCATGTGACCTGTGCGTGGGCCGCGAGCAGCTCGGGCAGACAACGCCCGCTCTCAGAAAACAAACCGCTCGGCACTCTGCGACCAGACCGCTTTCAGACGGAGACCAGGACATGAACAGCACTACAACCAAACCATGACCAGACTTCAAGGAATATGTAACCAAACAGTAACCGTGCTGTGATCTGACTGCGTGTGGTTATAAACGGTCACCTGCACCACTGCGGGCTCCAGTATTCCCTCCTCCCTCCCCATCTGCACACTGGCCTTCACTCTTTTCCTGTTTTTTGTTCTTTTCTCTCTCTTTCTGTCTCTTTCTCTCTCTCTCTCTCTCTCTGGAACAAACGGTGCTCCCTGTCACTAGCATCCGCCACCCCCCCCCCCCCCACCCCCCACCACCCCCCCTTTTTCTTCCTCGGTCTCCTCATGAGGATGAATTCATTAGCGCTCTCCCTCACTTCCGCCCAATAAGGTTTGATGTAAGATTTTTCATCGTGGTTTCCCCACATCACGAGAGGCTTGCAGGAAGAACGTACCATTTCCTGCGTGGATAAGGGGGGGGGGGTGAGTTTGTGTGTTCTCAACAGGCGCATCAGAACCGCAGATCTTTTAGTTTAAACCCTGACATTCTGCACCGCCAGCTGGGGTCCGAGCCCCCACCCCCCCCCCCACCCCCCCCCCCCGACACCACGCTAAACGTCCAGAGCGTTTTTGGCTGTCCCGTGGGGGGGTCGGGACGCGCGTGCCAAGCCAGTCACACAGAACCGCGACGACCCTTCTCGCGCGAACACGCTCCCGCCCCGCACCGCCCCGCTCTTCTACTCGCCCGTTCCCCTGGGGATAAATTAGAGGTGCAGCAGAGACGGTTAAACCCCAATAATGGCACGCCTCTCAAAGAGAAGCCTGTTCCTCCCAGCCCTGCTCAGCGAGAGCACAAACGCTGCCTTTCTTCTTCCTCGCTTCTGAAAGTTTCGGGCCTTTTTTTGTTTTTTTTTTGCTATTGTTTTGCTATTTTGTTTTGTTTGCTCGCACCGAAGCGATGGCGGATTCACTGATCTCCAGAGCCCGTGGAAGGGCTGATGTAAGGGGGTAAGGGGGGGGGGAGGGGGGGGGCAGGATGAGCCATCAGTGCCATTTAGAACATCAGTGGATCTGTGCAGAATCTGTGCATCACTGATTTACGAAAAAAAAAAAAAAAAAGGAGCAAGAAAAATAAAAAGAAACGCTCTCTCTCTCTCTCTCTCTCTCTCTCTCTCTCTCTCTCTCTCTCTCTCTCTCCTCTCTCTCTCTCCCTCTGTCTCTCTCCCTCTCTCTCTCTCTCTCTCTCTCTCTCTCTCTCTCTCTCTCTCTCTCTCTCTCTCTCTCTCTCTCTCTCCCTCTCTCTCTCTCTCTCTCTCTCTCTCTCTCTCTCTCTGCGCAGACGGTGGGTCGGCGGCGGAGGCTCATGCGGGCTCCAGCCACCTCCGCGCGCGGCTGATTGCCGTCTGCGGCGGCCGTGGCGACGCGCCTCCATTCCGCATCTCATTAATCTCCCGGGAGCTCATTTGCATATCGAGAACAGAAGAGAGAAAAAAAAAAACGTCTGACTGCACTGCCATCTAGTGAGACAGTTCCCCCGCTTATTTACAACTTTAATCATCCGCCACGCACATGCACCCTCCAAGGCGGGGGCGGGGGGGGGGGGGGGGGGGGGTTAGCGGGAGGGTGGTGGGGAAGGGGGTGGCGGGGGGGAGACGGGTGGGGGGGGGGGGGGGTGGCACTTATGATTGCTCTGTGGCACCATCAGCCGCTCAAAGGTAGTTAACTATTGTCTTCCAGCCAGCGCCGAACCTATTAAACCGCTCCAGCAGCCAGAGGCTTCTGACACTGTGCTTGTTATTATGCAGAGACTGTGTCATCGCCCCCCCCCACCCACCACCACCACCCAACCCCACCCCCCCCCCCGCACCCCCACCGCACTTATATTTATTCTGCAGAGTGGAAGAAGCTGCAAGTACGATCGCCATGACAATTAGAGTAATAATGACGATGCGATTTTAGCGACCGGAGGAAGTCGTTCCAAAAGTGCGCGTGACGAAGCTGTGAGACGGGGGGGGGCGTGTCGAGGGGGGGGGGGGGGGGCGGGGGGGTGTCGCCGGGTGCCGTACCGCCAGCCTTGCCGCCGCACGCGCGCGGTTAACGACCTGGCAGCGGCGCCGCGGCGCGGGCTGGCCGGGAGGGGGGCGTCCACGGGCCGCCCCTAATTGGGAAAACGTTAAAGTTTGAGGGGAAACGGGCCGTTCTGATGTCTTTAGCTCGGTCGCACGTGAAACAATGCAGATGCCGCTTTATGGCCCGGATCTAATCGCGGACAGATGTCTCCCGCGCACACGGCCCCTCTGGCGACCGCGCGCGGGCGGAGGGCGGTCCGCGCTGGCACAGGGAGGGAAGGTTAAATTCGGATAATGGCGCTGGGCGGCGGCGCAGCGGGGGGGGGGGCTGTGCCCAGGGGCCAGGGGGCCCGGGACCCGGGCAGCTCTGTGCCAGCTCCCCGCGCCGCGTGCCAGGATGTGCCGGTCAGTGCCAGGGCCGGCGAGGTTGCCGCGGTCCGAAACGTTAGCGCCGTTTCCGCGTTAACCTGGCAACCCCCCCCCCCCCGTCTGTGGGCGTCAGGAGCTGTGTGAGGTAAGAGCCTCTAGCTCAGCCAACCCCCCCCCCCCCCCCACTGCTAGTCCCCTCCCCCCTCGCCCCACCAGCCCAGGCCCCGGCCCTCATACCAACACTGTGCGCCTCTCTGTGCTTTAAAATCCCCATTTCTCCCCAAACCCCGCTCTGCCGGGAGGACTATACACCACAGAAGAAGAGAGGCTGGGGGACAGGTAACGGAAGGCTGGAGCGTTTCCTGTTCCTGTGGGAGGGTGGGACGACACCGACAGCCCCCCTCAGTGCCGCCCCCGCCCCCCAAGCCCTCAGAACGAGGGGCTCAGCTCCGGGACGTCCCCCCCCCCCCCTCCCGATCGATGGGGGCGCGGGCGGGGCGGGGCGCGGGGAGCAGGGCACGGGGGGAACACATGCGGAGCTTCAATCCAATTACCTGCTTTATTAATAGAACTGGTGAATTTTTCATGAGGCGGAGCCTGCCCCCCGCCGCCGCCGTGCATGGAGATGAACAATAAGCAGGTCCCACGCGCGGGGGGGGGGCGCGGGGCGCGGGGCGCCGGGCGCAGGGGCGCCGGGGAGATTGGATATCGACGGGGAAAAAAGACCCAGAAGCGCCGCCTTCATTTCGGGAGAAATTAACAGCTCCTCCGGCCCGTCCTCCGGGATCCTAATCTGACATCTTTTTTTACATTTTTTTTTTCCCGGCGATCCAATTTTAGCGGGATGATGCGTTCCCCGGCGTTCGCGGGAGAGCGCTCGGGCGGTCCGGCTCGCTGAAGCGCCGCCGCGGCTTCGCTCCCGCTTTCCATTTTTAAGGCGTTTCGGAAAAACCTCGGCGCACCCGTCTGGGAGGGCTAGGGGTGTTGGTGGGGTGAGGAAAGAACAAAATGGACGCCGCTGTTTTACGCTTAATGACTGTCTGAGGGAGTAGCGCTGGCGGGAACGTGGGCTGCCACGACCCTCCCCCCCTCCCCCCACTCGGGCCCCGGCCCCGTCGCTCGGAGCGGGGCGAACATTCCCGCCGCGTGTCCCGGAAAAAAAAAAAGAAAAAAAAAAAAGAGGAAATTACTCGGCACTTCCTGAACCAATTACAGAGCTCGACGGGCGACGGCGCAGCTGTCAGTCTCTGCCATTGTTTGTCTGCCGCCCTAATAAATGCTGCATGGGATATCGACGGGACACATCCACTCCGCGTCCCGGATCCCCCCCCCCCCCCCCGCGTCGCCCAGAGAAAAGACCCCCCCCACCCCGGCCTCCTGCGCCACCCCGGCCTCCTGCGCCTCACCACCCCGTTTATTTAGCTAATGACTGACGATACTTGTAATTTCGCCGTTTTTGCTTTTTTTTTGTTGTTGAAGGCAGAGTGTTCTAGCCAGCGTCCCGGGGGCCTGCAGCTGCGGAGCCGCGTCTCAGTCAATCGTGGAGCAGAACGCCACGCCGGGCCAGGCCGGGACGCAAACGTCCGCAGTCTGGGGCTCCGATTTCTGAGCACGCCGCTCGTCAGCGGTGATGTCATACGCCTGTGTTATGGCCCCGCCCCCCCCACCGCTTCCCGGTTGGAACCGGCGCGCTCGCGGTCTCCCGCGCGGAGGGGCTGAAGCGGTTTTTAGCGCGCGGGTTCTGAGCGCTCGGTCGGGCGGCAAGTCGCAAGCACGCCTCGGGGTGCTCAAAGTCCCCCACGCGAGCGTCTCCCCGAATCTCTTCGCCCGAAGCGCCCCGATGTTCAAATGCAGTCCATTCAAACACTCTGCCTGGGCAAGACCACAGAGAACCCCATCTCTGCCATTCCAGATTACAGAGAGGGAGGCAGGCCGTATAATTCTCCTTGGCTGGGATCGAACCCGTAGAGCCTTTCCTTGGCTGGGATCAAACCCGTAGCCTTGCATGGATCAAACCCGTAGCTGGGATCAAACCCGTAGCCTTTCCTTGGCTGGGATCAAACCCGTAGCCTTTCCTTGGCTGGGATCAAACCCGTAGCCTTTCCTTGGCTGGGATCAAACCCGTAGCTGGGATCAAACCCGTAGTCTTTCCTTGGCTGGGATCAAACCCGTAGCCTTTCCTTGGCTGGGATCAAACCCGTGGGAGTCACACACTCCCCTGACAGCGCTCCAGGAGCCCTCGCCTTCGCGCTCGCAGGCACCAAACACAAAAGCAGAAACAGAAGAGCGACGCAGCAAACGAACGCAGCGAAGCCCCGTTTGGGCCGTGCGTGGCGCCCCAGGGGAGGGCGGGGCAGCGCAGGACGGCGGGGGGGGGGGGGGTTCCGCTGTGCAATCAGGGCGCTGACGCGGCGGGCGTGTCCCCCGGGCGAGCCGTGCCGGAGGACTCTGATTGCGCATTCAAAAAAAAAAGTAAAAATAAAAATAAAATAAAATTTTAAAAAAACCTCAAAGAACTCAAAAGCGTGCAGGTCTGAGAGCTGTGATTAGCCGTGGGAGTGAGCCCCCTGCTGGTCCCTGATGGCTGCGCAGCAGGGCCTGCGTTAACAATGACAGATGTCTCGGGCACTTACTCAGTACGCTGGATGGAAAGGAACAAAATGTATATAAAAAAAGAGAACATTTTCCTGCTTTCACACTCAAAAATAAGCACCACTGAGCCAGGAGCAAATGGCAGTGATTGCGATGTGATTCATAGTAAACGTCAAGCAAACCTGATACTGTTTGGTATGCTGCTTTCAGACCCCCCACCCCCCGCCGCCCCGCCCCCCCCCCCCAACCCAACCCCCCAGGGTTTTAGGCCTACTGTGTCGAGCTTAAAGACCACTTGAGCCGCTGGCACTCAAGGAGTCCATCAATCGAACACGACTGAATGTTGACAAATGAAAAACAGGACAAAATGGCGTCCCGCGCGAACACGCAGCGGTCAGAGAGTCATTAGCATTGTTTATCAGGGAACGGAGGGGGTGGGAGGGGTGGGAGGGGTGGGGGGGGGTGCGAGGAGGTGGGGGGGGGATAGGAAGTGAGGTCAGACGAAACGGTGAGTCTTGAGTGATAATGAACGGTCTTCAGCAGTTCAATGACGCTGGTGTGTAATTATAAGTCGTTTTCTCCGTGAGAACATAATCACCACAGAAAGATGTAATTAGCTGACCCCCCCGGCGCTGCGCCGCCGTTGCATCTCACCACTTTCCTTTTTTCCTTTTTTTTTTTTTTTAACGGAACACAACATAAATAAACGGGTTCCCTGTCAATCACAGCACCGGGATTCATTAAGAGAAATAATTATTCCACTCAGGTTTCTTTTTTTTTTTTAATCTTTTTTTTTTTTTTCTGGGGAGGAAATAAAAAGGTGAACCTTGACACATCTGCAGCTGCAAAACAGATTAGCATCCCTAAACTCTTTAACACTTTCCTCCTTCGTAAAAAAAAAAAAGAAAAAAAAAAAGTGCTGTCGGAAGCACTGTCAATTTCACTGGACTGCTTACGCAAAGAGAGGAAGATTATTCTCCCCCTAATTATTTACAACAACATTCCACTGCAGGACCTGTAGTCCCTTTGATCTATTTTTTAATGCTTTGTTGGCAATTTATCTGCATATCCACGTCGTTAATTTTCCCTTGAACCTTTCCCTCTCTGGGATAAGCCGGGGAAAATAATCTTCTATTCCCTCTCGGAGTGGAGTGCAACCCAAAATGCCCGACCCACAGCCCAGTAAAACTGAGGGGGGAGGAAATCCGCATTGTTTTTCTCACAGCCCGAAAGCAGTCGACATCATCTCCGATTTTTAGGGGGGGGGGGGGGGGGATCAGAGAGTGTGGAGATCTGGGGAAAGAGGCCAGTGCTTCGCGGGGGAAAAAAAAAAAAAAAAAAACCTCACCAAGGGCACGAGCCAAAAAACGCTCTGGAATCCGCTGGATGCTGAGGTAGGTTTTTTTCCCCGTGTTTCTGTTAAGCCTCAGCTGTCCCGACATTATGAGGGAGGAACTGTTCCACAAGCTCCACGTAGGAACACTTTTCAGGATTTAAAAAAAAAACGCTAAATAAATTAATTTTTTTTAATACCTGTAACCAGCGCCAATTGTCTGTTATCCAGATAGGGAATTTTGACTCAGCAGGGCAGGCCTGGTGCATTATGGGCCGCGGTGAGTAAGAGATTTATGGGGCCCTTCGTAAACACCCCTGGCGCACTGTGCATCTCTGTTCCCCCCCCCCATCCCAGTCAGAAAATCACTAATAAACGGGGCTCCGTTCTTATCCGGATTGTTATTTTTTTTTGGGGGTGAGAGCAGCTGCTCAGCAATAAGACCGCGGCGGCGAACGCAGCAGCACCAGCGAAGCCTTAAAGGCCACTTCCACCAGACGGCCTGGTTCCCACAGCGAGGGAGAAATGAAGGCAGGCAACCCGGCGAGCTGACGCAGAATTATTAAAAGGCATGTAATTCGGAGCTACGGAGTCGCTAATGCACACATGTACTTGCCGTAAAAACCGCCAGTAAGCATTTGAATAATACCTGTGGAAGCGTTTTAGGTTGGACGAGCATAGCGCACGTACACACAGCTGATAGCCCTGGGGCTCAGTAATGAACTCTCGGCATCTCCCTGCCAAGAGCACATCGCCCCCAAACATTAATGTTTTCCGAAGGCCGATCCTCGGCTGCTCGTGAAAAACAAAAGGCTTCAAAAGTGGAACTGCCCACCAGTCCTCCCTCCAGTTCCCATCGGCAGCAGCGCTTCTGCATATCAGAGTCTGCTCATACAACCTTGTAATAAAAAAAAAAAATAAAAAAATAAATCTTACAAGAATGTGACAGCTTCCTGTTAGCAGAAGATCGCACGGTGGAGAGGTGCAGCTATTTTAAGATTCCCCCTTTCTCCACAGAGCACCTCTCTGTCACTGATCTCTGTCCGTTGCTAGGGGGTTCGGTTTAATGACAGACTGGAGCGGCGTTGCCTTCACACGGCGAGCGGAAAGCGACTCTCACAGAACTCACGAAGGCAGCAGTGGGGAGGGGTGGCGGCGGCGGTGGAGGTGGGGGTGGGGGGGTTGGTGCTGAGTTAACGGGGGGAGCCGAACAGGAGCGTTTCAGCCCGTGACATCATCTCCTCGTGTCCGACACCCGGAGCGCACCTCGACAGGGGTGCCTCGGTATCGCCGGATCCCCCCCGGATCCCCCCCCCCCCGACACACCGGCAGGTGACAAGAATCGCCACCGGGGGCCACCGCCACCGTCACCCCCACCACCACCACCACCACAACCACGATGGCGAAACCTGACAGGGGAGAGAGGGGAGAGGAGAGGGGGGGGAGACGGGTGCTGCTTACCTTTGTATGGTTCCGGAGAGGTCGGAGGCGTCCTGCCTGCGGGAGAGAGCAGATCGACAGGAGAAGGTGTTAGCCGGGGAGAGAGGCGTCGTGCACAGCGTCGGGCACAAAGTGAGGCGGACCGAGCTTAGCGCGCTAATAAAAAAGCCTCGGAGTTAGCGTTAGCGCGTAGCCGCCCGGGCGCTAACGCCCACTTCTGTAAACCCGCTCATGCACACCCTCCACACTGCAGGTGTGCCTACCGGATGCAGGAAATGCCACCTCTTTTTTTGGGGGGGAGCGTCTCAGACCGTGACCTTTCCCCGGGGGGCCCCACACACACCTCAACCCTCCAGTGATCTGTATCCGCCCCCTCCAACTGCTGCCTCGACCCCCACATCAGGTGACCCCTGGCACATGAACCTCACGCCATGCTCTGTGAGTCAAGCGTCCTTCTCGTTTCACGAATACGATGTGTATTTTATGCGCGTGTGTGTTTTACGCCCGTACGATTCCAGAGGCTAACAAAACCTTGGCCCCATAATTGCCCGGGTTGCAGATGAACAGAGCAAACGACCTGGCCGATTTAAACATCAATTACTTCCAGGTGCCCTGCTTAAACAGCCCATATAACCTCTCCTCACAACAGCGAGCAGAAGCAGAACCGGTGGACCCGAGCCAGCGGCTGGAGGGGAAACAAGGCCGCCTTTCCCCGGGACTGGGACCTCCTCCAACAGGCCGGGGAGATTTAGAGAGGGGGCCTCCGCATATCTCACATTACGAAATAACATCGCCTTCCGCGCCAGTTAAATAATCACATCTGTGTTTCTGTCCGAACGCACTCGTCCCATCCAGCGAGGGGAGCTTTTTCGGCCGCGATCCAACCCCGTCGGACCAGAAGCGGCGGAAACGGAAATCATGCCGCGCGCAAGTGAGCGAGCGGTGGCCGAAACGATCACACCGGCGGCAGCGGACCAGGGGCCCGTGGGGCGGCCATTAGGGGCCCGCCATCAGCGCCCGGCGACAGGAGAGGGCGTGCCCTCGTGAGCGCCGGTCCGGAGCAGCGAACCCGGGACAGAGGCGCAAGCGCGAGGCCGGCTCAACTGCCCTCGACCGGGGGGGGGGGGGGGGGGGGGGATGACCAGGGGCGCGAAACGAACACGCGTGCTGCTGTGTCCGAGGAGGAGATCAACACGGCTGATCCTGGCTTCCGTGCAGCGCGACACACGGGCGGCCGGGCCGGTCAGAGTAAAAACCCCGTGTTTATGTGTAACGTGCGCGCGCGAATCGCTCTGAGCGTCTGAAGCGCGACCTGCCGCACGCCACGCAGACAAACTGGTCCCGCGACGCCGCCACTGCCTGGGCCAGGGGGCACGGTGCCCCCCCCCATGCCCCCCCCCCTCGCCTTTGGTGAATACCTGCAACTACGACCCTGAACGAGAACCAATGAAAGTAGGCTGAGAGAGAAAGAGAGGGGGGAAAAGTACGAGTGGGGTTTATTGATACCTTATTCCTTTTCATGACAAATTATGAGGGGGGTGCTAGGGGGGGTGGGGTGGGGGGGGGGGGGGATAAAGGGTCGGATCCGCTCGTTGGCGCCACGTCCAATCGGAGGGTCCCTCGCTTTGCACTTCAAAGGCCGCTCGGCCCGTTTCATCGCCGACGGGTGGCGAAGGGGCCGGGGGGGGGAGGGCCCTCTGTGAGCTATGAAAGTGGGCGGGGGGGGTACGCTGTGGCGGGGGGGGGGGGGGGGGGGGGCGCAGCAACACGTCGCGCGAATAAAAAAAGAAGCGTTCGCTACGCCCCGGCGTATTAGCGAGCGGAAGCCGCGCCGCAGGCATGATCGCGCTAACGGAACTGTGACCAGGAACTGAAACAGAAACCCTGAGAAAGTGAGCTGAGCTGGTGGGGGGGGGGGGGGGGGGGGGGTGCGTGCGTGTGTGAGGAGGGGGGTGGTGTGCGTGTGTGTGTGTGTGTGTGTGTGAGGAGGAGGGCATTGGGGGGGGGGGGGGGTTGTGCTTTCACCCAGCCGTTCATCTCAAACTCTTTAAACATTCTGGCACATCTGAGCGGTTCATTTCCAATGACAGGTCAGGTCTGCCCCCCCCTGAAAATGTCCTGGTTACGGATCTGATATCGCACAGCGCTTGTGAGGACCTCGGTCCCCGTGGCCCCCGCACAGCTGGACTCTGCGCTCTGTGATAAGGGCGAGGCCGGGCCCTGGTTTTATACGCGGTCTCAGTTTGATTAGTTTTAAATGCGGCGTTCCGATGCATCGGTTCTGCATGTTTGGCGTGCCCCAGGGGGGGATGCAGAATGGCTGCTGCTCTATTAAAAGCTTCTCTCTCCCTCTCGCACATTCACACACATACATGTGTATGTTTATACACATATCATATACATATACACACACACACACACATACACAATGCATACACACACATATATAGAACATGATTTATCTCATGCATGCACACATATTTTCCTCTCCTTTCTCTCTCTCTCTCTCTGAAAGACTCCCTCTCTTCTTCTGCTCAAATTCCCATATCTCACACCCAACACCTGCCTCTCCCTCTCAAACACACACGGGCACTGCCCCCCCCCCCTTTTTTTTTCAGAGAAACATCGCAGCTGGGCACAGCTGTCCCGGGTTCGGAGGCGGACGGTTCACTAAACCTGCATCGTGCGCAATGCCAGTCTCGAAAAACACAGCCCATCTCCCCCCAGTTGCACATGAAGAACCTGGGCCGCATTTCAGGGAAGACCCTTAACAACTGAACCAATCACATCGCAGGGGGTTTCATCCTTAGGATTATACAAGCTACCGCATGAAATAGCTAAACATTGAGACAGAAAAGGTAGGTAGAATGACATCACCATTTATTTATTTATTTTTTTTAAAACCAAAGGTATCAAACAAAGTATCCTTCCCTATCCTAAATTAGTCAGATACACAGTAGATAATAAAATGGCAACGCGAGCAGTTGGACACCAGATTTTTTAAACGCTATCATTATTCCAAATGGTATGAAGTGATACGATAACTCAACAAAGCACCACGTCGCGTTTCCCACCAAAGCCATTATACCTGTTGTTTGCGAAGACCGCGAACAAAGTTCAGCCTGAACTTTTTATTTATCTTGGATAATGAAGATGAGACAAAGACATCTGCTCCGCCGGCTGGGGGAGTGTTTATTCGCTCTGCCAGAGTAGACTGAGCGAGTGCAGCGAATGACCACCGGTCCAGCGTGCTCTGGCTCGTCTTGCGCAGTAAGGAATCGCAATTAATCCCCATGAATCACTTGTCCTGGCGACTCTACGGGCAATCGGCTCGCCTATTTTTCTTTCCGTTCCCCGCAGAAAGCAATTTTTGCCGTCGCTGACGGTCACATTAAAAGGGTTTTTTTTTTTTCCATTATCGTCGAACCTCCTCAGCACTGACACGAGTGAGGCTGTCTGGTAGGGCCTCACCAGGTAGAGTCCTGCGTAAAATGCACCCGAGGGTCATGGGTTCCAATCCCATACTGCTGTACGCTTCGGCAGGTTAACAATTTTGAGAATGGGTCCAATAAAGATATCATTATTAATTATTATAAACAACAACAACAACAACAACAACACTAAATATAGCCGCAAGTGTGAATTACCGGGGTCCAAGCGGCCCTGGCAAATGGCGCACAACTACATGGTGTTATGTAGCCTGTCATTTGTCAGAATGAAGCCTAAGGAATGACACAATACACCTGGCTCTGACGATGAAATCTTGTAACAGAGGGATTTTGAATGTAGGCCAAGCAGTTGAGGAGTTACAGTCAAAAATATGAAAGATCTTCATCTGATCTACAGCACAACTTCTAAACTTCCAACAAACATGGGAAGGCAAGTTTCATCCAAGTTACATGGGTTATTCAGAGACCACATGCACCACATCCTGTTTACCTATACTCTCCGCAAAATTTTTTGAAAGCGCATTGGGGCCAGTCGCTTTGGATTTCCAAAAATTCTTTTCATAACTATTCATTACCCAACTCAGAATCCTGTGTTCTGTGAACACCGCCCCCCCGACAATATTTTTAAAGTATTGCATTCTATGGCCAGAATGCAGTGCTTTTAAATGATGGAAAATGAGTAAAATGCATCGATAGGCCAGTGCATTTAATCACCTTGGTCATCACAGAAAAAAAGCATGCTTTTTTTTTTTCTACAACAACAGAATGTTGTAAGAATCGGAGCATGCTAAAATTGTATTACTAAAACAACAGGACAGGGTTCTCACAAGTCTGTTTTTATTTCTGTAAAGTTTGTTTTGATAGCCAACAAAATGTTGCACATTACGAGGTCTGTGTCTGTGATGGAGCACCTGCTGTCACTGACAGCGTTATCGTAAATGGGGGAAGGAGCGCTTGGCATCAACACCGCTGACAGCAGCCATCAAACATCTAATTGCGACGACTGACAAGGACGGGAATCTCGATCCAAGCGCATTACAGAGTCTGCATGCACCGTTTCTCCCAGCATGCAGAGATCTGGTCAGAAATGCTTAGGCCTACACAAATCACACTATAGGCTAAAAATAGCAAAAAATCGGGAGAGTCCCAAACATGCCAAAAAAAAAAAGAGGCAACAATCACAGAATTTGTGACACCTACAACTTCCTTATCAAACATCCAGCCATAATAATAATTATTATTATAATTATCATAATAATAATAATAATAATCAGAGCAATCCTAATAGGTTTCCAGGAGCTTTGCCACCTGGACCCCTAATAACATGCATTTCATACAGGAAAGAAATTCACAGCTGATCCTCTACTGTACTTTCACTCATAGACAGAGGAATTAACCTTATTTTCTTCCCCCAGGGCATGAGTGAAAAGGAGAATGAAAGAAAGAGGGGGAGAGAGATAGAGATACAGATACAGAGACATAGAGAGAGATAGAGAGAGAAAGTGAAAAAGATAGAGTGAAAAAGAGATGGTTTGAGAGAGAGAGAAGAGAGGACGGAGACAGAGAGGAGAGGAGAGACAGAGAGAGGAGAGAGATGGACAGAGAGAGGAAAGGAGTGAGTGACAGAGAGAAAGATCAGGTGAAAGAGAGAAAGATTGAGTGAAAAAAGAGAGAGAGAAAGATCGAGTGAAAAAGAGAGAGAGAGAAAGAGAGAGTGAAAAGAGAGAGAGAGAGGAGAGAGGAGAGAGAGAGAGAGAGACAGAGACAAAGACAGAAAGAGAGGAGAGATAGAGTGAAAAAGAGAGAGAGATAGAGATACAGAGACAGAGAGAGATAGAGTGAAAAAGAGATAGCGAGAGAGAGAGAGAGAGAGAGAGAGAGAGAGAGAGAGAGAGAATGAATGCAGCCCCGGAGGAAGACAGGGGCGTGCGGAAGCAGCGCATTAGGCCTCATTTAGCCGGATGCATTCGGAGGGTGAGGGGAGCAGGACGGGCGGCGGTGCGCACAGCCATGAAGCCCCAGCCCAGGACGCATTAGCGCCACAAGGCTATAAAACAAGCTTAAGTAACACAGGGGAGACAGGCCCCATCCATCACAGCCAGCCATGAGGAAACCCGCCGTCCAGCAGCAGCGCAGGGCCGCGGACTATTAGCCCAAATCCTATGGAAATCATCAGATACAAACGAGGGTTTACGACACGTTACGAGTTATTAATGCCCCGCGCCATAAATAACAAGGAAATGCACGAAGGGGGGGAGGGGGGGGGGAGGGAGGGGAGGGGAGGGGGGGAGGGGGGGTCGAGGGGAGTGACTGATGTAAAATTTAGATGCATTTCTGTCTGAGGAGGCTGAGAGTTTAATCTGAGGGGAGTTTGTGAGGAGGAACACGTTGAGCAATAAAACAGGCTGACAAAATGACAGCGGGGCACTTCAGATAAGACCTCCGCACGCTTTCTGCACCTTCCCCCCGTCAGCTGACAACGGGCGGACAGCTTCCGCGCTAAAACCCCCCCCCCCCCCCGAGATATTTTTAGCCTTCGCGGACGCGATGATTAGCCGCCGCGGTCCGCGCGCTCTGTTGTGATTGGTTCTAGTCCCGATCAGAAGCGAGGCCGGCGCGGTGCATTAGGCGACGTGTCCTTTGAAGGGAATCCGCCGCTCGCTTTCATGAGACCCCGGCCCGGCCAGCCCCTTTTCGAAAACATCTCGAGGGCCGCGGGCTGCGAGCGACTTCCTGAGCCCTAACCCCCATGAATGCCCTCCGCTTCCGAGGGCAAGCACGCAGACGCCGTCGCGCTGTAGCCTGAGCCGCTACCCGGCGGGCACCTGCACCCGGGGCGGACAAGCAGAAAGGGCCGCCGACGGTCAGAGCGCGCTTCGAGAGGTCAAAGGTCGCACTGTCGGAGCGGGTCTCTTCGCCAAAGCGCGCCAGGCGCACGCGTTCACTTTGCGGTCGTGGGGGGGCGCGCGCGTGCGGTCGCGAAACGAGCGTGCAGTCACGGCGAACGCGCGCTCGGGAGCTGACAGGAGGCGCGGCAGGTGCGCCGAGCGCATCGCACATCTGCTGACTCGTCGCGCTCCCCGGGCAGACGGCGCCGGAGCAGCCGGGCGGTGCTCGGGAGGGCCCGTTTCCTCAAAGAGCACAGCTGCGCGTAAACCTTCCCACAATGCAAAGGCCCTCCGACTGACACACACACAACATGCTCCCCGGCACTCAGCACCTGCACGACAGCCTTGGCTCAAGATGACAGCGAAATTACTTCAGATCTTGAAGCCACAGGTTCCCTACCTCACAACCACCCGCCTCTTAAGAGACCTCTCTACGTTAAATCTGAATCCACACCCCCTACTCACCTCACTTACCCTGGAAAGTCCATTTTTACAAGACTGCAAAAAGCAAAGCTAACACCACTATTGCCAATTCGTTTCATGATTAAATATACATCACAATGACAACCACAAATAAATGGACAGACCCTAACCTAAGACCTTATCCTTCCCTTGTCCATATTAGTGGCACTATTATGTAGTGCCCAAAAGCACTTAACCTAAATCAGCCTAAATTTTCTGTACAAAATTATTAGGTTCACAATTAGAATTTGGTAAGCTTATCCTAGATCGGCTTTCCAAGGCAAATGTTGGTATGCAGATTCTCTCCCTCTCCAAGGAAGAAGATATGAGCTGCAGAAATAATAACCTTGGAGCAATTTTACAAGGCAGTAAATGAGGTGTGACTAATAAAGTTAATTAAAAAATACATATTATCTTGACCGAACTGTTTAATGGCAAGTCTTGATAGTAAATACTTTCATTTTCAAAAACATGTTTTGGACGTTTTAAGCCATAACTTTCATTCAAAACAACCCCAGGCTTTTCTGTAAGATGTCATTGCTCTGTCAGTGCCTCCACACAGAGGTCAGTACACTGTCAGGCTCCTTGATTACATGAGAGGCATCTGTTTTGATTTCCTTATGCCCTTACACATGGTTGCTTATGTCAACTATTCATTATAGCTTACATATTCTGCATTTGGTGTACACGGCTTGCCTAGTGAGTGAAGTATAGTTCCTTGCTGGATGGTACAACCCTATCCAACAAATATTTGAACATCTACTGTGTGTGGAACACAACCCTACATCGACCCATGCAGACTGCTGGAGACCTGAAGAGTGAGGGCCAAGCTGGCTTTCTGAGTGGGAGGTTAATGCTGGTATGAGTCATACCGTATCTAGCCCAGCACCCATCGGCGGTCACACACTGCCGAAGTAGCAGAGAGGCCTCTGGGTCAGGCATTAGCCAGCGTTCGCTGCCCTGCACAACCCCGAGGCCCGAGAAGAGGAACAGATGGTCGGGGAAGATCTGGTGTGTGACTGGAACAGATGGGAGAACTGGAGGGGAACAGTTGGGCCAGCGAGGATGTGGTGTTGAGGAAAGGAACGGTCGGGCAATATCTGGTGTTCAGGAGAGGAGTAGTTCGGGTAGCAGGGATCTGGTGATAAGGACAGGGACAGTTTGGTAAAGGGGATCTGGTATTGAGGAAAGAAACAGTTGGTCAGTGGGAAACTGATGTTGAGGAGAGGAACAGTTGGGCAGTGGGGGTCTGGTGTTGAGGAAAGGAACAGTTTAGCAGTGGGAGGGGGGTTTCCTCAGGATACACGCATATTTCCAGCTAACCTGCTAAAACAATTACACTCTGCCGGTTCTTCACTGAAGAAACTCTCATTACACAGATTTCCCACCAGCCCTACTCGGGAATCCAAACTGAAACCCTTCCAAGCCCTGTTCCCAAACACTGCTCATCAACGCTGTGTGCTCGTAAAATGCAACACGTGTAAAACAATTTTATAAGTCAACCGTATGTAAAATATGTCTGAAAACTGTGCCAACCACTGTGAAATGAGTGGCATTCACGGTTGCAATACATCACGGACAAGGGTGTCTCCAAAGCGGGCAAACAGGATTCAGTGTGGGAGGTTCATCACTGGAGACTCGGGGGACAGGAGAGAATTCAGTGTAAACAGATTAAGTGAAAGTCATCTTCAGATTGTAGCTTGAGTCTTAATTCACCAGGCACACAACAGACAGCGAAGCTTTCACTTAGCATGCAAGCAAAATAGCCCGGTTACCAGCAGCCTCCAAATGTATTCATCCCCTCGAGAAACTGTAACAAACAATGATTTTACAGAAAATATTCAAGTGTGCAATCATTATTTTTGTATAAATAAATGATAATATGCTTTTTTTTTCCAATCTCACCAAAACCGCAGTGTGCAGGAGCATGCAAAGTTTTCCAAGTAATTGTGCTTTTTTAAAAACCAGATTTCAACTCAATATCAGCAACACCGATGTTGCCTTTATGCATACAAGGGAACTGCAAAACATTATTTTAAAAGAAACAGAATAAGTCATTATGAATGACAGCCGACTTGATTGAATGATTCCTGCAGTAAAACGTTAACAGATCACTTTAACGGCTCAATATTGCGGTTTAATCTGCGTGAGATATGGCTGGCGTAATCAGCTCTGTCCTCTGGGAGCTGATCAAGAGGAACTGTCGGTTTATGAGCCGTCTTGGCAATACCAAGCCGACGATACGAGGACTTTAATGGCCAACCAATTGACTGCGCGAAATGACAGAGCCGTATAATGTCCCGCCGATGCAGACGCTGGCAAATTGATATGATCATAACACGTCACATGACCGAGTGAGCTGTGATTAATCGGCGTAATAATAATCACCGTTGCCGTCGTTACGGAATCTGACCTTATTGTCGTTTTTTTTTTTTTTTTTTTTTTTTTTTTTTTTTTACTCAAAGGCTTCCCCCCCCTAATGGGATCAGTCAACTGTAAGAAGATGTGAGAGTGCTTCCCTGCATTAGTCATTCCCCCTATTAGAGGGGCACATTCAGGAAACCACCATTTTAAAAGTGACAATGTGACGGTGCTCCAAGTCGGAAAGATCCACC